>CADEHL010001153.1:0-236857 GCA_902827135.1 Harpagifer antarcticus | reverse complement strand
TGTCTATCTTCCTGATTGAGAGTGGCATTTCTTTCATCCAAAAAGGCACTGCAATGCTAATTTCTGGGATATTAAAAGTCATGCTGTTTTCAAATAGTTTAAATGGTATTTTATACTCCTGGCCATAAATAGTCTTTGTGTACACAATGCTGGAAGATATGTTAAAAAAGTGTAAGTCATCCAAATGTGTGACCTGGTCATACTTGAGAACGTCCCAGATTGTTTTCTGATACACAGGAAGCCTAACTGACTTCAGGAAAGCTTGGTGGCCTTCCACTGATCCGGTCAAGCCCATACGTACTTCGGATTCATCATTGGAAATGAGTAAATCACAAGCATGGATGATGGATGCCAGCTGCTCCTTACCACTCCAAGTGAAAGTCTGTTTGTCCGAGCTGATAGCAAGGTTGATGCTCTGAAAGAGTCCAGTATTACCCAAGCTACTTGGCTGACTTGCATCAATGTTTAATGTAGTCTTGAAAGTTGTTAGAGGAACAACATCTAGTTCTCCTATAACAATGTACTTTCCATTAGTGTTGAAAGATGCAATATCAATATTGTTATTGCTGGTGTGATCAACTGTTGCAAACATTCGCCGTAATGAGACCTCAAGGGCCATGTTATTATTTACATCAAACTGGAAGACTTTATGGTATGTGCTTCGTTTTAGTTTCTCCTGTTTGTCAATGTTTGAGTTTAAGACCGTCCTAACCGTTGATCGTAGGTTATTGGCATTAAGGTAAAAACTGGCCACATTTTCTAGCTCTCCATCAAAGTTACAACTGTCCATTAGTGTTATATCTGACTTCCCTTCTGTGGAGGTCTCTAATGACACATAGGAAGAAGGTGCTTCCAGGACCCAGTTTATATCAAGATTTCCTTTTCCTACCAACCTAATCAGAGGAATGTTTAACATATATATTATTTTTTTCTTAGAAACTAAAGTTGCATTTGTCTTGGTATTTCCGGTGAGTTCCTGACCGAACTGTAGATTTAAGAAGGGAAGATTGATTTTTGCAGTGTTTACTAGAGAAGCTTCCAAGCTCCTTTCGGTGAGACTAACATCACATTTGTGATTTGCTTCTACATTTTTATGTTCTAGGTACACAGTGGTGACCAGTTGTATTCCTCTATTCTTTGCCAAACTGGTGGTGCCATACATTTTTCCATTTAAAATGTCAAACACAGATGTTGAAGAAGTGCTGAACCGTGCAGCAATGTCTGAATAGTTGAAAAAGACAGCATTAGAACTTAAAGTGATTATAGTGGATTTGAAGAAGAAGTCAAAAGTTATGTTACCCATGGCTGGGATCAAAATGTTGTTTTGAATGGCTGGTAGTGTGAAAGTGGGGAGTTGTATTTCACCTAAAGTTTCTGGAACATGAATAACAGGTAAACCCAAAGATGGTAGAACAAGGGTATAGGATGGCACAGTAAAACCTAGTGCTGGAACTTTGAAGCTTGGTGTACTGACCTCCTTGGGGACAAAGTAACTAAAGGCCGACATCTCAGCACTAATAGCAGAAACATCAATATTCAATATTGGTATTTTGTATCCAGGGACAGTGAAGGTTTGAGGAGGCAGACTAGAGGTGTCTATTTTGTGTTTGATATACTGTGACTTTGCTTTGTTGTACGAATCTTTTAAATGTGTAACTACTTTGTCTCTACATTGTTCAAATTGAGCCTGGATGAAGTCGGCGTTGTCTATAATTACATTGTAAATTGGTTCAAGGTGTAATTCAAAGATGTGTGTATCTGGGCTCTTGTAGTAATGCATTTTCAGGTTGATATCGAATGACTGTTGAGGATTGGTGAGCAAGGTTGTAAATCCAGCATTTTCCCACAGAGAGAGCTCTTTGACCTCAGGAATATTAACATTGAGGTAGGGTACGGTTATCTCTGGGATAGTTAGAGGAACAGTCAAAAAGTCCAAATTAGCCTCTCCATTAGCGTATGAGTGAAAGAAGATGTCCAGGTCATTGTTTTCTGCTGTAAAGTTGTGATTGTATTTGTACTGGTTAAATCTTGCCAAAGTAAACCAACAAGCATGCTGCTTTTCAGAATTTAGTACAACACTATAATCCTGCTGGAGATCCACTTTACCAGTAAGTTTTAATGGAAATATCATCTTGGAGTTTACTTTATTCTTGACATCAAGCACAATTTCAAATGGATGGACCATGAATTCCAGAGAGTTGGCAATGAATCCAGTCAGGCTTCCAGTTAATTCAGCATTATGAGAGGCTATCACCGCAATGTTTAAGTCCGAAATATTAGCCTCTGCATTTAAAATCATAACACTGTTCTTGACAGATGGTACTTCAGTTTCCCATTTTGCTAAAACAGTGACATGGTTTAAGATCACGGATTCAGCGGTCAGCATTTGCTTCAATTTCATGGCCTTACAGTCTGTTTCTCCTACAAAAGTAAATTTGGCAGTGCTAAAATTGATGTTGAATTCAACATTGCTATTGTATGTACCTTCATCAAAATAGTCTTGAATGGACCACTTTCCATTACCAGTAGTTTCACCAGTAACAGTTATTCTACCTGAATCCAGGCTGGCTGTTATATACTGTTTCACCGATGCCTGATTTGAAGTTTCAATTGATGGGTTGTCAACGCTGTGGTCGTAGTTTGTGTCTATTACTGCAAAGATGTGGTCGTAGTTTGTGTCTATTACTGCAAAGATACCATTCTTTAATGTAAGTTTCATATTGTTGACCAGGTTTGCAGTGTAGATTTGGGTTGTAGCCTTGGCAGTGGTCTTAGCAGAAGCCTCTGCGGAAGAGCCAGTCAGTGTCATGGATACTCCATGATCTATTGAGAAGGCAACATGTGTGGCTTTCACGGTTTCTATGAAAAACAACTTCTTCATTCTAGGAGCTTCCAATTGTGCAGTGGCTTCATATGTGTATTCAAGGGGCCCAATGGGTGATTTGGCAAAAGAGGTAAGAGTGGCTGTAAACTGTGGGTTTTTTCGTGTGGATGTTGAGTTCTCAATCTTCCCTGTAGTGTGAAGAGTGTACTGTGGGGAGTTCACTGTAAATTCTCCATGAAGTTTGCCAAAGATTGGGATACAAATGTCACTTCGAACCTCAGGTAATGTGAACACTGGAATTGGGAGCATTGTGATTTTAAAATCATTATAATTTAACTTCGGGATGATGAAGGCTGATAATGTTATTTCTGAAAGACTTATTTCCGGTAAGGTGAGATCTGGTAATTCAGGTAGGTAGAGAACTTTGAGGTCACCAAAGATTTCCCCAGGGTCACGAAGTTCGATCTCAAATTCCCTGATGTTGTCTATGATATAAATTATATTTGCTTTGATCTCATCAAAGTCAATGGTGAAGGCAGGAATTGTATAGGTGTTGAGGACGGTGAACTCAGGGACTGAAATTTGAGCTGGGATGCTGATCTCTTGCAGTTTTTTCAGGTTGATTGTAAATGCTGGAATGATAAGGTCAGTGAGAGGTATAGTAAAAGTGGAAACTTTAATCTCAGCTGTTCTCAGTGCAACAAGAACTCCATCTACAGTTTGCTTGATTTGGGTGATGATCTCCTTATCATTGGCAAGTTTTCTGATCTCAACTGTCAGTTGGTTAAACTGTGCAGAAATGTAGGCAACCACATTAGTGTAGGATTCACTTGCTCTTTTGAGGTAAATGTACATTTCGTTTCTGATATCCATGTCAAGGATTCTTTGTCGCATATCTTCGAGAATATCTTGCACTTTCATCTTGATGTCATTGTAAAATGTTTTGTCAATCACAGTTTTCACTTTATTCAAGGCATCAGCAAGTTTAGTTTTCTTTAGGTTGTCCAAATATGTGAAGGTGGAACTTTGGATCTCTCTGAAAAATTCCCTTACTGCCTCAAGTTTTTGCACAACCTCATATGTTTTAATCTGTTTGTTGATATCATTTGTTAGTTCAGCAATCTTCTTGTTGGACTCGTCAACAAATGCACCGTAGTCAAATTCCTTCAGTGACTTAATCATTGATGATATATGTTTATGAAGCTCATCAATTATTTTCCTAAATTCAATTTCTTTGAGCTGTCTTGTCACACTGAGCAGAAGTTGCATACTTTTATCATAAACAAATTCAAAATTGACAGATTTCAAAGTTTCTACAATCAACCGCACAGTCTCATCAATTTTAAATTCATTGACTAGAATCACTAGCTGATCTAATAATTCTTTACATTTCTCATCAAGACTGTATTTTAAAAGAAGATCCCTAATGTAGAAATATAGCGTATTGATTTTGTTGGGGATTTCATATTCATCAATCCAGTTGACAATAACATCGTTCATAGATTCCATGACTTTTGCTATCTCCGAAGAGGGGATTCTATATGACAGCTGCTCAAAATAATTTGCCAAATCTATTGATAGAAGGTAATCCTTTAAATCTTCAAAAAACATTTTAAAATCAAAGATATGAATGGCCTGTTTAATTTCAGAAAGTTTGTCTTTGATTTTCTCCAAGACTCCATATTTAGAATCAAATTCTCGAAGCCACACAGAACTGCTTTCTGAGAGCTTCTGAAAATCAATCTGTCTGATGATGTCCTCGATGGTATCAAGTGCTTTGACAAGTGAATGCTTAATTTCATACTGTTCATCAATGGACCAAAGCTGATTTCCAATTTGTGAAAGTACATCTGTTATCATGTTGACAAGGTGTCTGGCCTTGACATACTCTTTTATTGTAAGGATGAGATCTCTTACTTTAGTGGCAAAGTCCATTACTGTATTTTCAATGAACGATCTCAAATTGTTCACAGCAACCTCCAAATCATTCATAGTTACAGCAAACTCATTGACCAGATAATCCAATTTTACTTTTACTTTATTTACTTTGTTCTCTAAGTCCATTTCTTGCATGAAGTGTGTCACTTGTATAGGTACCCTGTCTAGCTTGGCTCTGAAGTCAGTGATTAGCTGAATAACATCTAAATTGTGGATGAACTGTTGAAGTGATTCTAAGGCTTGTACAAGTGTGTTCTTGTACTGCTCCAAAGCAACAGGAAAGCTTTCAATTAATGGGATGTCAATGATGTGACAGTCACCGTTTTTGTCATACTTAATGAAACCAGCCATACTAAATTCTTGTATTTCTGATTTTGTGTCTTTTTTTCCCAAATTCTTGAAATTGTCTGTTAACATTACTCCTGAAAACTCTAATCCAATCTTCTCAGGATTATTAAAAGTACTGATGTCTTGGTTATAAGCATGGTTATTTAGTTCAGATTTTACTTTCCAGGTCAGAGATTGGTCACTTGGTGTCAGGAGGCCATCAAACCGGTTTTCTAAATGAGTGGAAGACTCTCCACTTGGAAGCATATGTGTGGTTGACACCCGGGTGTCATGTGAGTGTGTAAAAGCTAGGGGCTCAGCTCTAATTAACAACTTGCTGTTCAGCTGTCCGGCATGCTTTCCATATAGATTCATTTCTCCATCACTGTTTACGATCGCATCAAGAGTGAGCCTGAAAGGCTGTGCCATGGTGCGAATAGTACTGTCAAAACGTAGAGGTTCTGACTTCATTTGTGCCTCACAGTTTAACTTGGAGGAAAGTCCAGCAATCTCAAGTTCACAGTTGTGACTTAGTTGGGCATCCGTTAAGTTCCCAGACATGTTGTATTTCATTTTACCAGCCATATTGTCAATACTCAGCTCATAGGTATGTTTAATGTTGTGTTCTTCTCCATATGCTCCCTTCATATTTCCACTCAGATCCATCTTAATTGGCTCAAGCTTCATGTGGCCAACATTGTTCAAACTGATATCATAAAACCTGAGGTCATTTGACAAATCAAATGACATAACAAATGGCTTAATATTTACCCTGGTGTCTTGCTTGTAGTGCATATCTTCACAGATAAAGTTTTTACTCTTGGATTGGAGGGCTAGGGTCCACAAAGTTAGGGTCAGTGTGTGGCTATTTTCTGTATTCATCTGCTTGAATGTCCCCATGGTATTGCTAGTAAAGGCCAGAGCCCTTCGGTTCAGAATAATGTCTATGTTGTTTCTTGTGGTTGCGTCATATGCATGGCCCTTGAAGACACCATTCAAAGAAGCTTCAGCAGCTGTGATTTTAACTTCAATGTTCAGCTCTCCCCTGCTCTCCATAGCCATTGTTTTGACCCCGGAGGAAAGGGATGCTCCATTGTTGTCAATGGCACCACTGAAAATATTCTCCACTGTGACAGGGCTACACTGAATGATGTTAGTTCCACTTGTGGTCAGACCATTTCTGCTAACCAAAACAGAAGCTTTGTGCAATCCACGACCTGTGTCCAATGTGAGAGAACCTTCAGAGTTGACCTCAAGACCATTTGAATCCAGGGATCCTGTTATAAGTGAAAATGCTCTATTTGAGTCACCATCTGCCTTTGACTCAATTCTGAGGATGGCCATTTGACTGGACACTCCAAGCTCAACTTTGTTATTGAGTGATTTACCCATTGCTGAGGCAACTGCATTGCACTTTAGGGTCAGTTGCGCATCTTTATACTTGAGGTCTGCTACATGGTTGAAGACATCCTTTTGGACATTGGTTTTGGACACAATGTTCAACTCAGAGTTTTCGTAAACTCCTTGGATCATGTTGTGAACTTCCATGAATGGCAAGTTGAAGTGAAGGTTGGAATCTCCTCTTCCTTTTCCCTCAAGAGGACGCATGTTGTAGCTGTGGGTGTAGGAGGTATTGGTGTAGAATGAACATATTTTGAGCAATCCGTCAAATGTGCCATCTCCTGAGACTTTACATGAATCAATAGTTGAAGTTGACTTAGCAGAGTAGTATAGAGATGCTTGCAGGCCAATTGGACTAGAGGCTTCAATCTTGTAGTTGGCTCTTGCATTCAATGTGTTTGTTACCGTTAATGTGTTAAAGACACTGAAGCTTGTGTCAATGAGGCTATGGCTGAAGGAACTATTCAGAAGGTACTTCAAATTATCATCGGCTTTTCCTGACATCATCCCGGTTCCTTGAAACAGACAGACAGAAAGTATTTTATTGTCAGATATTTTATTATTTTATTATCGCAACACACAAGCTTAATATGTTATTCTGCATCATACCAGATCAGACCTGAGCCGTTATAAATAATAATAAATTATACACAATTATAAAGAATATAATTGTGAATCACAAACCAGTGTTAACAGGCTTTGCTACAACAAATAGGTAGATCGTCTCTGCAGTTGCACTTTCTTACACACACATAAATACAGCACACAGTGTCTCAACCCGACCTATTTTTTGCAAATTTGCAAACACTTTGAATTAGCTGAATTAATAAATTGGCATAGTTTAAATAAGTTAAAATAAGTCAAGTTAGTCGTTAGTTTGTTTGTTTCCCGGGTAATGTACAGTGAGCTGGTCATTATTGGAAGAAAAAAAACACGGACGGTATGATCACAGAGACTCACGCGAAGCGGAAGAACTTGATCGGGTGTTTTTTTTTTTTTTTACGTTTGAGATGTTCCTGCATCACTGTGGTGCTCCCGTACCATGCAAGTTCGATTTTAACACACTTTTTACTGTTGTTTAAAGTGAACTGCTCCCAAGCTGTTGGAGATTTTAGTCGAATGTATTTTTTTTCAAGTGACATAGCCAGCTCCGCAAACAGAGAGTAACAACTTAGACCCAACGAATCGACGACTGAATTAGTTGAATTAGTTGGCAACTAATTTGGCCTCTGGAGGAGGCCCAAGTTCAGGAGGCCTTCAACTCACACCTCCGGCAGAGCTTTTCAGGCATTCCTGTGGAGGTTGGGGACATTGAACCAGAGTGGTCAGTGTTCAAAGCCTCTATTGCCGAAGCCGCGGCGGGGAGCTGTGGTCTCAAGGTCCTAGGTGCCTCAAGGGGCGGTAACCCTCGAACCTCCTGGTGGACACCGGTGGTCAGGGAAGCCGTCCGACTGAAGAAGGAGGCCTTCAGGGATTTGTTATCCCGGGGGACTCCCGAGGCAGTTGCAAGGTACCGACAGGCCCGAAGGGCAGCAGCCTCATCCGTGGCCGAAGCAAAGCAGCGGGTGTGGGAGAAGTTCGGAGAAGACATGGAGAAGGACTTTCGGTCGGCACCAAAGTTGTTCTGGAAAACTGTCCGACACCTCAGGAGGGGGAAGCAGGGAACCATCCAAGCTGTGTACAGTAAGGATGGGACGTTGTTGACCTCAACTGATGGAGTGTTAGGGAGCGTTGGAAGGAACACTTTGAGGAACTCCTGAACCCGACGACTCCGCCCTCTATGTTAGAGGCGGAGCTGGAGTATGACGGGGGATCAACACCAATCTCCCGGGGGGAGGTCACTGAGGTTGTTAAACAACTCCACAGTGGCAAAGCCCCGGGGGTGGATGAGATCCGCCCTGAAATGCTGAAGGCTCTGTGTGTTGAGGGACTGTCATGGTTGACATGTCTCATCAACATTGCGTGGAAGTCGGAAACAGTACCAAAGGAGTGGCAGACCGGGGTGGTGGTTCCCCTTTTTAAAAAGGGGGATCAGAGGGTGTGTGCCAATTACAGAGGCATCACACTACTCAGCCTCCCCGGGAAAGTTTACTCTAAGATACTCGAAAGGAGGGTCAGGCCGATTGTCGAACCTCAGATTGAGGAGGAACAATGCGGATTCCGTCCTGGTCGTGGAACGACGGATCAGCTTTTTACTCTCGCAAGGATCCTGGAGGGGGCCTGGGAGTACGCTTATCCGGTCTACATGTGTTTTGTGGACTTGGAGAAGGCGTATGACCGGGTTCCCAGGGAGTTACTGGGGGAGGTGCTGCGGGAGTATGGGGTGAGGGGGTCTCTACTCAGGGCCATCCAATCTCTGTACTCTGTACTCTTCCGGTGAGGGTTGGCCTCCGCCAGGGCTGCGCTTTGTCACCAATCCTGTTTGTAATTACATTACATTACATTGCATTTAGCTGACGCTTTTGTCCAAAGCGACTTACAATAAGTACATACGACCAGGAAGACACAGCCCAGAAGAAAACAGAATCATATAAGTACATCAGGTATCATAGAGCCAAACATTTCAAGTGTTACTCAGCTGGCTATAGATAAGCCAGTCCTATATTAGTATATAAGTGCTTTGTTAGTAATTCTATCGCTTGAAGTGGCATGTAATATACATGGATCGGATTTCGAGGCGTAGTCATGGGGGAGGGGGTCTGCAGTTCGGTGGACTAAGGATTGCACCACTGCTTTTTGCAGATGATGTGGTTCTGATGGCTTCATCGGTCTGCGACTTTCAGCACTCACTGGATCGGTTCACAACCGAGTGTGAAGCGGCTGGGATGAGGATCAGCACCTCCAAATCTGAGGCCATGGTTCTCAGCAGGAAACCGATGGACTGTCCACTCCAGGTAGGGAATGAGTCCTTACCCCAAGTGAAGGAGTTCAAGTATCTCGGGGTCTTGTTCTCGAGTGAGGGAACAATGGAGCGTGAGATGGGCCGGAAAATCGGAGCAGCGGGAGCAGTACTGCAGTCGCTTTACCGCACCGTTGTGACAAAAAGGGCGCTGAGCTAGAAGGCAAAGCTCTCTGTCTTCCGGGCCATTTACGTTCCTACCCTCACCTATGGTCATGAAGGATGGGTCATGACCGAAAGAACGAGATCGCGGATACAAGCGGCCGAGATGGGTTTTCTCTGCAGGGTGGCTGGTGTCTCCCTTAGGGATAAGGTGAGAAGTTCGGTCATCCGGGAGGGACTTGGGAGTTGAGCCGCTCCTCCTTTGCGTCCAAAGGAGCCAGTTGAGGTGGTTCGGGCACCTAGTTAGGATGCCACCTGGGCGCCTCCCTAGGGAGGTGTTCCAGGCACGTCCAGCTGGGAAGAGACCAAGGGGTAGACCTAGTACCAGGTGGAGGGATTATATCTCTTCGCTGGCCTGGGAGCGCCTTGGGATCCCCCAGTCAGAGCTGGTTGATGTCGCCAGGGAAAAGGAAGTTTGGGGCTCTCTGCTGGAACTGCTACCCCCGCGACCCGACCACGGATAAGCGGAAGAAGATGGATGGATGGATGAATATGTTCTATTTTGAGTTCTCCCCAGTAAAACAGAAAAACAATAAATACAAATAAGGGGTTTTACCCAATTACTGACCTTCAAGCTTGTATGAAAGTAGGTTGAAAGGTGATTGGGCCATTGCCTTGTACTGTACAATGTAGTTGGGGACATCCACAGTGTTGTTGCCCCCAGAGATGGAACCTTCCCAGCTGTAGAAGTTGCTGTTGATCTTGGTGGATGCTTCAACCAGACCGAGAAGGGGGACAGTCAAATCCAAAAAAGGAGGTATAGTGAATGATGGCAGATGAACGGTTTTGGCAGGAATATTAAGGCCTATTTTTGGTAAATCTATACGGGGAATAGACACAGTTGTTGGTATGTTCAGCTCTTCTGACGTTTTGCCTCCATGTGGAAGAGGAATTGAGATGGCCATCTTATCCTTGTTGAATTGGTATCGGAACAAGCTGTCACTGTTAAAAAAAAAAGCATAATCAATATTATTCCAATGTTGAAAATGTAATAATAAAGTTACCATGCATAGGAAACCACATGACACAACACATTTTTCAGTTGAATCTGTAAATTATGGTTTATGATCAGTAAAATCTGAAAGCAAGAAGTATTTTTAAACTCTAAAAAAACTTACGAAAGCACAAACAGTTTCTCTGGCAAAGCTGGCAGGGTCAGATCTGAGATGCTTCTCTTACTTCGCAGATTTACAAGATAGGGGATGCGTGCTGTCAGTTTGTCCAACCATATATCACCTGCCTTCAGGGTGACATCACATTTCACTTTAACAAAACTTCAAAGTTTGAAAGCTGTTTTGATTCCGATCATGCTCATTTCTTCCTGTCAATGTGCTGTAATCAACATCAATGACTGCACTAGTATATGGAAACCAGCTTAAGCAGTACAGCCAGTTGGTGTCACTGTTCATACCAGATATTTAATAATTTGTTCCAAAATATGTGTTTGCACATCCCTATGGCATAATGGCCCACCAAACAAATAGTCAATGAATCATTAGTCACAAGGCTCCATTTTCACTAAAATATTTCTATATTTCTTGAAGATGGTAGTTTATATAGTGTCAAATGTCCAAGTGATACCTCAATTCCTTTGGTGACTATGTGACGCAGTTTCATATCAGTCTTTGCCACTGTCTGGTCCAGGATATGATCAATGAGTTGTTGCAGCTGCATGTGATGATCAACTATACTTGGGATCAGTTTATGAATCTCTATATTCATGTCAGATTTCAGTTCCACCTCAAACATGTCATCATCTGTAAAGAGAAATCCAAATCCACCAACAAATTAAGGATGAAAGAATGTTTTACATCTCCTTTCTGTGCTGAAGTGAGTGATGAAAGTTACCAAATTTTAGGGAAGCTTTTTGTTGGTAGGATGTCTTAGGGAGGTTGATGGCTGTCACTAAGTCCATGAGCAAATCCTTATCCTTCTTTAGGGTTGCAGTGACAAAGGCTTCAGTTTTTAGAACGGGAATGACCATCTGTAGCTGCAGCATGGCGTCATTCATCATATGAAGTCTAAAACAAGGACATACATATTGGATTATTTCTCAGTCATTTTCATTTTCTAGTATGTTTATAAAACAAAAAATCTCTCAAGACACCAGAGAGCACAGCTGAACTTATTATTTATATTTAGGTTGGTTTTGTAGAACGATGTACCTTGTATGTCCTACAAGAGTCAGCTGTGGGATGTTCCTGTTGGTGACATCAATAGTAATACCTCTCATCTTCTTTCCTCTGGCATCACTCTCAATTACAGCCAGCTTAATGCCTGCTTCCACATCGTAGTCGGGAATGACAACCTCAGTGGTGAGAGTATTCTTGTTGCGGTTATATTTCAGAGACGCAGTAGCCTCGAGTGAATCGAATCCTAGAATCAGAAACAAATTATCTTTTTCAGTGTTTGTCATAGGAACAATATCCAACCCTGTTCCTTTTTCACGAGCTTGCAGCCAAATACAACTGCAGTTTTTTAGAGACACCAAGGCCACTTCCATATAATGAGGGAACAAACAAGAGAACTGTAAAATCTTCCTGCTTCCCTGAGGTAATATTTTGCATCCAGTGAGTTATCTAAATAATATAAGCCTAACTAGCATTCAAGATCCAAGGACCATACAAAAAGGAAGGATTTGGAGTTGGTGATAAAAGTTAACCCCAGGCAGTTTTTTGTAATGGTTTTAGGACAATAGTTAACTTCTCACCATGGTAGATTACCTTATTGACTTTAGCTGCACACCTAACCAGCTCCAGAGCAAAATATTATATAGAGACAAGATGTTTTAGGCTCTATGTCATTCAAGGCTAAGAGCAAGACATGTTAAGAATTAGGACCAACGGCTGACAATTCATTGTTCAAATGCTTAAATACAAGTGGGGTAGTGACAACGTCAGAGAACTATTAATCTGACTATAATAACATTAGTGTCTACA
Organism: Harpagifer antarcticus; assembly: GCA_902827135.1. Taxonomy (NCBI): domain Eukaryota; kingdom Metazoa; phylum Chordata; class Actinopteri; order Perciformes; family Harpagiferidae; genus Harpagifer; species Harpagifer antarcticus. Next base: position 224,367 of record CADEHL010001153.1, on the reverse strand, counting down.
CATCCTCAGCTGTTCCGCTATTTACACCCACCCAAACTGCTGGTGTTTTATTTTCACATCTACAGTAAGGTGGTCAATTGAACCAGTTTATCTTCCCTCTGTGCTGCTGCGGAACACAGAGCTCTCAGTTCACAGATTGTTGTCCCAAATCGGAGCGGGCAGTTTAGAGAGCCCTGGTCACACGGAAGGCCTTCAACGGGGGAGTGTCTAGGTAGAACCAGGAAAAACTCCTAGTTGGTAAACAGCACAATGGCTTAGCTGCAACCGTTTTGTGCTGATGACAAGCACTTATTTCTTTACATTTTTTTATTAATAATGTCAATTCCACTAAAGCTCCTGCAAATGACCCCTCAGTTCCTGCACCCTGCTTTGCTGTCTTTGACCATTTTGAGCCTGTAGCTCTGTCTTTTGTACAGGAGATTGTCTGTCAGTTTAAGCCCTCTGGTTTTCCTCCTCGACTTTTATTTTTGATAAACTTTATTTTCCTTTTTCTTAAACACCACATACAGTTTCAGTGACACAAAAAGAAAAAGTGCAGGTTGTTCATTTTTTGTTAACCCCCTACAGAATAACCTCCTCGACATTTTTTAAAGAGCTTTTCCCGACTGTAGGACCATCAGTGCTGGCAGTTATTAACAGCAGTCTGCTCTCAGGGAAGGTCCCTGAGAACTTGAAGCATGCAGTAGTGCAACCTCTAATTAAAAAAAAACAGTCTGGATCCCACAGTTCTGGCAAATTTTAGGCCCATTTCTAAAATGCCTTTTATGCAAAAAAATCCTGGAGAAGATTGTCTACAGTCAAATTATGTTTTATCTGGAAGAGAACAATATACTTGAGGTTTTCCAATCCGGTTTGAAAACGTTGCATAGCACTGAATCAGCTCTTTTAAGAGTTTTAATGACATCCTTGTATCTACTGACTCTGGGGACTGCGTTATTCTTCTACTTTTTGATTTAACTGCCGCTTTCGATACAGTCGACCATGACATCTTGATCTCTCGCTTGGAGGGTGGGCATTGAGGGCAAAGCCCTGGAATGGTTCAGGTCATATCTAAATGATAGAACTTTCTCTGTCAGCCTTGGTGACTCCGAGTCATCCTCTGCTCCACTCCTGAATTGGGTCCCACAGGGCTCAGTCTTAGGCCCCCTGCTATTTTCCCTTTATTTGCTCCCTCTTGGGTCCATACTTAGAAAGCACGGCATCGCATTCCACTGCTATGCTGATGATAGCCATATTTATGTCTCACTCAAAAAGAAGGAGGGTTACTCGATTAGCCCACTGTTAAAGTGTCTAGAGGACATAAAGGCCTGGATGGTAATGTTTTTTTGTGGCACCACTGGCATCACTTCTGTAGACCTGGGTTCATTGGCTCAGTACACCAAGCCCACTATTACGAACCTTGGAATTAAAATCGACCCTGAACTAAGAATTGAGAGTCAGATCAAAGCTGTGGTAAAAACTAGCTTTTATCACCTGAGGCAGCTAGCTAAAATAAAACCTTTTCTCCCCAGACAGCAGTTTGAGACAGTAATCCATGCCTTCGTCACCACTCGGCTGGATTTCTGCAACTCTCTTTATATGGGGGTTAGCGGGTCCTCCCTCGCTCGTCTGCAGCTGGTGCAAAATGCAGCAGCAACACTTTTAACTGGCACACGTACATTTGAGCACATTTCCCCCATTGTGGCTTCGCTCGATTGGCTGCCCATACATTTTAGGACTCGTTTTAAAATTATTTTATTTACTTTTAAATCCCTTAATGCCCCACCATATATTTCTGAGCTGCAACACCCCTACACGCCCACACGCCCTCTCAGGTCAGCTGATTAACTGCTCCTGAAAGTGCCCAGAACCAGGTCCAAGCTCAGAGGGGACCGTTCTTTCTCTGTAGAGGCTCCCACACTGTGGATTGATCTGCCCATGCATCAGACAGGCATCCACACTGTCTGCTTGTAAATCGCTTCTGAAAACCCACCTCTTCTCCTTAGCATTTTGACATCTTGTAGATTGTTGCTTTTATTGCTTTTAAATTGTCTATTGTCTATTGTTTTTACTTGTACTTGTTTTATGATGTGTGAGCTGAGCTGTGTGATTTGTTGCATGTTTTGTTTGTTTATTTGACTGCACAGCACTTGGAGGTATGGAGGTTTTAAAGTGCTTTATAAATAAAGCTGTATAAAGCAAATATTTAAGTATAAGTCTCTTATTATGAGGAATCTTTTTTTGCGATTAAACCTAAAGCCACGTTTTGGAAGAATAAAAACGCCAGTTCTACAGTATGAACCGGATATACACACATATCAAAGTTTCAAGGATGCATTTTGTGACCAGAATTTGACTTTATACATTGGTTATTCATGGAGACACATGATTAAGTGATAATTCTAGGGCTCTCCACAAATGTTAGTTGCTAAAAGGCCAATGCTAAATGTGCATTAGGTGCTCCTTTGCCATGTTTATGCAAATAATGATCTGAAATAAGTAGAACTTAAACTAGGAATTCCGGGTGTTGGCTATAAACCTGAAACCAATCAATTGTGCCTATTTACATTTAGGTGCAAATAGCACTCAGTTCAGGCTCTCTCAGCGGCACACTGTGAACTGTCAGGAAGACTCGGGTCTAACTCATGGTCGAACTAACCTTATTTAACAGAAAATAAAATGGCAACAACAGGGCTTGGGAGCAGTGGTCGCACTCGCGTTAACCGAATACCCCCCCGTCAGCGCGAGTGAGTGATCGTGCACTCAACGGGTAATAATGGATTATGACGGAAATGTTACGATCCTGTCCGTCAAAATGACTGACAACGAAAAAGTCTAAAGCCACCACTGCTTGGGAGAAATAAACGATGTGATATTTGGGCCCATTTTCGCTACAATGAGGCGGAGAAAAAAGCGAATGCATTGTTTTATCAGAAGGGAAGCAATGTGGCCATAACACAGCTGGTACAAACACCACAAACCATATACTCTCTGCAAAGCTGCTTTCTTAATCATTCAACCTGTGTTTTTCATCAAATAAGGACAAGATATAATCTAAAATGACAATTATTGGTTTTGGCTAGACTAGTTTTGACTGACATGCTCTATATAATCTGATGACTAAAAAAGACTCAACAGTTTTCATTGACAAAAAGTAGACTAAAATAATTAGTTTTCTTCGACTAAAGCTTAACACTAAGCAGCACGCCTTAATGTCACAAGCTTGACCTCGGCAAACCCCGGGGCTGAGTTAGCGAGCCCAATCCTTGACTCATCAAGGCGGCCGCCACCAACGCTGTCCTCCGAGGAACAGCTCCTTGTGCCCCTACCATCACCACCTGCGTTGCCACACCCTGCACCACACCCGCCAGCATCCTCCTCCTCCGTGCCGGAGCCTCCACTACAGATGCTACCTTGCAGCACATCAATGGGCCAGCAACCGCTCAAAGACCAACAGCCCCAGATGATCTTGGGGTTAATAAACCCAACCAGGTGAAACTGGATCGTTATCCAAGGAGATTGTTTTCAGGAAAGAAGCGCACTCTTGCCACTGCATGGTACAACAACAGACCATGGCTGAAGATTCGTTAAAAGCAGACGCAGCCTTTTGTTTCCCCTGTAGACAGTTTAAAGTAAATACATCTTCATCTGATGTGGCTTTTACTGTCAAAGGTTTTTGCGACTGGAAAAACGCATTACAGACTGATAAGGCATGCCGCATCAAAAGAACACATTTCATGTGAGAGTGTGTGGAGAGAGAGAGAGAGAGAGACAGATACGCGAGGAAATAAATAGGGAAATGAGTACTTTGGTGCAGATCAGCTGGCACGGAGCCGTTATTACGCGTCAGCTGTCGTTGATATTATTGCTTTTTTAGCTGTCAACCAACTCCCTCTCAGAGGTGACTCGATTCCCTCCACAGCATGTCCGAGTGCAGTGCATAGGAACATAAACCATGCCCAAGGCAGGCTAAACAGTTCATCATCTCCGTCACTATTTATCTCCGAGTGCAACGATGAGGAAGCTGCCATCCGTAACCAGTGTGCCTTGCTCGTGATTTACAGTGTTGTGCTGCCACGCACACAATGTTTCAAAAGTGGTTTCTATGTTGCCCTTTATTTATGTATGTAATTGCAATAAGTGTGCGTCTTTACGCGATGCTGTTAGCCTTGCTGTTTGATATATATTGTGCCGCAGGCCCGCAGCACATGACGGTTTTGTTTGCCCTCCCATAAAAATCATATGCCCTCCCTTTAGATTTGTTCAGGCGCCGGGACTGAGTACAAATAACAAATAAAAACAACACTAGTATTACAATATTTGATCTAAGTACTGAAATAATAAAACAAATAATAATAATCTCTGAAGTGCTAAATTCAATTAGCGAAAATAAGCAAGGTTGGGGAGGCCTAATGGTGCATTCACACCGGACGCGATGCAGAGATGCGGACAGATGCAAATTCGCTCCGACGGCACGCATGAAGCGGTTGATGCAAATGCCGCGGCGCAATTTAGGCGAGATTGGAGGGGGACAACCGCACAAGTTCAATTTTTTCAACTTGAGCGTCAAGTTCGCGTGACGGGATCTCGCGGTAGCCAATCAGCGGTGAGGATCTCAGCCTGCCGTCACTGACGTAGAACCACAAAACCAAAACAGCAGCTGTTAGCTGTTAGCACACACAGCTCACAGCTCCTCATATCTGTTCAGAACCTGGACAAAAGTTAAACATGAACAAAACACAGTCTGTCTGTGTCATGGTGAATATAGTCACTGCTTTATTTCTGTCTGTAGGCCGTTGTTGTGACAGAGCAGAGCAGATACAACGTTTAATTGATCCGATCTTCCTTCAGAAAAAACGCATTTTAAAAGGTTTTTCGCCTGCCGTCTTGTCTGCACACTTGTCAAAGCATTAATTCATGGTTTTTAACCGGTATCAGTATGTTGTTACTTCGGCATCATTTAGAAACGTGTATTACAATTAAATCACGGTAAAATATGTTCATTTTGTTGTAGTTGTAGCCCCCTTGCCACCGCATCTTGTTTGAATGATGCGAGTAAACACAGCCAGTGGTGTAGTGGGCGTTGGACGCGGGGGTATGCCGTACCCCCACTTATTTGGAGCATGATCTTTTTTTTAATTGTCTAATAAATATAAAATCATTGCCAGTGTTATCAGTTGCAACTGTGTATTTGTTGTAATAATGACAAAAACATAATACATTTCACAGTAATTATAATAAAAAATAAAAACGATTTCCTTAAAAAATTATGATTCACGCTCGTGACCCCGCGGCGAGCTGGGGGCGTGTCAGTGATTTGGCGGCAGCTCTTTCCCTCAAGAACGCTAACGAGAAAGCTCTACAACGGCAGGCAAACATTCTATACTTGACTTATTTTCTAAAAAGAATATCATTCACAAAAAGAAAGAGGCTAGCAGCACCGAAGCTACAAGTGAAGCTGCTACTAGTACATCATCAGAAGAGCCGCCTAAAGACGTGGATAATGCTAGCACTAACGTTAACGTTAGCTGCGCTAGCAACGTTCCCCTAGCTAGCTCAAGCTCACCTTTCCCAGATACATGGACGGAGGAGATGTGGCGGAGGAAACAAGAGGCATACCCGTGGATAGACTGCAAAGCTGGGAAACTGGGCTGCAAAGTTTGTTCATCCATTTCGGATTTATCAGTCTTCAAAACCCAAGGTGTGTGTGTGTGTGTGTGTGTGTGTGTGTGTGTGTGTGTGTGTGTGTGTGTGTGTGTGTGTGTGTGTGTGTGTGTGTGTGTGTGTGTGTGTGTGTGTGTGTGTGTGTGTGTGTGTGTGTGTGTGTGAAGCAGCGCTGTCTGCATATTTGCAATGTAGGCTAGGCCTCATCAGAATAATTTCAAGTCCAGATTCAATATTGTTTGCATAAGTAGGCTATATTTTTCGTTTTGTTTATTTAATAAGTTAATTTCAGTACAACTTTGGGAATTGTGTTTGTTTGTTATGAATTTTAAATAGATTTTGAAAGTGGAGATAGAGAGAGAGAGAGAGAGAAGCAGCGCTGTCTGCTTAGTTGCAATACTGTCGCTCAAGCATTTATGCAACTTAGGCCTATACATTTTTTATGTAACTTATGTGCCAGTGTGTCCATGGTTTTTAGTCTGTGTGTGTGTTGAGCGCACCGCCGTCTGCTTTTTGCAGTACAGTTACTAAAGTAGGACTAAGTATACCGGTAGTTTCTGTGAACCTGTCTGCCCGTTTTGTGAGTGCACTGTGCGCATGCGCACTTGTGTGGCATTGTTTGGGATGACCTAATTAAAATAGCGTCCCCCCAGTAAAAAAATCCCCACTACACCACTGAACACAGCTGACAGCCGCGGTGAAACTCGAGCATTTAGAGCGATGCGATAAGAGCGATTAGAGCGAAGCGAATATTCGCATCTCGTCCGGTGTGAACGCAGCATAAGTCTCATAGGAGCAGGAGCGGATCACCCTAAAAATAGGCCTTGCCACCCCAGCTGCCACCCCAGCTGCCACCCCAGTTGGCAGCTTTGTTTTGAAAGGAAAGTGTCACGGTTTTAAGTTTGTGTGTCTGGTAGTGGGTGTTTTTCTGTTCTCCTTGTCATGCTTTCCTCCCTGTATATTGTCTGGTCTTTTTTCCCTGTGTTTTCCTGTCTGTCGTTAGTTTCCCTGGTGTGTCTATATTCCTGATTGTTTTCACCTGTCACCCCTCCTGTGTCTCCTGTGCTAATAAGCGTCAGTCCCGCCCCTGATTATTCCCACCTGTGTCTTGTTACCCTGTGTTTAAATTCCCCTGTCTCCCAGTGTTCAGTGTCAGTTGGTTTTTGTCTCTTGTCATGTTCAGGTCTATGCATATTGTCTCTTGCTATGGTCAGGTCTATGCTACTTGTACTCTTGAAAAGTTTGATTCCTCACTACGTGAGCGCTTTCATTTTTTGTTCTCTATTTTTGTCATCTCGGCTAGACATTTGATAGTTACTTTTTTTGTTGTTCATTGCTGTTTTGGAAAATAAAGTATCTCTGTCTCCCGGGTCTTGCAATTGGGTCCTACATCCTAAGTGTCTGAGTTCGTAACAGAACGAACTGACCATAATGGACCCAGCAGACCTTTTGATGCGACTGGCGTAACGTCTCTGGAGTCCCCTTTTTACACGTGGAATGACACCTCATCTAGGCGGGGTAGAGAGGCTGCGTTGAAGGAGGCACGTCAGGAGGTTGCTCGCAAGCCCTGCCTCTGGAGCTTGTTGCCCAAGAGGCTCAAGAATTTTACAAGTAGCCCTGAGTGCCAGCCTCAAGCCTCAAACCCCTTCTTGGGATCCCGCCTTGCCTTAGGAGGTCCACGGAGCCTCCAAAAGGTCTCTAGGAGACGCAAGGCCAGGATTCCAGCCATGGCCCACGCAGCTTTGCTTCCTTGCTCCATTACCTGGCTTACACAGCCAGGGTCCATGCTTCTGCTCCGCGCTCAACAGCCATGATTCTGGCTCAAGTACCGGGCCCAGCAGCCATGGTTCCGGCCCCAGTTCCAGCCATGGTTCCGGCTCAAGTACCGGGCCCAGCAGCCATGGTCCCGACTCCGGCACCTCGTCTCCTGTTGGCTCTCCAGCCGACGCCAGCTCCCCGAGTCCTGTCGGCGTACCGGCCGACTCCAGCACCTCGTCTCCTGTCAACGTATCAGCCGACTCCAGCACCTCGACTCCTGTTGGCTCTCCAGCCGACGCCAGCTCCCCGAGTCCTGTCGGCGTACCGGCCGACTCCAGCACCTCCTCTCCTGTCAACATATCAGCCGACTCCAGCACCTCGACTCCTGTTGGCTCTCCAGCCGACGCCAGCTCCCCGAGTCCTGTCGGCGTACCGGCCGACTCCAGCACCTCCTCTCCTGTCAACATATCAGCCGACTCCAGCACCTCGTCTCCTGTTGGCTCTCCAGCCGACGCCAGCTCCCCGTGTCCTGTCGGCGTACCGACAGTCTCAAGTCACTCCTCCAGTTCCCTCTCGAGTCCTCTCTCGAGTCATCTCTCAAGTTCCCTCTCCAGTTCCCTCTCGAGTCCCCTCTTGAGTCCCCTTTCAAGACACTTCTCAAGTCACCTCCCGAGTTCCCTCTCGAGTCACCTCTCGAGTCCCCTCTCAAGTCTCTTCTCCAGTCACCTCTCGAGTTCCCTCTCGACTCCCCTCTCAAGTCTCTTCTCCAGTCCCCTCTCGAGTTCCCTCTCAAGTCTCCTCTCGAGTTCCCTCTCAAGTCTCCTCTCGAGTTCCCTCTCGAGTCTCCTCTCGTGTCACCTCTCGAGTCCCCTTTCGAGTCACCTCTCGAGTTCCCTCTCAAGTTCCCTCTCGAGTTCCCTCTCAAGCCACCTCTCAGTTTCCCCCTTGAGTCCCCACTCAAGTTCCCTCTCGAGTTCCCTCTCAAGTCACGTCTCAAGTCTCCTCTCAACTTCCCTCTCGGGTCCCTACCCAATGTCCTGGTCCATTGGGGGTTCCGCTGGGGGTCCTGCCAACCCTATGTCATGTGCCGTTGGAGGCCCCGACGACTACTGTTCTGCCGGGGGTCCTGCCAACCCTATGCCCTGTGCCGTTTGATGCCCCGCCGACTACTCTTCTGCCGGGGGTCCTTCCAATCCTATGTTCTGTGCCGTTGGAGGCCCCGCCGACTACTCTTCTGCCGGGGGTCCTGCCAATCCTATGTTCTGTGCCGTTGGAGGCCCCGCCGACTACTCTTCTGCCAGGGGTCCTGCCAACCCTATGTCCTGTGCCGTTGGAGGCCCCGCCAACTACTCTTCTGCAGGGGGTCCTGCCAACCCTATGCCCTGTGCCGTTGGAGGCCCCGTCGACTGCTCTTCTGCCGGGGGTCCTGCCAACCCTATGTCCTGTTCCGTCCAGGGTCTCGTCTACGCCTGACCCGCCAGAGATTCCATCAGCTCCGGCCCGTGAGCCCGGTCTCCTGAGTTCCCCAGTCGAGGACTTCACCATGAACTCTGTCTCGCCCCCGGGCCATCCGCTCGAGAACTCCATCATGGGCTCTGCCTTGCCCCCGGGCCGTCCGCCCGAGAGCTCCATCATGAACTCTGCCTTGCCCCTGGGTCGTCCGCCCGTGACACCCATCATGGACTGTGTTTTGCCTCTGGGTTGTCGTTCCGGACCCCCTCCACCCACCCTTTTGGAATTTTTTTGGACGTCTAGAATCTGTCCCTTGAGGGGGGGGGGTTCTGTCACGGTTTTAAGTTTGTGTGTCTGGTAGTGGGTGTTTTTCTGTTCTCCTTGTCATTTTTTCCTCCCTGGTCTTTTTTCCCTGTGTTTTCCTGTCTGTCGGTAGTTTCCCTGGTGTGTCTACATTCCTGATTGTTTTCACCTGTCACCCCTTCTGTGTCTCTTGTGCTAATCAACATCAGTCCCGCCCTTGATTATTCCCACCTGTGTTTAAATTCTCCCAGTGTTCAGGGTCAGTTGGTTTTTGTCTCTTGTCATGTTCACGTCTATGCGTATTGTCTCTTGCTATGGTCAGGTCTATGCTCCTTGTACTCTTGAAAAGTTTGATTCCTCACTACGTGAGCGCTTTCATTTTTTGCTCTCTATTTTTGTCATCTCGGCTAGAGATTTGATAGTTACCTTTTTTGTTGTTCAATGCACCTCTGTCTCCCGGGTCTTGCAATTGGGTCCTACATCCTAAGTGTCTGAGTTCGTAACAGAAAGTTGTGGCTCATCGGACATTTATTAGAGAAAGTCTCTAATGTCCGAGTGCAAGTGAATGCAGCACAAGACGCGAGCCTTGTAACTCCTGCCCCGGCCCTGGCGCGAGCGAGAAAATATGATTGGCGGTGATTTCATTTGAACGGGACGGCGCAAAACGAGAAGCATTCGGACCCAAGTAGACGGAAGGAATGAGGTATTTGTGGTCTACAATGACAGAGAAGAGACTGTCAAGTTTGGCTGTACTCAGCATTGAATCAAAACCCACTAAAGCTTTGGATCTTACTCATTTTGTGAGGCATTTTGCTGAACAAAATGGTAATCGCCGCATTCAGCTGTAATAGACATGCCAACCTGATGCTCTGCTCACGGATGAGGATAAAAACTGTTAAGATGAATATATATAGGTGTATATATTTATTTTCTTTGTGGGGGTCTGCCCCCAAAAAACTGTTTATGTCCTGAGAAAGTCAAATAACACGGTGTGTAAAACTACACTGCCCAGCCAAAAAAAAAGTAACCACTTTGATTTAACTAGGCCAGTAGGTAAGGACTTTCCGCTGGATAATAACTGCAGCGATGTATTAACCCTAATTTATGCAGTTAGTCACTTCTTTAATGTTTGTTCTTTCTAAAGTAAAGTCAAGTTTGTAACTGCAGTAAAGTTGTGGGGTGCTGAACTGTTCTGATTCTTTTGACATATGATAGTAATTACTTGTCTTTCAAATTTGAAGGAGGGTGAGAAAGCATCTTGAGGAACATTCATCATTAACTCCTCCAAAAAATATAGTTTATTTAATAATAACACTGAATATGTGAATCATAAAAGTGATTGATAGCTGATAGGATTAATATGATTGTTAATATTATCATATTCATTCAGACAAACATCGATGAGACAGTTAATTCATGTACTTATTGTAGCAGTCTGCATATCTTTGGTACCCCTGCTGGTCTAAGAGTGAAACAAACTCATTCAGTTAAAATTCATTAAATGATGTTTGCCACTTTATATATTTATATTTAAGGATTTACTGTTGTGCCACAATAATGTCACCTAATGTTATTGAGTCAAAATATCAATATTGTGGCTTTCCAAGTTAACATTGATTGATATGACTACGATTAAATCAGTATATACTTCTGCCAGGGGATGCCACCCCTCAAAATCTCCTGCCACCCTCTTGCCACCCCATGAATATTTTTCTAGATCCGCCCCTGTATAGGAGTGTGGACAGCTACTAACAGCGCCCTGGAAACAGTGTGGGTGTTTGATGCCTTGCTCGAGGGCACCTACTTTGTGCCGATCACGCAAACTGGCGCCTCTCAAAATAATAGTCTATTTTCTTTACTTGGTCAGTTCTGTGACTTGAACCTGCTTCCCTTCGGCTCCCAAGACAAGACAAGCTGTCAGCGTTGGGATTTTTTTTTTTTATTGAAAAAATCTTACAGTGACCTTAAAATCAACAACACCCCTTATGATGACTTATATAAGAAGGTTGCAATAGATAAGGACCTACTCTTAATTAATTCATGGCAATTTCAATTTAGTAATCAGGCTTTTATCACATTTTAAAACTTTTGGGATTTAATAATATAAATAAGGGCTATTCAAGTGTTCATACTGGAAAGTTGATTTATCTAAAAAAACGTCTCTTTCCCAATGTAATTCAATGAGAATTTGCTTCAGCGCCTGGCGACCTTCCGGATTGGCTTGCTCTAAACGTAGATAATTCAAAGAAGATGTAGAGTGTCAGCTAATCATTTTGCTCACAAGAAGACCCGTCAGTGTCATTTACTGGGGAATGAACTCCAATTTCATCAGTTCCATAAGATCCATTAGAGTTTGAGGTTAGACATTCTTCATATTTTTTCAATAACTGCAAGATCAATCATATTATCCAAAGCATAACTTGTAAAGATTTTTCAGCTTTCTAAAGTTTTAATTATTTAGCTTTTCGGCATAAAAAGCTAAAGGCTTTCTGATTTTTTGTGTGTTATTGTTTATGCAAATAAACATGACTTGTGAAGTCTTGTTCAGTTGTCTGTTAATATGCAGTATAGTAAGCACTCTTTTAATGTAGTGGTTAGAAAACTAAGATGGTGTTTTCTTTTGTTTTGTCTTATAACATGGGAATGATAAATACTTAAATAAACATGAAGAATGTTTTCTTAACCTGTTAAGCCCCGAGCCTGTTTTCCAGGTCTCAGGCTCGAAAATGACATTCCCAGAACAAATGACCATAACTTATACTTACTTACTTATACTGAAAACCACCCTTGAATGATGGGATCGGAGACAAAAAGCTTTAGGAATCCAAACTATAACATATAATAAGTACCCTGTATCAAGATTGATGCAAAACAAGTGACATTTGACCTTATTCGTTTTTTAATGATGGATACCTCTTTTTAATTGGTGAATGAGTGATGCGTAGCCAGAATGCCCAAAACCGGAAGGAACTTGTGGAAAGAACAACCTTAGGCGCGTTCACACCGCAGTACTTTTCCCACTTTAGTTCCGATATAGTTCCGAAATGTTGCGTTCACACCAAAAAAATCCGGAACTAAAATGAGTTCATGAGAACCATTTTACCCCCTTTTCCGTCCCTGCTAGAGAGCAGGGACTTTCGTGGGAGAAAAAGGTTCCTATGTCTGATTGGCTGGGCGGATTGCAAACCACGCCCCGTAAAACTCCTAAAAGGTTTTATGAAACCGCCATTTTATTATCCTTGCATTAGCATTATTAGCATTAGCATTAGCCCAGCGCACAAACGCAGAGAGACTAACTTATGGCAACACAAAAGAAAACATGGGAGTGGTGGAGATGAGGAGGTGTCGGCGTTCTGGCGATTTACTCTGAAGGCTTCAGTAGAAGCCTTCCTGGGAGTCCCAGCAGCCTCTACTGAAGCCAGTCCCCAACTCCGGGGACTTCCGGCCGGGGACTTCGGGTGGCAGTATACGCCGTGATGTTGTTTGTGGCCTGCCAGTAAACCCAAAGCAGAAGAAGAAGAAGTGACGTCAGCGGCTTCATTTGGCCAATTCTCCCCCAGGGACTTATTCCGGTGTGAACGTGATCTGTACTTAGTTCATGAGAACTAAAGAGTTCTCATGAATTAAGTTCTGATGAACCTTTGTGGTAAAGTACTGCAGTGTGAAAGCGCCTTTTGTTAGAGCAGCGAATGGTTAATATGGAAGAGAGGCTGGGGGACACGGAAGACAGGACGGCGTGGCTGGAGCGTTCGGTCGCCTTCCTGCTTCACCAAGAGGCAAAGTTAGCTGCCAAGTGAGACGACATGGAACCAAGGTCGATAACATGGCATAACGAGGGCTCCGAGAAAAATGACACGATAGGGTTTGTTTCTGGCTTTATCCGCTCATCACTACAAATTCCGGCGGAGGTGGATGTCCGCATCGAAATAATTGTTCGCTTTCTAGATTATCGGGTGAAAGAGCAGGTTATACAGCAGGCATGGAAAAAAAAGACTACATATGAGGGACAGACCATCTACTTCAATCAAGACTACACGAATGAGGTTCAAAAAAAGAGAAAGCAGGTGCGGGACGTAATAAAAAAGTTAAAGGAGAAGAACGTGAAGGCAAAGTCCCCATATCCCGCACAGCTGAAAGTGTTTCTGGCGTCAGGGACTAAGACATTCACTACATTAATGGAGGCTGCGCCCATGCTGTGTTTGTTGTGCTGTTGCCTTGTGGACTATACTTCATGCTTAGATCGGACTATTGTGACTCGCTCCGTGTTTAAAACAGACGGTGCATGAATGCAGTTTTACGGTGAGTGAAATTCGAGTACTTTATTTATGTGTTGCTTATGTTTTTAGTCAGCTAACGTTAATGAATGTTAAGGCTTGTGTTAGCATGTAGTAAGCAATTGTAGCTACATCTGTGCTAACGATGCTAATCATAGCCTCCAAGTTAAAACGTAAGAGAAGTGTTAAGCATTAAGTGGGATAATACTGTAGAACAAACGGCTTCTGTAAAATAAGGTCATCCTTGTAAGTTAGAGAGATATTTTATTAGGTAGGTAACTTTATGCATTGATAAGGTTCATTTAAATTTGCTATGATCGATTATTTAGACAAGCTAACGTCAAAGTAGTGTTGAAGAGCGGCGTAGTGTATGTGAAATTAACCTCACAATAAGATGTGTGTATATTACAAATATTAATGTCATATTTCAAGATGATTACTTAGATATTACAATATGGTTGGTTGAGCTCCATGTTAACGTCACAGTCGTATCTGAAGAACAAACCCAAACCTTGTTCTTTATTAATTGTATAACCAAATTGGTATCAATACCAATGCTGATAAAGTAAACTATTTTATTTGAGTATTCCTATGTTTGGCAGTTAGAGATGGGCTTTCTTGTAAGAGAATACAACAAAAATCAATATGGACCATTACTGTGTAATTATCCTTAACTTATGTTATACAATGCACCTACTAAACAAGTATGGCATTTTGAAAAATGATGTGCAACAATTTTAACTGTAACTTGTGTGCATTTTGTTGTTAATAGACAAAACAAAGAATTTATTTTCTCCGCCGTCTTAGGTCTTTTGGGGCGAGCAGAGAAATTCTTCTGTTGTTCTTTACATCTATGATCATGTCCATTCTACAGTACTGCAATACTACCTGGTACAAAACTGCTCCACCTGTTAAAAATCTGCTCAAAGATTGTTGGTCAACCCTGTCAGAGACTCTATAACTCAGCCTATCATAACAACCTAGTGAGGCTGTCCAACAACTGACCCAAACCATGTTCTGATGCCACAGGTGTGGCATATCAAGATGCTGATTAGACAGCATGATTATTGCACAGGTGTGCCTTAGGCTGGCCACAATAAAAGGCCACTCTGAAACGTGCAGTTTTGCTTTATTGGGGGGGTCTGGGGGGGTCCGAAAACCAGGCAGTATCTGGTGTGAGGGGTAGGGTTAGGGTTAGGGGTAGGGTTAGGGTAATGTTGTGAATCGAGTGGCCCATGGTGGTGGTGGGGTTATGGTATGGGCAGGCGTATGTAATGGACGACGAACACAGGCCACTCGATTCACAACATTACCCTAACCCTACCCCTACCCCTACCCCTCACACCAGATACTGCCTGGTTTTCGGACCACCCCAACAATATTTGAGAGAAATGTTTTTTTTGTGTTTATAGAAAATGTTTTAGATCTTTGAGTTCATCTCATAAAAAATGGGAGCAAAAACAAAAGTGTTGCATTTATATTTTTGTTCAGTGTATATATATATATATATATATATATATATAAGCTATCCAGCAATGAAATATGTTTTACAGCTCTAGACATGGTATTTCTATTCATACTATTAATACATGTTTATTCCTATTTTATCTTATTTTGCATGATTTTAATTGTATTGTTATTATTCCATGTGTACTATCTGTGTTTCTGTCTGAAACATTCTGTTGCTGCTATGACACCTGCATTTCCCCACAGGGATCAATGAAGGTCCATCTTATCTTATATTATCTTATCTTATTTGCTAATCATGCTTCCCCTCTCCATATGAGACTGTGCATTGTCTTTATGTTCCAACCTTGGTATTAAACTATTTAAATATTTGTTTGTTGATAATAATCTTGCATCTTTAAAACAGCTCCCAGAATTGTTCTCTCTTCCCAAAGAATAATTTCTTTAGTTACCGGCAAATTTGCAATAGTTTGGTACGCAATAGATATGCCCAGTTTCCTGACACGCCTCTGAATGCTTTTCTCACTCAGGTTCCCCTGATGAAAGGCATTATCTCATATACTTACAGTCAAATCCAAACCCTATTTTCAACCTCAACTCTGTGAGAGGACCTTTGGGGCGATATTCTTGAACATGTGCATACCTCATTTGTCTGCGCCAAGCATGTCAAATCCAAATCTCCCAAAAGAAAGTATAAATAAGAGTCATAACATGAAATAGGATACGTGCTAGCTAGACAGTTTTACTTAAGTAAGCAATCTTGCCCTTGGACCGAGAGAAGACTTTTCACCCAGAAATAACACAGGGAAATCTGTTTGAATAAAATCGACACTATAAAATAGCTACATTGGAAGCAGAGCAAAAGCAGGAGAGTGTATTTATTACATAAGTATAATTTTCCGATTCTGGGGATTGTCGACACTGCTCTGGTATAAGACAGAAAGTCTTGCATGAAAGTAAGACATATTGCATGACCATCAAACAGAATAAACTCAACATTCCTGACTTCTACCTTTTCAAAACACTACTTCTTATAGTGTAATATTTCTTATAGCAGTACCTTCTGCCTTCAGCGTTAGCTTCAGAGAGTCTACCTTATGACGACCCTTTTTACCCTCTCTGAGCGTTTCATCAATGATGGTGGCAGTGTACTGTGAGACTTCCCCGGTTGGCTGGATTTCAACCGCAAACCTGAAAAAATAACACATTTCTTTTGTAACTGTGGAATGATCTGCCCATGCAGGTCTCCACATTGTCTGCTTTTAAATCACTTCTTAAAACCCACCTCTTCTACTTAGCGTATTAACATATTTTAAAGTGTTGCTTTTATTGCTTTTAAATTGTCTATTGTTTTTACTTGTACTTGTTTTATGGTGTGTGAGCTGTGCTGTGTTATTTGGTGTATGTTTTGTTTTGTTTATTTGACTGTAAAGCACTTTGGTCTGGAGGTTTAAAGTGCTCTATAAATAAAGTGGGAGGCGTGTGGTGCAGTGGGTTGAGTGTGGTGTTTGGATCAGGGGGTCACAGGTTCAAACCACACTGCAGTCAGCATGCCCAAATTGCTCCTGTGGGGATTGTCCACACTATTGAGTATGTAAGTCGCTTTGGATAAAAGCGTCAGGCAAGGCAAGGCAAGGCAAGGCAAGGCAATTTATAGAGCACTTTTCAACACAAGGCAATTCAAAGTGCTTTACAACAAATGAAAGACATTAAGAAAATGGCATTTAAAATCAGTCATTAAAAAGAAAAGCTAATAAAATAAACATTAAAAGAAGAAATACATGGATAAACACTAAAAGAAAAAATACATGGATAAAAGTTACAGTGCAGTCTAAGATATGAATAGTTCAATTAAAAGCAGCGACAAAAAGAAAAGTCTTTAGTCTGGATTTAAAAGTAGTCAGAGTTGCAGCGGACCTGCAGGTTTCTGGGAGTTTGTTCCAGATATTTGGAGCATAATAACTGAACGCTGCTTCTCCATGTTTAGTTCTGACTCTGGGGACAGAAAGCTGACCAGTCCCTGAAGACCTGAGAGATCTGAATGGTTCATAATTTAGCAGTAGATCAGAAATGTATTTTGGGCCTAAACCATTCAAAGCTTTATAAACCAGCAGCAGTATTTTGAAATCTATTCTTTGACACACAGGAAGCCAGTGTAAAGACTTCAGAACAGGAGTGATGTGATCCACTTTCTTAGTGTTAGTGAGGACTCGAGCAGCAGCGTTCTGAATCAGCTGCAGCTTCCGAATAGATTTTTTAGTGAGACCTGTGAAGACACCATTGCAGTAGTCGAGTCTACTGAAGATAAAAGCATGGACAAGTTTTTCCAAATCCTGCTGCGACATTAGTCTTTTAATCCTAGATATGTTCTTTAGGTGATAGTAGGCTGATTTAGTAACTGTTTTAATGTGGCTGTTGAAACTCAGGTCAGAGTCCATGACTACACCTAGATTTCTGGCTTTATCTGTTGTTTTGAACATTGCAGACTGAAGCTCAGCGCTAACTTTTATACGTTCTGCCTTGGCTCCAAAAACCATTACCTCAGTTTTATCTTTGTTTAATTGGAGAAAGTTCTGACACATCCAGCCATTGATTTGTTCAATGCACTTACTCAGTGTTTGAATTGGAGCATAGTCTCCTGTTGAAACTGTTACGTAAATTTGTGTGTCATCTGCATCGCTATGGTAACTTATTTTGTTGTTTTTCATTATCTGAGCCAGTGGTAGCATGTAGATGTTAATGTAATGTAATGTAAAGCTGTATTGAATTGTCTCTGCTCTTTGGTCAAGTCTTAATTACCTGGAAAGTTTAAATCATAGAGAACTGCATTAGGGTTATTAAAATATCCATCAAAAACAATAACTATTCATATATTAGCTGCACAAATAGAAACAAACAAATTAAGAACTCAAATCAAAAAGAGCAATGGGTATTACATTTGATTTCTTACCTGCTTTCTCCATTCAGAGGGTAATATGAGGCCTGGTCGATTGAAGTAGCATTGGAGTAACGCACTATTGTGCAGATATTTAGACCTCTTAAAAGTGGTTGGCAGTTAGTTGAGTCAATCCTGTCCTCCATCAACGATGGCACTTTTTCTGTTTGACCACAGGATACTGACAGCATCTCATTGCTGTATTCCATAAAGATAGAGAAGTGAAGAAACAGGTCAATGTGATACTAGGAAACACTGAAAGTGTTTTGTTTTATTTGGCAAAGGTGCCACCAACCTAATGCTGAACAACTGCGTGTTTGACTTAGGAGCAGGGATAGACAATCTCATCTGGTTCCTGCTCAGGGTGACCTTGGCATTGAGGGAACTCTCAGAGTACAATTGACTGTGCATCTCTAGCCCCGCCTCTAGATAGTCTGGAATGTGCACACCCATCTGGGTGATGAATTCTAGCCCAACTGAAGGCATGAAGGACAAGTCAGTCTGCAAGAAACAACAGAAAAGCTTTTAATAGAAATTCAAAGGGGACGTACCTTCATTTTACAAATACACTTACCATTGTTTTAGTAGGTGAGTGAGTGAACCCTCCCTTTACCCCAGGTGCAATCACACCAGCCATGGAGAACTTCAAAGGGAAACCAGAGGCAGTAGATAAAGAGAAGGCATTCTCCATGAAGATGTAGTGGGCAAAGATTTCATTTTCAGTGCTAGATGTCAACGCAAAAAAGGCCTGTTGGAAAAAAGCGTATGTATAAATATGCTTGTATTGATTTTGAGTTTTCTCATGGCAGTTAGAGTATAGGGGACAAACTTTACTTCCTCTTGACACCGTCGGTTGTTTACAAAAAATACACCTAAATATACTTGTTATAGTGCTTCTGTCTTTCTGTGTCTTTCCATCTGTAAACTCCCTCACCCTCTCTCTCTTCTCTTGATCGCCCTCTCACGGAGAACACTTCACTGTCCCGCTTCATTGTAGGATTTCTGCCATGTCTCTACTTTAGTAGAGACATGGCAGAATAACGAACGAAAGCTTATAATTGGTGACCAGCCGACGGGAATTCAGAGTGGACCGGGCGAGACAACAAAGCCTGCTGTTCGCCGGAGACGCTGGCAACCGTTCGACACACAAAAGAGCTCAAAACTAAGAGGTGAGGAGAAGCCTGTTATATAGAATTCTTCAATAGTTTATGTAGGACATGTTAGGTTTGTGTGTTTGACGGCGGCCAGCGGATCCTGAAAATAGCTGTTAAAACAACCTACATTTATAAACATAGGCATCCTATAACTCGTGGCGCTGTTTTGTCGTAAGCAGGGTGAGTTCACATTTCTTTTGTTCCTGCATTAACCCTGCATGCTATTAATTTGTGTGTATTTTTTATGCCGGAAATATTAAGGTCTCTCCTGTTACATTCATAGTTTCAAGGCCTATAACGTAAGTGTTTTAAACAGTTCAAGGCTGTTGGAATTGGAGACTATGAGTAGTCTGTTCAAGGCTGATTTTAAAACAAGTAGGTGTCTCCTGTTACGTTCATAGTTGCAACGCCTATAACGTAAGTGTTTTAAACAGTTCAAGGCTGTTAGAATAAAGGACACATAGCGAGTCAGTTTGAAGAAGTGAGTGTTAGTCTAACAAAAGTTTAAAGCTGTTTTAAAAAAGTCCTTTTAGTAAAAAGGCCTGATTAAGGTTCAAGGCTTTATCAGTGTTTATTCTGTTCTGTTTTCAACCAGACATTACGTGTGGATTACGACGAGAAATGCGACATTCGTGCGTTAGATAGACGATATTCTCCTGATTGTGTTTGGATAGCGTCCCACTTTGTCCCATTATAGCGTGTTTAAATAGCAACAGATTAACTGACTCTAAGTCAAATATTACGTAATTCGGTTCAAGGCTTATAACATAAGGGGTTCAAGGCCCATTTTCAATGTAAACTACATAGAAATGTTATTTTAAACTACAGTGTTGTTTTGTGTTGTATTTTCGAGAATATAACATACCACACCAGTGGTTCCTTTTGTTACGGTTCGTCTAAAGATCACCCCGCCAGTATTTAAACTCCCCTGTGAGAGCCACGTGGTGTATTTTCAAATCCCTTTGTTCATCAGGTTAGAGGTTGGAAAATCAGTTGCCATCTTGTTTTAACCTCATGTTGACAAACAGACACACGGCAGTCGCGATTTTGTGAAATGCTAATTGAAAGTACTCTGTAAGTTCTCATACACCTAGTTTCACTCACATGAGGCTAGGCACTCCATCTTGTGAAGAACATCATACTTCTTGTCACAGTTGGAACTAGAAAATAGTCAGGTTATCTATACCGTTGGAAGTTTGGTATTTGTAGGGAAGGAATATTGTATTTTCTAAAAGTCCAATCTGATTTTTGAAGTATTTCTGCTGGCAAATGTGTATTGGCGTATTTTGAAGTATTCCTGTTTGCAAATGTGTTTTGGCGGTTATGTGCTGTATTGTTTAACCATATTGTAATTTTTTCCCATTTTTAAAGATATTTTTAAGGAACATAAGCTTCTTCTTGTTCAGTTTTGCAACAGCTATCCCTAGTGGATTAAGCTGGAAATTACAGCGCACTCTGCTGGTAGTACAGAATGATTACATATCACAGGAGCAGAATAATAAATAAAGCATATCTTAGGGAAAGATACAATAATATTCTGAAGTTTAATTTTAAGTGTTATAAATGAACATATGCTTCATCACACACAGATATAATTGCAAGTGTTTTCTAATTTTAAGATAAGAAACGTTACATAATAGTCTTTCAACCTATACTATAGAAGATTCGAACACAAATGTATTGAAGCTACAGATGTAGCACTCCAGATAGGACTCACATGGGTGTGTCCCAGTCAAAAACCCAGCGGATCCCAGTGGCTGGGGGTGTTGCCAAATTGCTAGAGGGCGTTGCCAAAGTTCTCCATTTGTTCAATTACAGGATTTAACCATGAGATGGCGCTTCATTCACAAATACACAAAGACAACTGGGTGTTGTAGAACTTAGTCTGTTTGCAATGTTTGCAGCTCTGCAGTTGTGTTTGCTGAATACTGTAGCATTTAATCACTTATTTGTTATGGTTTTCACAGGCTACTATAATGAAAAAACATCAGTTTTGGATCAAATAAAGTATATAGTTTGCTTTATGCAGTATATTTTTTGTAATATTGTTGGGGTGTTTTTACACAGTAGTGAGAGTGAAAAACAGGATAGCACAGATTAATAAAATCAAAAATAAGATGAGCGATAAAAATAATGAGAAACTATGAAATAAGAAATGAATAAAACTTAAATATAATTATCATATCATATATTCTAATGTATTGTATTATTAAGTAATATCATACATTAACCCCATTATAGCAGATGCCACATTGAATGGATGAACTCATTTATGCATCAATAATTACAACAGAGTATTTCTAAATACAAGTTGTAACAATACTTATATGTATTTAATATTAATAACATAATGATTAATTTCAGATGATAATACTTTTCAGGGTTAGGTCCGGTCTGACAGCGCTTAGCTCTCTGCTGCAGAGAAGATCACTGCTCTAAACAAAGTCAAAAATCTTATATCCAAACGGAATAAATAGAATTAATTATTATTAATTCTAGGCATTAATACGTTAACTCTTGTTCATTGTTTTTCACTTTTATTAAATGTTTGATATTTCCGGTGGAAATGCTCATATTTATACATTTTGCTCTCATGCGAAATCTACTTAAACAAAGTATGTCATGGTAGTGGTCAGCTGTTAAACACAAAAGTGTATCTTAAGGGCTGTAAATATAATAAGCCTGTTGTCAATTTTAGACACAGGCTTATTATATTTACAGCCCTTAATAACATTCATTTTCTGGACTCAATAGGCGCATTCACACCGCAGTACTTTTCCCACAAAGGTTCATGCGAACTTAGTTCATGCAAACTCTTTAGTTCGCATGAACTAAGTACAGATCGCGTTCACACCGGAAAAAGTCTCTGGGGGTGGATTAGGCAAATGAAGCCGCTGACTTCACTTCTTCTTCTTCTGCTTTGGGTTTACTGGCAGGCTACAAACAACTTCACGGCGGATACTGCCGCCCAAAGTCCCCGGCCGGAAGTCCCCGGAGTTGGGGACTCCCTTCAGTAGAAGCTGCTGGGACTCCCAGCAGCTTCTACTGAAGCCTTCCGAGTAAATCGCCAGAACGCCGACACCTCCTCATCTCCACCGCTCCCATGTTTTATTTTGTGTTGCCATAAGTTAGTCTCTCTGCGTTTCTGCGCTGGGCTAATGCTAATGCTAATAATGCTAATGCGAGGATAATAAAATGGCGGCTTCACAAAACTTTTTGGAAGTTTTACGGGGCGTGGTTTGCAATCCGCCCAGCCAATCAGAAATATAGCTCTTTTCTCACAAAAGAGCCGCTCGAAAGTCCCTGCTCTCTAGCAGGGACTTACGAGCGGCTCTTTTGTGAGAAAAGAGCTATATTTAGTACCGGCTCTTTTTGGTGTGAACGCGATAAAAGAGTTCACTGAACTAAGTTCGCATGAACCTTTGTGGGAAAAGTACCGCAGTGTGAATGCGCCTAATGTGTGTCTTGGCCGTTTTCTTTGTTCCAAGCAAACGAGTGCTTTTTGTTTTGAAATCACTTCCGCGAGTTTCGTGGGCCTCCCCCTCGCTCCACTGACCATTAGACCATTTACTAAGGTAAAAAGCAAAAGGGCAAAAACGCCTCTCAGACGCTCTTCCGTTTACTTTTTAATAAAGAAAAACAAATTGTCCGTAGATACACGGACTCATATAGCCTATGTATGTATACTGTAAGGAGAATGTATGTGCGTGAGTGGACCAGTATGAATTACGGCATAGAAATATGCAAACACAAACCTACAGACTGGGGGTTGGGAGATCACAGGAGTGGGGGGGGGAGAGCTGTGGAATGTGACCCTTGGGAGAATTCCTCCACACATTCCGATGGCCAATTCGTTTTAAACAAAGAGTTCGCAACACAGGACAGCATAGGCAACATGGGGGGTGGGGGCTGGTGAACGGTCTGGTCAATGTTTGTAAACACAATCCCCAGGATGTGTCCTAATCAAACCAAAAGAGAAAATGCAGATATCATTCTCTCTCTCGACTTGCTGGTATCTCGAGCTGAGCGCTCATTGGTGTTCATACTGCTCACAGGCTGGGCTGCTGTGTATATCTAGTGCAGGGGTCAGCAACCTTTTTGATATGAAGAAAATTGTTATCAGCGTGCCAACGATCGAGAGGGGGGTGAGGAGCAGGAGGGCGGGGGAGCCTCGCTGCGGGGAAGCAGTGTGCGGACCTGTCAGCGCAACTTACATGATGCCGAATTTAAGAGAGAGAGAGAGAGAGAGAGAGAGAGAGAGAGAGAGGAGAGAGAGAGAGAGAGAGATAGAGAGAGAGAGAGAGAGAGAGCGAGAGAGCGGGAGAGCGCGTGGAATAGAGATAGCGCGAGCGAGAGTGTTTGTGGATGGTCGCGCGACAGTGAGGGAACGTGTTGTATGTTTCTGGAAGTGAATGAGGAAGCAGCAGAAAAACAGAGGTCTGTGATGTATTTTGTGAAACAGAAGAACAGCTAAATAAATGCAACGGCCTCCCAAGAAGAGCTCGCCTCTCTCCAGTCATTAAGCTAAAGTGGGTTATTGAACCTGAAGCTTGTTGCTTCTGCCCTCCTCGACTACGGTCTGGGAGCCGACAGGAAAGTTCATTACACAGATGGCCAGTCCGCCCCTTTGTAGCATATTATTTCGATGAGAGATGAGCAGATCGCCACTGGGCTTTCAACTAAATACACAGCCACGCAAAAACTGCGGCATTTGTACAGCTCCTTATGGGTAGGCTACTGCAATAGTGAAGTGCTTTCCTCTGTGGTGAAACGATCAGCACACGGAGGGAAGCAGTCAGAAGAAGTCACCTGGAGTTAAAGAGAGCGGGGCTGCGTTGCGTGCATGGCTTCCTTCTTGCAGGTAACGGGGAGACGCGCTCTGGCGGCGGCCTCGTTCAGGATCCGAAAATACAATTTAAATATGTTTGCACACCTATTCCACTTATTCCTAGTGTGCCACTGGTTACGGTGCCACGTGCCAATGCTGGCACGCATGCCAGGGGTTGCCGACCCCTGATCTAGTGTATTCATACTGTACCCTCCTCACTGTTTATTCATCATTCAACCATTTACACCTTCCTTTTTTTTCCGTCAAGAGGTTGAAAAAGATTGAGTCCGATGTTTCCAATTGGTTCCCAAATCTGAACATTGACCCGTGGCATAAGATCAGGAGCCGGGTAAATGAGAGACTGAGGATCCCCCGAAAAACAGATCCCGAAATAGCTCGTCCTGGTTTCCACAGCAGATAGGCCTACAGTATGGTGTCTGTTATGGCAGTTATTTTAAATAAAACGGTGAAAACTGAACTTGAAAATTGTTTCCTCTTTTTATTTTATTTATTATTTTCAGGAAGGGGAGACGTGGGGAGACGTGTGTGATTAAAAATTAATTTGCAGAAATGTAAAGTGATCTAACTAAGTTCTATTCATATTCTTGACGGGAAGAGCAGTGTAAATGGGTGGCCATATGCATTTGAAAAGCAATATAAATCACACAGTTATTATACAATAGGCTATAAAAGCACCATCGATAACCATTACCTTTATCCAATTCAAACTTTGGATGGGAAAAAAGGAAGGTGTAAATGGTTGGGCTATACTGTAGGCCTACTGTATACATACAAAGGCCATTCAAGCTATAGTTCTTCTGGAAATGTTCACATCAGGCACCTTCAAGTTAAACAATACTACAGTAAACAATTAACACAGTAAATTATGTGGATTAAACCACATTTATTTCGTTAAAAATAAACGAAATATGATTTTGTTTGAATGATTAAATGTCATCAGGCACCTTCAAGTTAAACAATCAGGTGCACACTTTAATGTGCCGCCACCTCCGGAGTCGGCTTGACTCGGTTTAAAGAATGCACAAATGTGTTTAATCGTTAATGTCAGATATGTACTAAGTAGCCTAAATACATTTGTTCCTGCTCAAGATTAGATTCAACTTTATTGTTATTGCACATATTGCAGGTACTGAGACAACGAAATGCAGTTTAGCTTCTAACCAGGGGTGCAACAAGCAGCGAAAGTAATGTGCACAATACTACAGTAAACAATTAACACAGTAAATTATGTGGATTAAACCACATTTATTTCGTTAAAAAGAAACGAAATATGATTTTGTTTGAATGATTAAATGTAGGGTGAATGGCCCTAATGTGGGACATGTTTGCATTTCAGACTTCGGGAATATATTGCGATATGAAGCCGATACAATAAATCAAAATCCAGTACCATTCCGAAATCCCCAGTAATATTAGACACTAATAATACAGTAAACTATTAACACTGAACATATTATTGTTTGCCCGTGGGATTATGATGATCGGTAGTGAGAGCCGTGTTTCATTTTCCTCCGGTCGGATGTGATATAAAAACAAAGCGATGTGGAACTAATTGATGCAGGTCTCCCTTGTAAAAGAGATCCATGATCTCAAGGGACCTATCTGTTTAA
This sequence comes from Harpagifer antarcticus, assembly GCA_902827135.1. NCBI lineage: Eukaryota > Metazoa > Chordata > Actinopteri > Perciformes > Harpagiferidae > Harpagifer > Harpagifer antarcticus. The sequence continues at coordinate 198,922 of CADEHL010001153.1, read as the reverse complement.
ATAAAGGTTTGAAATGAAATGAAATGATTATTTTTGTTGTTGTAAACTCGATGGTTTTGTACTTAAACATTATTTTGTTAAATAAAAACATGGTGATGTTTAGTAAATGATTACATGTCTCTTATTTAGCACAGAATATGATCCTATCCGTGACATATGGATCTTAACAAATATCCGCTATATCAGATACCTGTAGATCAGCTGTTTATTTCACATGAGTTCCAGTGTGGCAGCTTTTTAATCACGGCTCCCCCTGGTGGATCCATGATCCATTGCAGCTGGTTTAATTATAATTAAATGTATTTATCAAGAGGGCGTTTCAAGTCCTGCGGGGGGTTTTCCTTTTCAGCAGGGGCCCACCCCGTGCCCATCAATGACCCGCACGGGTAGGCGTCTGAAATGAAGCGCTACATCTATAACACAAGTTATGACATTTGCATAATTCCATACACAGTACACAGCAGATTTAGATGTTCACCATATTTCTATTTTCATATTTCAAAGTAAAAACATACACTGTACACATTTTAATTTTTTGTTAATTTTCTAAATTAACTTTTTAAACTTTAAAAAAAAAAAATGTAACTTAAAAAAGCAAACTTAAAAAACCTTTTAACTTCTAAAAACAACTCAAACTTTTAAAAAAATATTTAAAAAAAATAATAATAATAATTTAAATTCTGATGACATAGGATATTATTTATCAGGAATGAAGGTGCTAGTCAGAGGATTGGTGCTTCATCTTTGATAACTTAATAATTCCATTCAAGTAGTTAAAGAACATGTCACCGAAAGACACTAAGTTGAGACCAGACGCAGAGCCAGGCTCAACTGCAACTGTTAAAGAGAGGATACGCATAAGATCAGATGCTACGACACATCCACATTTTAGACAGGAGAAATGGAACCACATAGAGAAACTGTTGGAACAGTGGCAAACGGGGGGATTGATTCCAGCAGATGATCAGCCTGAACCAACAGAAGCCCCTGTAATAGCAGTGTTTGACTATGAACATGAAGAACACCTACAACAGCAACGTGCATGGGTGAAAGCTGACCAAAGGAAATCAAGAGTTATAGGTCTGTTACATCATCTAAAATATGTCAGTATTGGGCCGGCGGACAGCATAAATGTGGTCCAAGAAGCAGACCTGCAAATGAGGGAAGACATAGCAAGAATAACAGAAGCCGCTCCAGTTATCCAAACTCCAAGGCAGTATCCAAGCCTGACCGAAGACTCTCCTCCCGACATACCAGAGAACAACATTTTACACCATGCTTCAATTCAATTAACCGCAGGAGAGAGAGAATTGGCTTATGAGGCAGGAAACCTATCCAGTGCCACTCAGCTGAAGGCAGAACTCAACAGAAGAATGTGAGAACACCGCAGAGGAATGGAAGAAGAACTCAAGACAAAAAGAGTTGAAAGGCGAAGAGAAGAAGCATACAAATTAATTACAGAACAAGGTAACACAGTGAAGGCACTAAACCAAAGACTCTTGACGAGCCAGGAAGCTGGGAGAGACACCGAAGCTTATAAGAACATGAGAAGGAGAAGGGAGGGGAAGTTCTCAGAGATGGCCATAGAACCAGAGAAGGCAGGTCAGACACCTCTAACAATTCAAGCTCAGGCAGTGCCAGAGATTCAGGTGCAGAATCAACAGAGAGGGAGAGGAGGTTTCCGAGGAAGACAAAGTGGCAGAGGACGAGGACATTTCCAAGGGGGTAATCGATCAACAGGACAAGGTTTCCAACGTGAAGGATGGGTGGTCAGTTCTCACATTGGGCCAGATATTGTCCGCAACACAGGATGCTGCAAGTACCAGAATATCTTCCCACACAATTTCAGCAACAGCAAACACCTGCATATCCTCCTACCCAAGTACAGCCGCAAGCACAGGTATACACTCCCATACAGCATCAACAAAAGGGACAATGGAGAGGAGGGCAATGACCATGTTAGGGAAACTTCCATCCTACATCTGCTCCCTGATCTCACGGCGAATTGTAAGTGGCTACTGCCTGAGATCGCATGCATGTTTTTATTAAATGTGCCAACTGCTAGGACTGTCTTAGGGAAGATGGCATTTAGATGTGCAGCTCCACTGTCTTGGAATAGTCTGCAATTGAAATGGAAACTGAGCAATCTGGTGCCACTAAATGTTTTTAAAGCTCGGTTGGATGCTACTCTATCGGAAGCTGTTGGTACCTGTTCATGTGGATAGTTATGTAAATTGTAAATCCCTGTAATGATGCTATATGATGTCCTTTTTGTTGTTCTGTTTATGTTTCATGTGGAGCCTACTTGAGCAGGTCTCCCTTGAAAAAGAGATCAATGATCTCAATGGGATACACCTGGATAAATAAAGGTTTGAAATGAAATGAAAGACAAAGAAGAGATGAAGGCTGCTACAAATGTGGTCGGCTGACACATTGGTCCAGAGAGTGTCCACAGAACAGTGCACCAAACAATGGCCCTCCATGCAGTTACCCCAGGGGAGGTTTCCATGATTACGACAGAGGCAGGGGGTCCCAGGGATGTCAAAGAGGAACAGGATTGGCAAACATGAACCAAATGCCACTGACAGCCTGGTATCAACCACAACAATGAGGAAGCTCAGAGGGCCAGACCACCAGGTGATACATCTTCAGCCCAAGGGTATTTTGAAATCCAGCTACATAGAGCCACATCTATCACCACAGGAGGGAGAGGATGAATGTTATTTAAAAGATAGGGAGTAGCATATTGCATTTACATATAACGCATCCACAGATTAGTAGAATATTAAGACATAGTAGAACATTTAGCAGACTATTTTTGTAATTATGAGAAGGATAGAGATACGAGTGATGTTGTTCCCCCACACAGAAAACTATTGTGTCCACACAGCTAGTGAGGTCAAGACGATGGGTTTCCACCCAAAATATGAAGACGGAAACCTAGTACTTGCCCAAGACGGAGGATCCTTACCAATTCCTCCTGTTTACACCGACTGCAGTTCAAGGGGCGACGATACACCTGACGTGAGGCTGTTGAGACCTGAAAACAGAAACTTGATTCTGCTGTGGTGAAGTCTGTCTACAAAGGGAGGTGTTCGATAGGGTCGCTTGTCTCAAACCAGTGAAGAAGTCAACAACAACCCAGCAGAACTAGAGAGTGACTGTTAGCGGGAGAACAGTGACAGGGCGACAGAAACTGGCACAACATTTTCCAGCCAGTACATAGATAGACCCCGTCAGGAGTTTGGGGCTGTGTTTAACCTCTTAAGCCCTGAGCCTGTTTTTCAGGTTTCAGGCTCGAACATGCCACTAACACAACAAAGACTATATCTTCACTTCTAAAAGGGATAAATTAATAATCTTTTCTCTCAAAGCAAGGTTACATCTGTGAGTTGGATGTAGAAGTGTCAGAATCAATATATATGTTTATATTTTAAAATAAATTCAGAAGGAACATAGTAAAAACATGTCAATTCTAATGTCCGCCTAAAAAAAACCCATTACTTATAGTGAAAACCACCCTTGAATGATGGGTTAGTAGACTAAAAGCTTTAGGAATCCAAACTATAACATATAATAAGTACCCTGTATCAAGGTTAATGCAAAACAAGTGAAATTTGACCTTTTTAGAGAGGTTTAGAAAAATAAAGTCCAGGCAGACTCACCTCTGGGTAATTTGGGAACCATCAGTTCCATTTGACCTTTTTCACTGTAAAAATCATTTTATTACTTTGAATTATCCCTATAGGTATTCATTCCATCCAAATACAACTGTTAAAATAAAATATAAAAACATACTCTGTTATCCTCTTAGGCATCACGGACCCGAAATCGCGTCATTTGCAGGAAACAACGTCTAAGGAACCTTAATATTTAATAAACTATGAATATTTTATATCCATATAACGGGAAAAACTCATTTAACTGATCTTTTTCATTTATTCTTTCAAAAAAAAAACACAATGCTAACAGTGAGCCTCTGAATTAGCCCCGAGCGAAAAATGCTAACCTATTACTGCACCGAAAATCACTCCTAGCTCCCTTATTACTTATCCTAGCTGCACATCCAACACATGGTTTATGATCGTAAAGACACAGAATCTAACGGTGCCCACCTCAACACTGAAAGATACAAACTCGCGAGGTTATCAACAAAAACGTACATCAAAACAAGTGGCGCTAGGTACTAACATGCATGGCTTACCTTCCTCTTTGTCTGGTCTAAACTGGTCTTCAATGGCATTAAAACGATAAAAACGATGATGTAGTTAATCCATAGGTTAATATCCAATGGGGCTGTGTCCCCTTTGAAATGTTCTGATAATCCATAAACAATAAAACTGCAATTCCGTTATCTGCTGTCCGCTCTGTGCTCCGTGCGCTCTGGGTCCTGCTGCAATTCCTGCTTCCTTCTTCCTTCCGTAGTAAACAATAAATGAAGTCGGCTGCATAATGTACTTAAACTGGCTGGCATTCTTTATACTTTACGCAGGACTATATCTCTGGAACCCATTGGTCAATTTGTGTGATTTACACCTTTTTCTTAACCATCAGAACCAATAGAATCGATGGGCAGTTCCCAAATCCACGTAAACATTACCATAGCGGACGTAATAGAGAAGCGAACAAAGCATATCTGAAAGTACAAGCCTGGACGGCAAAACTTTATACCCAGTATATTGCCATAAATACGATGATGGATTATCAATAAAAAATTCTACTTGACACAAAGACATTGGATTAACCTTGAGCGGCGTTTTTATTCCGGTGAACACAACTTTTGATCACAAATCAAAAAAGGTAAGACTAAATTATTGTAATATTTTTTAAACCGGATGTTGTTTACTTTCTCTTTTCTGGCTGATAGCTCCGCAATTCGGGGTCCTACAGTGATGTCATTACATGTGTGGAATCTGTGGAGTCTCAGCTTTAAATCGTATATCTTGTTTGTGCAGTTAAGATAGTAATAAGGGCATTTCTACCGTGAGTTCTGTGTAAAAAAGCGTTAGCATTAGTTAGCATTTTTTCGCTCAATGCTAATTCAAAGGCTTGGTATTACTCTTGTGTTTTTAGCTAAAAATTGTTCTTATTGTCAGTTAGCTGAGTTTCTTACCTTTAAAAGGGTATGAAACATTAATAGTTTCATAAATGTTAAGACGCCCTGAGACATAGTCTCGAAGAAAAACTGTGGGGGGGGTCCACTGGGGGGACCTTCGGGCTTAAGAGGTTAAAGGGGAACTTAATTTATTGTAAGTTGAAGTGTAGTTTTTTAGTCAAACAATTATGTGATTTATGGAGTCAGATTACATTTTTCTCATAAACATAATTTTAAAATCGGCATGAGCTGCAAACTAAATAACATAACACAGCTTGGATGAAGAAGTTGTAGGGTTTTTACAACTGTTTCAAGAATCAGTTTTTATTTAATTATTCTTGAGTGACTTTATTGATTTATAATGTAAGGCAATATAATGATTTATAATGTAAGGCAATATAATGATTTATAATGTAAGGCAATATCTAATTTTGAGTGAGGGGCACCAGCCCTTCATATTCTCCTGCATGTCACCCTCTGTGAGAATAATTCGTATTTTCCCTCTAGTTTAGAGAAATATTATTTTATCATATGTTAGTTCAGCAGTATCAACCAATCATCTAATCCTATAATTATTGAGATGCATTAGCGAAACCAGGGGTATTGTTTTTCACAGCAACAATGATGCATAATACCATAACAAAAGCCATTATTGAAACAAGTAAACTATGTTTTGTGCTAATGGGAGATCTTTAGTGAATATGCATTTATACCATTGGAAAACCATACATCATATGACATTTTTGTACGCCTTATGGTACACGGAGAATTTATATTTATTTAATACAACGTTATGGGTTTTACATGTCCTGTTCATAATAGGCTAATCATTGCAATATTAGTTGTGCATGTTATCTCAAAGGAGGGAGTGTCATGATTATACAGATATGTTGATTTCGGTGACGTTGTAGTTAATAAATAATAACATTTAGTTAACAATAGCTCTCATATCGACAAAAGGTATGCCGAAGCTTGGGCCTCCTCCAAGGAGGGAGTGGTCCAGTTTTAGATATTAGACGAATAGAAGTGCATGAATATGTCAAGACTCTGAGTAATGTCATCCAAGTTTTGTCTACACAGGCTAGGAAAATTACAGAGTTTGGTATAGACGAGACACCAGAAGAGACTCCTGTTCGGCCAGGTGATTGGGTGAGGGTGAAAGTTCACAAAAGACAGTGGGCTGATCCCGGTGGACGGAACAGTGAGAAGTTGTAACGAACTTCACACGCACTACCGTTTAAAAGGTAAAGAAAAAGGAGCAAATTGACACCACCTCACACATTGTCACCCTTCACTGGCAACTTCCAGAAAATGATTGGGAGTTAGGACTGATTTGGCAGAGTTGGAACAAAACAATAAATAGAAATAAGATTAAGATAGCCACCACTTTAAAAAAAACTCACAAAAACTCACCTCTTCAATCTGGCTTTTAATGTGTGATTGTTTTTGTATTATTTGACTTTAACTTTAACTATATATTTATTTGTTGTTCCTTCCTTTTCTTTTCCCTTCACTATATCTGTAAAGAAGTCTTTGAGCACCTGTAAAAGCGCTAACAAATTAAATCTATTATTATTATTATTATTATTATAGAAACAGCTCAAAAGACGAATTCTCTTCAGATTTTTATAGATTGTACACTAAAGTGAAAACCTATTTTGGTTTGATGTTATTTTTGTACTCATCATTTAAATTCTGTAACTAACACAACCACGGAGAAAATAGAGATTATGTCAAGAACAAAGCCAAAACTCTATGAACAAAATTCCCTAGCAGATTGTGGTGACATTGCAGATATGTCCAGTCACATAAGTTACTTATGTTCTAAAAAACAGTGACATTTAAAATGATGGAGAAAATATGGGGACGTTCTTTTATAGTGTGTGAAATATGTGGTGCTTGAAACATGTAGGTATTTCAATTTATAGTAGAAAATGGTTTCCTGAAAGAGTTATTTGGAGAAGCCATGTTACAGTGGGTGAAAACAATGTTTAGGGATATGGTAAAATTATTAGTAGGCATTAATTGTGTTGGGATGGCATTTAGCATCTAAGGCAGATTGTATGTTTAAGAAAATAGAGTGGAAAAGATTGGATTTATTTTAGCTCTGTGAGTTAGAATTTTCTATAGGTAATGCGTCCCGAGATCTCTCTCTCTCTCCGCCTGTCAGAACGCTACGACCCCATCTTCCAAGCAGACAAAAGACCTCACCGCAGGAGACTCCTCCTCCTCCATCGAACAGACAGAGAACCGGAGCTGAACCAACAATGACGAGACTGCATCCAGAACCATCTCCACCTGAGGCATCCAGAACCAAAACAGCATGCTGACATAAAGAGGCACACTCTCATCGGTCCCTCAGACAGGACATGAAGTTCCAAGCTGAGCCACGAGATTTGGCACAAGAGCAAAGTGTGGGACATGAGAGCGGAATACGCCCTCTATGCAACAGCGAAGAGACTGTAAAGGAGGAGATGAAACACAAAGCAGCTGGGCCACTGAAGAGAGTTGCAGCAGAAGGATTCAAGAGCGGATGGACTGAGGAGAAGACAGGACGGAGGACAGGACAGAACCAGAGGAATTGGCATGGTCCAGCAGAATGTGAGGGGGTTGTGGCTTGGCAACCAGAGGGGGAGAGAAGGAAAACTGGAGTGACTGAGTTCACACATAAACACACTTATTCACCAACGAGAAATACGTAAAGAAAAATATGTATTAGCCATGAATTAATCAATTGGTACATTTTTAAAGTAAGAAAGAGGAAACTATTAAAGTAAAATGTGAAAATAATCCTAAAAACACACTGAGAGTAGAACATATTACTCGATTTTCCATCATATAAACTAATTATTCTTTTAGAGATTCTTATTCATGTGCGAATTTGGGGAAGATTTAATTTGTTACAATATAGATCTACAGTTTAAAGGGATAGTTTTAGTAACCACTCTATAAAAGCAGACACATCTTTATTTGAATGGAAAATGTTAAAGGTAGAGCTAGAACCAAGCCAAAGAAAGTATTCCAATCTAAAGTATTGATTTCACCACAGGAGAACTGTTAAGGTGGAAATGACATTTGGTTGTCGTCCAAGATGTAGAGTTTTAAAAAGACAGTGGGCAAAGAGCGATTGCAAATTTTAATTTTGAAAAACTAGTATAATTGGGAGTAATACATGCGGGGCCTTGGATCACTTATTGTAATGGTGCATATTTTTGACAACCAATATCGTTCAGGGAGAAGGGGTCGCTCAACCCACCCTGCAGATGTTTTAAATCTTACTTGCAGCTCCACAGGGAGCACACAGCACCAGAGTATGAGTTTTAAAAGACAAGTGCCACCAGCTCCTAATGGTCATCTATTTAATCAGTGAAGACCTGCAATTTAGAGATGTTATTTAAAGTAGAAACATAAGTGAAAATTCCTAAATTGAACTACAAACCACGAATGAAATTACTTAAAAATCCTTGATAAAGATGGAGTAATTATCACATGCTCGGCACCCAAGGTTCCACACACTGTTAAAGGGGTTAGCATAGTTCTTTAAGTAGACCAGAATTGAAAATAAATTAGAATAATGAGTTATTGATATTCCACTGGTTTTCACACCATTTCAGGGACTTTATCACTGCATTAGAACAGACCACCCAAAGGTACTGAAGTATAAACTTTTAAGTGATGAAATTCTACAACTGTTGAAACTGACCAAAATCTTCTCCCAGAAATGTCGTATCCCAGAGTAGATGTTTGGTGGTATCGTGGAACTAAAACCTTGTACTCAGTCTTGCCACAGGATTGGACTGGGACCTATGCACTAGCACAGCCAGTGATGTTTTTTTATGTAGTTAAGCAACATGGCGAAACACCCCAAAGCCAGTAGGGCTAAGAGACCAGTCCCAGGGGGAGTTTAGGCTCCACAGTGTACAAGGATAACATAGTGCCCAGGAGAGGGCTAGATGTCGCATTCCATGTCCTAACGTACCGATTGATCATGACGGCCTCTTCTAGAGAACATATTACTTTCATACCTTAAATGGTATGAAAGGAGGGAGGGTACATTTCTCATGAGGAAACAGTTACAAATGCTAGCAGAATAAGACAACCCACCCCCAAATACAGAGATGGATGTTCAATGATGAGATTGTTCAAAGAATGTCCAAATGATGTGATACTTCTAAAGGTCCAAACCAGTGATATTTCAAATGATATCATTTGAATGAAGAACCAGCAACAATGCTAAAATGGAGTATTTTCTATTACTTTATACTATTCTGAGATGGTGTATTCATTTTACCTTGTGCTATTCTAAAATAGTTTGTTTCTTTTACACTTTGTAAAAACAAGTGCCTTCAATTCAATTCAAAACCTTTATTTATCCAGGTAAAATCCCATTGAGATCAATGATATCTTTTTCAAGGGAGACCTACCTTAACACTGAGCGTGGTATGAGAACGGTTTCTGTGAAAGGAGGGAGGAAGAAATGTTCTAATACCAAGCCATTGCTGCTATTTTGAAGAATGATATTGAATGTTAACACTAGAAGTTATGCACAAGGGAAAACTTTTATGTTTGAAGACCAGTCAAAGTATTTTTTGTATTTTTGTAAAGTTAAGGTTATTCGCTGTTATATATAACTATGTGCAATATTATATTATATTATTAGTATTATTAGTAATGCTATGATAACGTGCAATTACGTAACTGCCACTACGTTTTAATTTTTGCACTACTAACTACTAAATACTGCTAATAATAATTGCATTGATTGTGTGACCATCTATGTTTCTATGTTTCTACGTTTCATGTTGTCTGTGGATGTTTAATTGCTCTTTTTGCTGCACTTTTAGTGTACAGTTTTGCTGCTGTGTTTATTGTGTTTATTGTATTTTGTTACTCTGGCACAACAATTTCCTTCGGGATGAATAAAGTCTTATCTTATCTTATCTTATTGAACCATTCCATTTTGATTGTAAGTTATATATGAGTTATGTACTATGCAAAGTTCAGATGAAGAACTCATTGATTTCAGTATTATTTACATACCCTAAAGGGTCTGTAAGGAGGGATTGTTAGAAATTAAAATCAATATTTAATGATATAAAATAGATTAAACACCAGTAATTTTATAACTGTTTTATTGTGAAAATACTTCCGGTTAGCTTTCGCCTGTGGTTAAAGTTTATTTTGAAAAGCTATTCCGGAAGGGATCTCTGAAATACCAACAGTAGCTTGACTTCAGGTTTTAAGGAAAAGTAACTATTGCAGCCGTTAAAATGCAATAAATGAAAAGTCATGAAAGAGAATGAGGAGAAAAGGCGTGTTTAGTTATGTATTGAATGTACAATGTCAAAATCCTCTGTTATGTACGATATCGGACATTGGTGAAAGGAGGGCGGAAGATTACGCCACAACCGCCATTGAAGAGGAGGAGCCAAATGAGATATATAGTCAGGTGACGGAGCTTTGTGGAGCTCTTTCTTCACGGCCGCGACTGCGAGAGGGAGCTGCAGCTTCCCCCTCTCTTTCTCACGGAACAATATTTTGCTTGTAACATTACTGCGCCATTTTAATTAAAGTACCCATTTGAACCTTATTCGAGAGATTCCATTAGTCTCATTTATCCTAAGCTTCTCTCCTGGACGCGAGAATAACGAACGAAAGCTTATAGTAGGCCTAAGTCATTTTCAATGTGGGCCGCCGTGCCGACTTAATTCATTTGTAATTGTTGCTTGGCTGTGGGAGCTGAAGTATACGCTGTGACGTAATAACTCTTCTTTTGTTTTCGAGGGAAGGGGGGGGGGGACTCTCTCTCTCTATCACACTAAATGCACTATTTCCACACACACACAGAGCCGAGCTTGAATGACACAAGCACACTTTTATTTCCATGCAACTCTCTGATTGGAAAGGAAGGACGTCTCACCTCTCCACATTTCCTTGTTCCATCTCTCCTTACACGGTATCCAGTTCTATTAAAGTCATCTTACCAATATAGGCTCTAGGAGGAGATAAAAGCCTGTTTCTTTAGCTCCTACACTTCCTCTCCAGTGATTCCCAAAGTATATATAAACTTGACCAAGCGTGGGCTTTTATTTTGAAATTACTTCCGATAATTCACCCCGCCCCGAGTATTGTCAATAATCACCCTGTTTTGTTGATGTAAAAATGCAAATGTTTTTAGTTTAGTTCTCTTGCAAAATAAATGTTAGAAATCAACACATCTGACCTTGACAGGTAGCTCCCTCATGAAAACATGGTAGTACATGGACAGAGTCTGAGCCATAATTCTCATGTCTTTGGTCTTCATGTATCCTATCTCAGCTCCGAGGAGACGAAGATAAGCAATGGTTTCAGGGGCTGGTGAGACATGCACATCCTCCATGAGCTTCTGGGCACTGTTTGCGATATATTTCAAAAGATTCTCTGGGACCTGGAGGGATATTATCAGTGTAAGTTTAGTTTCTGGATATGCATCTACAGCAATAAAGGGTACCAAGAACATTATAGCTGATGAGGCAGGGTTTTTGAAAAAGGAGATGTACACAAAAACAAAATGTATGAGTCCAAAAATGTTTTCACCTGTCTCTTAGTTCTGTCTTTTTCTGGGAAAACTTTCTCCAAAACCTCTCTCAGAATGTTGGCTTTGTCACCTGCCCAGTACATAACTTTGGAAATGGAGTCAGGGAAGAAGCCTTGCTCTCCAAAGAGAGCATCAATTGTTGGTTCAAATCCTGTTCCCTCAACACCAACCTTGAAGGGTTACATTTGGATTGCTTAAACATCTATCAAATAAACTATCTTTATTTATTTTTTACCACATTTATCAAATGATAATTAAAACTTACCTCAAATATGTCATAATTGTAGTCAAAAACCTTTAAAGTGGTCTCCAGCATCACCTCCTTAGGTAAGGTGTCTGTGGCATTGAAGATGATGTTGCTCTGAATTGAGCCCAAGACAGATTCTATTTTGTAGTGGCTTGACATGCCATCAACTAGTGTGTTTGTGTCTGCCAAGACCAACTCAATGTCCTTCCTGGATCTTTAGTAGGGAGAATCAAGAGCGTTGTCGTAAGAAGATGTTTCTCTTTCCCCATCATTTGTGTGCTAAACCACTGTACATGCATAAACAATTTGGTTATCTTTAAACAAGTGTTATTATATTTTCTGTTGTCATTTAGGGGCAGATAAAAGTACATTCTATGAACTAGCTATGTATAACATGTGATCAGGAATCACCGATGTCTAGCAGAAATAGAGCAACAATAAAACAGACTTGTTTTTAGCTGCTAGTTGTTGGAATGTTTTCACCACTGTTAGTCTTTTACTTTGTCTGTCCGTGGTTTAGTGCAAAGTGGGTAGCATACAAAGGTATTATATTTAGATATGATTTCTATTATTTTATCACAAAAGTAAATATGTGCCGAGAAGATATAAATAAGTAGCTAATATTGCTGGCCCGTTACTCACTGATACATTTGTGTCTCGCCGGATTTGTGGATGTTTTTCAGATGGGAGACCACAAAGCTCTTGAGCTGCTTATCCCTCACATTCTCCAAATTGTTCAAAATGTTTTTTACCAGGGCATGGTCTGGACTCTTCATCATCATGAGGTAGGCTGCTACACGTTTTTCAACAGGGCTCTGAACGTCCTCATACACCTCCATGAAAATGTTTCTGACCTGTGGTCAAATTCAAATGACAAGTCCATACTGTATATATGTCGATTTGTTATAATGTCAATTAAATCCCACAACGTTAGTGTCGTCATCATCACACTGCAACAGTAATGTGTTAAAAGTGTGAAGTGTGAAGGAGTTTACCTCATCATTAATATCCATCAACCTAAAGGCCTGTATAGCTGCCTTTTGGTTTGATAATGGAATGTCTGTTTTCTTAGCACAACGCAAAATGGAGGAAATCAGGCTGGGGTTAGCAGCTTGCATGGCTTGACCCATGACAGCAACAACCTGCAGATTAGAAGGGAAAAAAATTGGACCAGACTGGATCAGACTGCACTCCTAAGATTACCTGACAAGATCTGACTATGTCGTAGTCAATAATAAGCTTTAATGATTAGTACCCTCAGTACAAGGAAGGACATATCTTCGTGGTCAGCTAGAGTGTCTTCATCAAGGATTTCTCCAGAGCAATCATTTAAAAGTGTTTCAAAGAACTTTGATACATCTTTGACCACTGGAGAGACATCTGCTTTGTGAAACCTGTGGGCCAGAGACAAAGACAATATGCTCTGGGTGGATGAAGATGATGAAAGTGTGTCTCACTAATGGTCTACAAAATACAACATAAATATATGTTTCATGCCCTGCTTTGGTTCCTTACATTTTAAGGTATTATGCATTTTAAATATATAAAAATAAACACAAAGCAATATATTAATAGCAAAGGAGTGTGTGGGTTTTTAAGTCAGAGAAAAATATGATTTTTCTTACTTCTTGACTGTGTTGGCTAGAGCATACATGATGGCTCTGCTCTGTTTATACTGAGCCATGCTAAGCATATCCCGGACACGTGTGGCATCAGGATGGGGCTGCAGACTCAGCCCGTAGACCAGGGCATCCACCCCTGGGGACAACCCATCATTGGTCCTGATAGCCTGCAGCATGGCGCTGCTGCACTCTGTGGTTCCACACTGTAACAGGGCCTGCCAAGTAAGCCAGCATGACATATCCAACATCTCAGTGAGAGCCTGGCTCAGAGTCTCATTCCTCAGGACGCGTAGGCTGGACACAAATGTATGGAAGAGGCTGGCCCTCTTCCTACTCTGGTCTGTCCCTGCCAAAGTGACAAGGTCCTGGAGGGAGCTCAGAACAGTGTCCTTACTCTGGACTGGAGCTTTATCCTCAGGACCTTCAAAGTGTAGTGCCTTGCTCTGGCTAGGGTTAACCTCTGTTAAAAAAAACATATTATGCATTAATTTTGTATTTCACACAAAGCAATGTAAACTAAAACTACATGTGTCAGGCTAACTTATTACTAACCAAACACTTTGTTGTTGATCCTTTTAGAGCTTTTAAAGATTATATCCTGGGTCACCACAGAAGATATTACATTGTCCCTGCAAGGCAGATTAGAAAGTGATGCATAACAGTGCAATATAAACACACATAATCTGCACTCGTTAGATTACTTACTCATGTGAAAACGGCAGGTAGATGTGTTTTTCTGTACATCTGGCGGCCGTGATGTGCTTTCCCTTGTTTTCAAACTTGTAATTGCAGTCTTGAGTGCTTGTAATAAGTTTGGACATGGGGCGATGCTTGAAATAAAAATCCATAATGTTTTTGTGTTAATGTGTATGTATACTTTCAAATCACAATAACATTTTCACCAAAATGTCCAAATATTTGGAACAAGAAAAGAAGGTATTTAAATGATGTAAACAGCATTATATACAATGGGACTTCAGATGGAAAATACCATACCAGTGTATCCATCTTAATTCACCTGCAGTGTAATAGTTGAGTAAACCTGCCTCAGTGAGCTCATAGAGCAGGAAAGAAAAGAAAATATTCAAAACTACTAACATATTGAAATACAGAAAATATTGAATACAAACAAAAGACAAACGACCATATTAAAATCTGGAAAAAAACACTAATAATTATATGGAAACAAACCAAAACAAACTGTGATAAAGATTGTTTCCACAGCTGGATTTAAAGAAAATAAACCAGACTGTCATATATGATCTATGAGGAGCATTTTTTACATTTTGTAAGGGTTTCTTTCCACTGATGGGTTAGCAGAGATTACTGTTTGGAGAAATTAACACTTTCATAATTACATCTGGTTGCCTGACAATTGTTTTGGCCTGCCTTCCCCTCTCCTCCTGATTTTCAACTGGCTTAACACAGTCAGATTGTATTTGTAGAACTCATCTCAATACAATCCCTGACAAAACAATGGTATATCAGACAACATACAGTCTATAGAGGCATGTACTAATATCTCACCAGTTTTTGCAGCATTGCCAATGGGCTGTTGACTAGTTCCCTGCTGTAGAACTGGTCACACTGGGATAGATCTCTGGACAGTGTCACATCTGTGGCAATATCCTTCCTCGCATGTACAACGTAGTCTGTTAAGCATTGGCCATGCACTGTGTTCTGACAAAAACAAAGAAAAAACGGCAAGTAAAATATTTTATCTCACAGATTCAATTAAATTCAGGCAGCACCCATCATTACTACACTGAACAAAAATATAAATGCAACACTTTTGTTTTTGCTCCCATTTTTCATGAGATGTACTCAAAGATCTAAAATATTTTCTATATACACAAAATAACCATTTCTCTCAAATATTGTTCACAAATCTGAAAAAATCTGTGATAGTGAGCACTTCTCCTTTGCCGAGATAATCCATCCCACCTCACAGGTGTGGCATATCAAGATGCTGATTAGACAGCATGATTATTGCACAGGTTTGCCTTAGGCTGGCCACAATAAAAGGCCACTCTAAAATGTTCAGTTTTATCACACAGCACAATGCCACAGATGTCGCAAGTTTTGAGGGAGCGTGCAATTGGCATGCTGACAGCAGGAATGTCCACCAGCGCTGTTGCCCGTGAATTGAATGTTAATTTCTCTACCATAAGCCGTCTCCAAAGGCGTTTCAGCAGGCCATGTGTAACCACACCAGCCCAGGACCTCCACATCCAGCATGTTCACCTCCAAGATCGTCTGAGACCAGCCACTCGGACAGCTGCTGCAACAATCGGTTTGCATAACCAAAGAATTTCTGCACAAACTGTCAGAAACCATCTCAGGGAAGCTCATCTGCATGCTCCTCGTCCTCATCGGGGTCTCGACCTGACACCGGTTCGTCGTCGTAACCGACTTGAGCAAATGCTCACATTCGATGGCGTCTGGCACGTTGGAGAGGTGTTCTCTTCACGGATGAATCCCGGTTTTCACTGTTCAGGGCAGATGGCAGACAGCGTGTGTGGCGTCGTGTGGGTGAGCGGTTTTCTGATGTCAATGTTGTGAATCGAGTGGCCAATGGTGGTGGCGGGGTTATGGTATGGGCAGGCATATGTTATGGACGACAAACACAGGTGCATTTTATTGATGGCATTGTGAATGCACAGAGATACCGTGACGAGATCCTGAGGCCCATTGTTGTGTCATCCACGACCATCACCTCATGTTGCAGCATGATAATGCATGGCCCTATCTGTACACAATTCCTGGAGGCTGAAAACATCCCAGTTCTTGCATGGCCAGCATACTCACCGGACATGTCACCCATTGAGCATGTTTGGGATGCTCTGGATCGGCGTATACGACAGCGTGTTCCAGTTCCTGCCAATATCCAGAAACTTGGCACAGCCATTGAAGAGGAGTGGACCAACATTCCACAATCAACAACCTGATCAACTCTATGCGAAGGAGATGTGTTGCACTGCGTGAGGCAAATGGTGGTCACACTAGATACTGACTGGTTTTCGGACCCCCCCCAGACCCCCCCAATAAAGCAAAACTGCACGTTTCAGAGTGGCCTTTTATTGTGGCCAGCTTAAGGCACACCTGTGCAATAATCATGCTGTCTAATCAGCATGTTGATATGCCACACCTGTGAGGTGGGATGGATTATCTCTGCAAAGGAGAAATGCTCACTATCACAGATTTTTTCAGATTTGTGAACAATATTTGAGAGAAATGGTTATTTGTGAAAATGTTTTAGATCTTTGAGTTCATCTCATGAAAAATGGGAGCAAAAACAAAAGTGTTTATTTTTGTGTTGAATATATTTGTTCAGTGTATTTGGCTGTGATAAAGAGAAGCACATGCTGAAGTGGTAAATGTATTTTTTTCACAATAAACCATGTTCTGCTTGTCGAAATACATGTTCAACGTGGTATAGGTATAATTACTGTTCTGACAAAGCAAATGTATCCAGGTCTCAAAGTAAGTGTCATACATGTTGGTTATTTAGCAAGGTGTAAACCCATGTGAATAATTTAGCTAAAGATTAGCATGAAGGAATAAGCTAGACAGAGAAGGGTTATGCAGGGAGAGTGAGCAAGAGATCACATGATTCAGGAGGTCAGCTAAGGTTAACTGGTAAAATAAAATATGAAGATACAAATACAATATCTTGATGGAATAAATTATATTCTTTTAAGTCTGGATTGGTTAAATAATTTTAAGGCATGGCACCATCTTTCTTGCCGTATGCCTGAAGCAATATATTTAGGAAAGGCTACAGCCTTCAATAGAACTACAGTTATATCTCTCATAGGCTCCGCCCTCTATTTGACTCTATGGGTACTACCTTATAATGCATTCACCTACTGAGATTTCTACAGACATAGCCGGCCCCGGGGCGGGCCTACCTAAATGCGTGCGCATCTCACTTCCGCATAAAAGGAGGCCTCGCCTTCTGACCATCACCCTTTACTCTTCAGCGAGCGGAAGTGACACTGAGAACTTTCTGACGTTTGAAAGAAGAAGAAAGAGTTATCTTACCTCCAGGGAGTCGCCACTGCTAGAGACCCGGTCCTTCGTGCCCTGGCTGAAATAGCGAGCGCCAATCCCCACCACCTCTGCTTCGAGTGTTTGGACCAGGATATGGCCGAGGCGGTGCCATTCACGTTCACCATTCCTTCCGGGTCCGGCGTCCATGGAAGTCCACCGCCCAGGGCTGTACTCTCCCTGGATGATGATCATGGCGGCGGGTGTGTGGGCTACTCGCTCATTGCTAGAGATGCCCCCGCCTCACCAGGTCAGAGCGATTATTGGGCCGCAAGGCCGAATAAGTAGCTTGGTCCACGGGCCTTGTCCCAGGCCCGGTTCCCCCGGGGACCGTTGCTCGGTGGCTTCACATGATATAGGGTCGACCCTACTTCATCACAGGCCGCCACCGCTACCTGCCGTGTTATGTCCCTGGGATATCATGACGCATGGCACTTTCCAAAGAGGACCGTGTTGATCTCTTGGGAGCCCCCGTGTTTACGGAAGGGCTCTTTGGATCGATCTCCTTGCTCACGGGATAAGGCGTAATCGCAGCGCGGCTGCTTCTTGCCCATTCCCAGAGGAAGAAACACTGTCCTACACTCCGCGCCCCCTGCTATAAACCCCAGTATAGGGAGCCAGCAGGTGGGTGTGTGCACGTGAATGGAATAAACCGAGTGCTGTCAAAGCACTGTGCGGGTTCAAGAGACGCTATTGCCGGCATGCTGTTGTCAGAAAACACACCTTGCCTGGTATAATACCTCCGATTAATGCATTTCACCGTTGAATGGGAAATACAGCGTTAATACGTGGGTGCGTTTAGGGACCTCCGCAGGAGAACGGTGGTTTACGTTTGTAAACTAGTTCTAGAGTGATGTGTGTGTGGAAAAATGCGTTCAGTAAAAACGATTGCAGTTATCCCAGAGTAAGAGTCATCTCTCTCCACAATTCCACTTTTCCCCATAATGTCCTTTTCAAAGAGACGGCATTGTGACGGCGCGCCCCCCCGTGGGCCGCGGTGCGTTCAAAGTCCTCAATAGAGAGAAGAGTCCTCAAGCACCACAGCGCGCTCCTCTACAGGCTTTCCTGCAGACGAGGGAGCGTATCCAAATCTCAGTGTCTTTTGTTTCCACAAATGCTACACTTACACACAATGTTCACCGTACAAATTCCCCATTCACTGCCCCAGCTGTAGCTCCTGTAAAGGAGGTGGCTAGTGGGCATGCGCAGATGAGAGGGATGAACCGCAGGGAGTGCTATCTAAAGGAAAGCGCTATGCGGATACAGGGGCATTATGGCCAGCATATTACTGTCAGAGAACACACTATGCCTCGAGCAAAGACTCCAGTTAATGCAGTTTACCGTAGTGGTAAGGGCTGCATTATGGCGGAGCCCGCACTCACACAAGAGCGCGTGGCGGTGCGTTCAGGGACCTCAGTAGAACACACTATACGCTTATAAGGACTCCGATTAATGCTGTTTACCGTCATGGTGAAAACAGCATTATGGTGGAGCGAGCTCACACAAGAGCGAGCGATGGTGCGTTCAGGCACCTCGGTAAAAAATCGGCCCTTTCTGTGTCAACCCTCCATGGGCAAAACTTCCCTTCACGGGGGTTTTGCGGCGGAATGGGTCACCAGAGAGTATCACAGCTTCATAGCTGGGGCCCCACAGTTGGGAGCTTGTCCCCAAACACAATGTTATGGGAAATTGAAACTCAGCTGTGTGTTAACAAAGTGGATGGACAGGACACTGAAACAGGGTTATACACTCCGGTTTTGCAGCATCCCACATCCATTTCAAAGGCATGCGAGAGGTAAATCTGTCATCCCGGAGATGGGTTTCCTCTCAGCAGAGATTCAGACTCTGGTGCAAAAACAGGCGGTGTCTGTTTGTGTACCCTCGGCACAGAGAAAAGGGTCTTTATTCCATGTACTTCCTGGTTGTCAAGAAGACAGGGGAATTCAGACCTATTCTAGATATCCGCAGCCTGAATCGCTACATTGCCTGCAGAAAATTCTGCATGTTAACTATAATGGGGCTAGTGCAAACCGGGCGATTGGTTGACCACCATCGACCTGAAAAACGTATACTTTCATGTGAAAATTGCTCCGGAGCACAGAAAGTATCTGCGTCTCTTCTCCGGGCGGTTCACAGGCTGCGACAGGGGGCGACAGTGACAGCTTTAACTGTCATGCAGACTTTGAGTCTCATAGCGGCTGCTCACATTTATGTGTCTTCTCGCAATTATCACTGGCCCTGTGTATCTCCTAATCGATATAACCGTCCTGCTCTCGTCTATCCCACATGCTCCACTGTGATCCAACATCTAGTTTCAGGCGGCCTGTGGAACTGCCAGTCAGCTGTTCCTAAGGCCGACTTCATCTCTGGCTACGCTTCCCTGCAGTCCCTGGATTTCCTTGCTCTCACTGAGACCTGGATTACTCCATCCAACCCATCCACTCCAGCAGCTCTCTCCACAGCATATTCCTTCACTCATACACCCAGACACACTGGCATAGGAGGTGGCACTGGTCTCCTGCTCTCTCCAAAATTGAGCTTTTCCCTCTTCAAGCTACCTAACTTAACTCCTTCCACCTTTGAATTCCATGCCGTCACAGTAACCCATCCTATACAATTAACCATTGTTGTTCTCTACCCTCCACCAGGCGCCTTGGGGGACTTCTTGGAGGAATTAGATAATCTCCTCTCACACATCCCTGAAACTGGCCCTCCCGCTGTACTTCTCTGAGACTTCAACCTCCAGACAGGGAAGATATCTGAACTAACATCTCTTTTAACCGCCTTTGCTTTCTCACTGTCTCCATCCCCACCAACTCATAAAGCTGGCAATGTCCTTGATCTCATATTCTCAAGGAACTGCACTACTTCTATCCTCTCTGTAAACCCGCTCCACACATCCGATCACTTCTTCATTTCATTCTCTCTACCCCTTTCCAAACATAACGAACTAATCTCTTCTCATCCTGCACCTGTCCGCCGTAACATTCGTTCCCTCTCCCCCTCTCCCCCTCTACCCTTGCCTCATCGGTTCTCTCAGCCCTCCCTTCCTCTGACTCGTTCCAACTCCTGCCTCCAAACTCTGCTGCAGAAACTCTCCTCTCTACTATCTCATCCTCTCTGGACTCTCTCTGTCCTCTCACATCTCGGCAGGCTTGTCAGTCCCCTCCTGCTCCCTGGCTAAATGACGCACTGCGTGCTAATAGAACCGTCCTTAGGGCAGCAGAGCGGAAACGGTGGAAATCCAAACACCATGACGACCTCCTAACCTATCAAGCTCTCCTCTCCTCTTTCTCTGCTTCGATCTCAAAGGCAAAAAGCACTTTCTTTCAAGATAAGATCCAATCTTCCTATTCCAATCCCAAAAAACTATTTTCAATTTTTTTCCACCCTCTTGGACCCCCCCAAAGCCCCTTCCCCCTCCTCCCTTCTGTCCAGCGACTTTATTAACCACTTTGAAAAAAAGGTTGATGATTTTCGCTCTTCGTTTTCTGACTCACCTTTACTCACCACTGGGTCACCAGACCCTCCTTTTACCCACAAGCTAACCTCCTTTTCCCCTCTCTCTCCAAGTGAGGTTCTTACCCTCATTACCTCTGCCCGCCCTACCACCTGTCCTCTGGACCCTATCCCTTCAAACCTCCTTCAGACTATCGCTCCTGATATTCTACCGTTTCTCACCCATTTCATCAACACTTCTCTAACTTCTGGTCACTTTCCAAACAGTCTCAAGGAGGCAAGAGTAAACCCTCTCCAAAAGAAACCCATTCTCAACCCGTCTGATGTTATAAACTACAGGCCTGTCTCTCTCCTCCCGTTCCTGTCTAAAACACTTGAACGCGCTGTCTTTAAACAACTTTCCTGTTATCTCCATCAGAACAACCTTCTGGATCCACACCAGTCTGGTTTCAAGGCAGGTCACTCCACAGAAACTGCCCTCCTTGCTGTCTCTGAGGAACTGCACATGGCTAAAGCAGCATCCCTCTCCTCTGTCATCATCCTTCTGGACCTGTCTGCTGCATTCAACACGGTGAATCATCAGATCCTCCTTCGCACTCTCCAAGAACTTGGAGTTTCAGGCTCTGCACTTTCCCTCACCACCTCATACCTCAAAGACCACACCTACAGGGTAACTTGGAGAGGGTCCGAGTCCGACCCTTGTCAATTAACTACAGGGGTCCCTCAGGGCTCTGTTCTTGGTCCCCTCCTCTTCTCCTTGTACACAAACTCGCTCGGATCTGTCATTAGCCCGCATGGTTTTTCATACCACTGCTACGCTGACGACACCCAATTTATTCTGTCCTTTCCCTGCTCAGAGACCCAGGTCGTCGCACGCATCTCTGCTTGTCTAGCTGACATCTCTCAGTGGATGTCTGCTCACCACCTCAAGCTCAACCTTGACAAGACTGAACTGCTTTTCCTTCCGGGAAAAGATTGTCCCACTCTTGACCTAACAATCAACATCGGCACCTCTGTTGTTTCCCTGACTCAGACTGCAAGGAATCTGGGTGTGATCCTAGATAACAAACTGTCCTTCACTGCAAACATCGCTGCAACAACCCGCTGCTGCAGATACATGCTTTACAACATCAGGAGGATACGTCCCCAGCTGACCCAGAAAGCCACGCAGGTTCTGGTCCAGGCTCTCGTCATCTCACGCCTAGACTACTGCAACTCCCTCCTGGCTGGTCTACCTGCATGTGCCATCCGACCTCTGCAGCTCATCCAGAATACAGCGGCTCATCTGGTCTTCAATCTTCCAAAATTCTCCCACACCGCTCCTCCGCTCCCTTCACTGGCTTCCGGTAACTGCTAGAATCCACTTCAAGACAATGGTACTTGCATACCATGCTGCGAATGAATCTGGCCCTTCCTACATCCAGGACATGGTTAAACTGTACACCCCAGCACGTGCACTCCGCTCTGCATCAGCCAAACGGCTCGCTGCACCCACACTGCGAGGGGGACCCAAGTTCCCATCAGCAAAAACACGTCGGTTTGCTATCCTGGCTCCAAAATGGTGGAATGAGCTCCCCATTGAAGTCAGGACAGCAGATAGCTTACACACCTTCCGGCGCAGACTGAAAACTCATCTCTTTCGACTCCAATTCGAGCGATAGAACTATTAACAAAGCACTTATATACTAATAAAGGACTGGCTTATCTAAAGCCAGTTGAGTAGCACTTGAAATGTTTTTGCTCTATGAAACCTGATGTACTTATATGATTCTGTTTTCTTCAAGTTTGTATTTTGTTGGTCGAACGCACTTGTAAGTCGCTTTGGATAAAAGCATCAGCTAAATGCAATGTAATGTAATGTTACTGCATATGCGCCGCCTGCAGAGGTGGTTCTCCAGCCTGCGTTTGGATCCCAAGAGGCACAAACGGCGGCTGGTGACCATCCCCCCCTCAGTGGAGGGCAACCTCCGGTTCTGGGGGTCCCCCGGTCACCTCCGGAGGGGGTCTCCACTGGGACGGATGACCTACATCACAGTGTTCACGGACACATCCAGAACAGGATGGGGAGGGACCTGCCTGAAGAGGGCTATAGGTGGGCGCCTGTCTCTAACAGAGACACGACACAGCAACCTCCTAGAGCTACGGGCGGTAGTGTTAGTCCTCCAGCATTTCATGCCCCTAATTCAAGGGAGACATGTTATGGTCAGGAGCGACAACAGCACCACAGTGGCTTATATCAACAGGCAGTGCAGAGTCCACTCCGCCGCCTTGTTGGCCACAGCGGAGAGGCTGTGGTTATGGGCTTCAGAGGTGGTGTTATCTCAGACAGCCCTCCATATCCCGGGACTGGAGAACAGGTGGGCCAACCTCATCTCGAGGGGAGGCCCCCTGCCAGGCGAATGGACGCTTCACCCGGAGGTGGTGAAGCAGATCTGGGCCCAGTTCGGGAGAGCGGAAGTGGATCTGTTCGCCAGCCAGCGCAACAGCCACTGTGCCCTGTGGTTTTCCATGGCCCTGAGCGACGACCCGCCCTTGGGGTTGGACGCATTTGCACACAAGCCATGGCCAAGGGAGATGCTATGCGCCATTCCACCGCTGCGTCTCATTCTCCCTCTCCTGGGGAGAGTGAGGCGGGAACGTCTGGCAGTCATCCTAGTAGCACCGGATTGCGTCGGGGCTCCGTGGTACTCAGAGATGACACAGATGAAGGTGGGCCAGCCCTGGGCAATCCCCCTGTTCTGGGGGGCGATGTCTCAAGAGGCAGGTGCAATCGGGGCGTTACCCACTCTGGGCCATCCTCTCCAGGCTTGGCTCCTGAGAGGGACAGGCTGAGACAGGGTGGATTGTCTGACAGCGTTATTCAGTCTATCCAGGAACCTAGAGCGGGATCCACCACAGCCGGTTACAGGCCGAAGTGGCTGGGATTCCAGCGATGGTGTGAGGAGCGGAGAATAGAGACCCTATCTTGTGAGTTGGGCTCTATTTTATCCTTCTTACCGTTATTGGTGGACAGAGGGCTTGCTCATTCTCTGGTAAAGGTGTATGCAGCAGCCATCTCGTCCTGCCATGAGGGATTTGACGGCAGGTCAGCCTTTTCTCATCCACTGATGTTTTTACAGGGGGTCAGGAGGCCGCGCCCAGTAGTGCGTGCCTCCGCCCCGCAGTGGGACCTGCCGCTGGTGCTCGAGGCTCTGGTCACAGAACAATTTGAGCCTCTGGAGCTCTCCTCCCTGAAAGCACTGTCGTGGAAGACAGCATTGATACTTGCCTTAACGTCAGTAAAAAGAGTGTCCGAGTTAACCGCTCTGTCGGTGCACCCGAGCTGTTTACTGATTCGGGATGACCGGAGTGGGGCGACACTCAGACCGAACCCCTTCTTTGTGCCCAAGAGCCTAAGGAGTGCGTTCAGGTCAAGGGCTATTCAGTTGGGGGGATTTAGTCTTCCACCCCATGGTGGGGCCAGGGAAGCTAAATTACACCTCCTCTGCCCGGTGCGCGCGTTAGCATGTTATGTAGAGCGCACAGCTGCCCTTAGACGCACTGAACAGCTGTTTGTATGCTTCGGGGCGGGGTGACTGGAAAAGCTCTGTCCAAGAAACGCCTGGCAGGCTGGCTCTGCGGAGGCATTGCACACACCTACGAACAGGCAGGGAGAGCCTGCCCCGAGGGGGTCCGTGCGCACTCCACACGAGCTGTGGCTGCATCAACAGCTTTATTCAACGGTGTGAGTGTGGAGGATATGTGCACGGCGGTGTCTTGGTCAACGCCAGGCCCCTTCATAACGTTTTTGTCTCTTGGACATGTCTGGCTCTTTCTCAGCGTCTGGCACACAGGATTGGTGAGGAGGGGGGTGGCTGTGGGTCAGTGGGCACCTGACCCCCTCCCCGGGCGTGAATGCGCTTACGTTTTCTCCGGGCCCCTGGAGGGTCGCGGGGTGACGTAATGCGCTCTGGGCCCTTACAGGGCTGGAAGGCTCCCCTCGCCTGCCTGGGGGCAGGAGGGGGAGAGCCCTCCACACTATAGTCTGTACACACTATAGTCTGTACACACTCTGCACAGGGTCGGTGTCTGAGTGTGGGGACATGGGGGGCACTTGCGCTCTCCCCGTGCTCCTTACGGACTCAGGAGAGGGTGCATAGTGAACCCATACAGGGCTGCAGACTTTCTCTGTCTGCCTATAGGCGGACAGGGGGAGCACTCAGTATTGTTTTTTGGGCAAACTTTTTTGCGAGGTAAGCGTAGCAGA
This sequence comes from Harpagifer antarcticus, assembly GCA_902827135.1. NCBI lineage: Eukaryota > Metazoa > Chordata > Actinopteri > Perciformes > Harpagiferidae > Harpagifer > Harpagifer antarcticus. The sequence continues at coordinate 173,626 of CADEHL010001153.1, read as the reverse complement.
GTGTGCTCGGTCAGGCGCAGCCCAGACATCTCGACGGTCACAACCGAGGGAGAGGTGAGTGAGGCACTGCTAAAGCCGGTCAGGGACAGTGAGGTGGAACGGTGTGCTGGACGACAGTGCGTGCATACATCGGGGCTGTGAGAGATATAATGCCGGGTTCCGTATTGTAACCCTTGTTATATTAACACAGGCGGAGCTGTCCTATACCGCTCGCTGAAGAGTGGTGTAGGATGATGGTCAGGAGGCGAGGCCTCCTTTTATACGGAAGTGAGATGCGCGCGCATTCAGGTAGGCCCGCCCTGGGGCCGGCTACGTCTATAGAAATCTCAGTAGGTGAATGCTTGCATGATAAGGTAGTACCCATAGAGTCCAGTAGAGGGCTCCGCCTGTGTTAATGTAACAAGGGTTACAATACGTAACCCGCCGTTTTAGACAGAAGACAGAATAACTACAATGACTAGCCTGTTTAAATCAGTAAAGTTTTTTTTACTTATGCTCAAGATTAAACTTGAAAAAGTAAATTTACCCCAAGATGGTTCAATTTGACACAGTCCCTTGACACAGAATAATTTACCCGTTAGAGGGGGCAAATTAGACCATTTCTTTTCAAACATTATTTGCATGGTCCCTTGTGATAGATGCATTATTTTCATCTTGATTGACAGAAGACATCCTGAAACAAAGGTTGTTGTTCATTTTTCCTTGAGGACAACATAAGTACAAGTTGTCTCAACTTGCCCCACTCTCCCCTACTATAGGCCTGTATGCTGATGGTACAACACAGTTTACCACTACATTAATATAACATGTCTTCATTTACAGACTCTAATGAAATAGTCAAGCCTTTTCCGGTACAATTTTAGAGAAGTGCGTGTTGGTGAGAAGATACCAACCATGAAGCTTTTTGTTTCATCCTCAATGACAGGCACCATGAGTGCTGATACAATTCCTCTCTTAATGTTGAGGATGTTGACTGGCTCGTCTGTCTCTGGGTAAAGCTGGGCAAGGGCGATTTCCTCCACAGTGAATTTCAAGGGATTTCTAGATGAAAAATACACAGAACAATTCAGCCACTTTACTCAGCAATGGCTCACACTATGTTAGAAGGATGTGGTCCAATGTGGTCTGGTCTGAAACCTCAGACCAGACTTAGTGTCGATCCATCACTGCAAATGTTTGAGGTCTAACTTACTCTGAACACTTTATCAGAACAATTGTCCCATAGTACAGAGCCAGCGAATGGCCATAGAGACTCAGATCAGATGGGCTAAACTAACCACAGTTCAACTCCTGCTTATGCTCAACTCCTGCTTATGCTCAACTCCTGCTTACAGTTCAACTCCTGCTAAGTTGTTTTAATTATTATTATATTACTGCCTAACCCCTTTCTTTCCTCAGAGGCATCATTTTTGTTTACACAACTGTAACTGTTGTGCAGGAATCTATCACCAATTTGTTTTGGAAAAAAACTAAAGTATAACAACAGTATATTTGTGTTTCTGCACATATTTTAGTAGACTTTTTTGTAGTCTAGAATTTTTGTATGCAGAATTCTCCCAGAGAACGCCATAAAAGATCAGTGTGCTTTAGATAAAGCACCACAGGTGTAGTTGGTTGGACAAAGAGTCTGGTACTATAAATGAAGTGTGTGCCATTTGGTGCAAAAGTTGGGTTTTTGTTAAGTTTTGATATAGTTTTGGGTGCAGTGCTTAATTTTGCAATGTCCTGTTAGAGAAAAGTACTGTTGCTAAAACTCAAATGACAGCACAATCATCAACACTCTAAACACATTTCCAGCTTTGCACCCAATTTGCAATTAATATCATGGCACCTTTTGCAAGACACTGCACACGACACAGGAATCTTACACAAAGTCATTTCAAACCGGAGAGACGTGATGTATGGAATACATATTTATTGTTACACGTCATATAAATGAAATGATTGCTATGATAATACAACAGGAGAATGGAATGGTGTTTGCAGGATAATCATTCAGGAGGGAAAGAACCGCTCCGATGAAATCCCCGGGGTCTAGACACTGGTGGTAGTGATAAGTAGGTGGGACCGGTCTGAAGGAGGAAGGTTTAGCTTTGTCCTGGAGGAGACGGGAGGCGAGAGGGGTGGAGGAGGGTTGCGTGTGGTCACCTGAAATGACAACTGACAGGAAGGAAGAGCAGGCATTTAATGAATTTAAGATGTGCAGCAATTGGCTGCTGAGGGGTGACGCCCACGCATTTAATGAGGGGGGAGAGAGCAATAGAGTGACGTGTAAGTGACTTATTGTTAGGTCTTCCTAATTGAACTTGCGCTAAAGCTTTCATTTGTTTGCCATTTCAAAACACTGCCTCTAAAAATGCCTCACACATGGACCAATTAGCAAATACATGTGCCATCAGAAAAAACTCCTAACTGCTTTATTGTCGACTCATCATCAGGTTGGAATCGAAAGATAACGATTGCAGGTGAGTACTTTCTTACAACAACAGTGGAAGCCAACATTTCAGGAAGAGATAGAGGAATGTGAGAGGGAGGACAACATTGAAGTCAGTTAAGGAGTTGTTTTTGGCCTGGTGGTGGAAGCTGTATGACCTTCAAGCTTATGTATGCATGCCTCTTCAGCAGGCAGTGGAAGAGGAATGTGATGATACCGAAGTGGTGCTGTCCAGGGTTGATGTTTCTTCATTTGAACACCTGATCTTCAAACTCTCTGGTCCCACTCCCCTGGTCACAGCCATCATCTACCGTCCCCCGAAGCCAAACCCCTCCTTTCTCTCCGACCTCTCTGACATTCTCACTCAGCTTTCTGCCATATCCCCATCTGTTCTCCTCTTTGGTGATTTTAACATTCATGTTGACGACCCGACCTGCAAATATGCCTCTGAATTTAAGGAAGCCCTTCACTGCTACAACTTCTCTCAACACATTAACTTCCCAACACACAGCCGTGGTCACATCCTGGACTTGGTCTGCTCCACTGGTCTCACCATCCATCATCTGTCCAGCCTCAATCTCCACATCTCTGATCACCTGGCCATCATCATGGACATCAACATCCCCATCCCCGCCCAAAAGCAAAAACGCACAACAACCTACAGAAATCTCTTATCCATCTCACCTTCAGCAATCACTGCCTCCATTACCTGCAAGATGTCTGTCTACCCCCCCCATCACATCTGAACTTGTGGACTATTATAACAGCACCCTCTCCTTCTGTCTCAATGAACTGGCCCCCACAAAAACAAAAAATGCCTCTTTCATACACTCCGCCCCCTGCTATACCCCCGAACGCCGCCAAATGAAATCAAGGAAACGTCAACTTCAACGCCAACACAAGAAAACCACACTAACAGTCCATCTTCAAATCTACAAAGACTATCTCCAGCAGTACAGTAACGCACTCAAAGCAGCCCGGTCTAATTACTACTCACAACTCATTCAGTCTGGTTCCAGCAACCCCAAGCGTCTGTTCTCCACCATCAGCAAACTTCTCAAACCCTGTGACAACGCCACCTCATCCTTCACCACCGAACAGTGCAACTCCTTCCTCTCGTTTTTCCAAACCAAAATCAGCAACATTTACAGCAATCTGACTGACACCCTCATCAGCACCCCCCACCTCCCCTCCTGGCTCCCCCCCTTCACCTCACAGCCCCTGTCCCACTTCTCCCCTGTGACCCCGATGCAACTGTCCGACTTCATGACTGGAATTAACTCCACCTGCACACTTGACCCAATGCCCTCCAAATTTGTTACAGAGAGCCTCCCTGCCATCTCCCAACTCATCGCCACCATCATTAACTCCTCCCTCAGATCTGGATCAGTTCCCCCCTCTCTCAAACTGGCTGCTGTCACACCCATTCTCAAAAGACCTGGACTCACTCCTGACATCATGTCCAACTTCCGGCCCATCTCAAATCTCCCCTTTCTGTCAAAAATAATTGAACGTGTCATTGCCTCACAATTTAAATCCCACCTCAGCCATTTCAATCCGGTTTCCGATCAAAACACAGCACAGAAACAGCTCTTCTGAAAATCACAAACAACCTCCTCCTCTCCTCTGACTCCGGCAACCTTAACATCCTCATCCTCCTCGACCTCACCGCAGCATTCGACACCATCAACCACGTCATCCTGCTGTCCCTCGAATCATCACTCAACATCACTGACACTGCACTCTCCTGGCTTAAATCCTACCTCACCGACAGACATCAGTTTATCAACATCAACAACTGCACCTCCTCCACTGCTCCTCTGTCCCAAGGCGTCCCCCAGGGTTCGGTGCTTGGCACCGTAACCAGTGGCACATTAGGAATAAGTGGAATAAGTGTGCAAAATATTTAAATTGTATTTTCGGATCCTGAACGAGAACGCCGCCAGAGCGCGTCTCCCCGTTACCTGCAGAAGGAAGCCATGCACGCAGTGCAGTCCCGGTCTCTTTATCTCCAGGTGACTTTCTGCCGCTTTCCTCCATGGTGCAGTGCTGATCGTTTCACCACGGAGGAAAGCACTTCACTAATTGCAGTACCCATAAGGATCTGTACAAATGTCGCAGTTTTTGCGTGGCTGTGTCTTTAGTTGAAAGCCCAGTGGCGATCTGCTCATCTCTCATCTAAATAATATGCTACAAAGGGGCGGACTGGCCACTGTGTGTTGAACTTTCCTGTCGGCTCCCAGACCATAGTCGAGGAGGGCAGAAGCAACACAATTCAGGTTCAATAACCCACTTTAGCTTAAATTACTGGAGAGAGATGAGCTCTTCTTGGGAGGCCGTTGCATTTATTTAGCTGTTCTTCTGTTTCACAAAATACATCACAGACCTCTGTTTTTCTGCTTCCTCGTTTCACTTCCAGAAACAAACACACGTTCCCTCAATCAATCAATCAATCAATCAATCAACGTAACATGTTTGACGAAGGTGTTTCGCTGGGCTATCATGCAATCGAAAGTGAAACTTAAGCTCACTCCATTACGGAGATATTCCCGCTAGAGTGCGGAAAACTTAAATGAATTCACTAGCCCCCGTTGACAGGGGGTCGCCAGTCTCTGGAACTGTTATTTTGTTGGGGGTCGCGGGCTGAACAGTTTGGGAACCCCTGCTCTACGGCATACCATCTAACCTCCTCAATAAACTCCAACATATTGAAGCAGTGTTATAGCAGAAAGTTTAATACAGCGTATTTCAGGTATATTCATTTTAATATGTCACCTGATGTATAAGATGTGTGTTAAATTTGAATGGACAAAGTAAATTGTTTCCTCTTACTTATAGAGAGGTTTTTTTATATTCCTGAAACAATGTCCCCTTTTTAGTAAAAGTAGATTAGCGCAATAGTCTTTTCTTCCACTTTTATGTATAATCAAAAGGGTGTTTTTTTGGCTATTTGTGAGTAGGTAAGGTAGCCTGTGATTTCTGCCTTGAGGGAAAAGATTACCCGTTAAGTATTTTTCAGAAAGTCTTGTTGCAGTTTCCAGATATCAGGAGAGGCCCATGAGTCTCTTTGTTAATCATCAATGGTCTTTGCAATTAACAGGGGAACTCCAAGAGAGATCTTCCTCAGATAAAATGCAGTTAAAGTCTTGTTAGTTAATGATTAATTTCCTGCAAGGCTCATAAAGAGGCCTGGAGACAATAGTCGGCCTGAATTATCAATAAATGTATTCATTCCAAGTAAGCTGACTTCGAGGTGAGAGGAAGTTCAGAGATGGCCTTAGGCTACAAGAACAGTTAACTTTGGTTAGTTAACTAAGCCTATGGCCGTCATGGGACGATGACGTTTAAACATTTACAAATATGGCATTCGTGAGGGGCTGCAGGATAAGATATATGTATTCATTGCTGAACTATACCTGTGTTTGTGTTTTATTGATTTCTCTCTGTTTTATTCTTTCATGTGTGGGTACTAAATTGCTACAACATCTTGGAGTAGTTGGCTTAAACAGATGAGTGTGCGTTCTGTCATGACTCCAAATCATTTTTGGGGGACTGCTTGAGGGCAGAGGGACACACACACACACACACACACACACACACACACACACACACACACGGGAGATGGAGCAACAGATGGAATCAACAACTGCTGACTCATTGTCTAGGGCTCGCCAAGAAGTGAAACTGGCAATGGAGAACTGCCAAGTCACTGGCTAGCTCGCCCAGAAGTGAAATCGTCAATAACAAATAGCTAAGGAGGAGCAACCTACACAACTCCTCCCCACTTGTGTGTATACATATTATGATATTCTCATGCTCGGCGCTCTTTTCCTGATTGGCTGTCGTGGTACGTATATCACACGGTGGTAGGAATTGAGCCCGGAGCGCTCTGTATTGTACTATTGCAGAGTGTTCTGTATTTGTATTGTTGTTCTTTTACCATTAAAACAGATTATTGTTTAACCCTTTATCTGGTGCTTTGAATTCCTTCTTTTATAGATTTGACTAGCTCATTAAAGGACGCGCGGAGCGGAGGTGGGTTTCAGACCACTACTTGCTCCAACAATATCCAGAACTCTGCTGCCCGCCTCCTCACCCACACCCGCTCACCACATCACTCCCATCCACCAGAACCTCCACTGGCTCCCCGTCCGTCAAAGAATCAACTTCACAGTCCTCCTCATTACTCACAAAGCCCTCAACAATCAGCCCCCCTCCCCTACCTCACAGACCTGCTGCACCACCACACCCCTTCCCGCTGCCTCTGCTCATCAGAAGCCAACTTCCTATCCATCCTCACCCACATCAATCACCGGACCTGGGGGGACAGAGCCTTCTCCGTCACTGCCCCCTCCCTCTGGAACTCACTCCCACAGCCCATCACTGACCTCACTACCTTCAAAAAACTCACAAAAACTCACCTCTTCAATCTGGCTTTTAATGTGTGATTGTTTTTGTATTATTTGACTTTAACGATATATGTATTTGTTGTTCCTTTCTTTTCTTTTCACTATCTGTAAAGCTTCTTTGAGCACCTGTAAAAGCACTAACAAAATAAATATATTATTAATATTATGTGCCATCTGACCTCTGCAGCTCATCCAGAATGCAGCGGCTCGTCTGGTCTTCAACCTTCCTAAATGTTCCCACACCGCTCCTCCGTTCACTTCACTGGCTCCAGTAACCGCTAGAATCCACTTCAAGACACTGGTAATTGCGTACCATGCTGTGAATGGATTGGGCCTTCCTACATCCAGGACATGGTTAAACCCAGAGGCGCGGGAAGGTATTTTGAGTGGGGGTGTTGAGGTGCTGGACTCCAGTGAACACTATTACGGGCACTATAGAGCATGCACAAAAGCGCGAGCAACAGGGGCGCTACAGTGGAATGTTCTACTGCAACACTCCCCTACACGCAAACACACAGTACTCCCCCGGGAAGATTTTGCTTTGCTTTTTCTGATGGGTTAGATACCAACGAGGGTAATAGTCAGAAGAAAGTTTTAGCTTGCAATAGAAAGTAGCAGAAGCCAGATGCAGGCACTGTAGAAACAATTGAGTTATTGAGGCTATGGCCTTGGGTTAGCTCCGCGCCCACGCATAGCTGGGAGTCAGTATAACCAAGATTCCACTTTTCTGTAGGAGCTTCATCAAAGCAAATTACGTATGATGGTGCCAGAGTAGAGAGGGACTTCCACAGGCCGGCCGAATGCTGATTGGAGGATCGTGTTGCCAAGAGACTCTATCTGAGTCTGTGCACCAACCAAAGAGAACCAAGTCTAAACCATGGTATCTCTTCAGCTAGTCTTGACCAATCAAAAATGTACGGGCAACGTCCTGTGTAATAAAATGTATTGTCGCACGAGGTTCGAGGCTCTTGACAGATTTGGTGGTTACAGATTACGACTTTGCTGCCTGTGATTCCCAAAGACGTGATGAGTCCTTGGCCAAGTAATATATATCTTTTGCTCTCTTTACAATAAATTGTTAAACTTAGAAGTTGTCTGTCTTTTCTGAAATTCTGAACCCAACAATAACTTAGACTAAAGTTAACTATCTAAACACTCAGATAGTCCTTTAGCTCAGGGGTTCCCAACCCCCGTTTTTTTCAAAAAGTGTTTAATTTTCGCACCTATACCAGTGATATTATTTCATCCAGTAGCCTAGTTAATCTTTCACCAGAAAACCGTTGAAAATGGCTTTTATGATGTTCCGAGGGATTCGGCGGCTCAGCAGGTCTCAGCCTCTCGTGTGCACGAGAAAGTTACCGGTGCGCCAAGTAGGAAGAGGAGCGCACAGGAGACAACCGTTTAATTGCAGACTGTTATGTTTATGTGGGGAAATGGCAGTGCATACATTATTTGAGATATATTTCAAACTCGGACTTCATTTTAAGGACATGTCGGGCCAGGGGTGTAGAGCTATTTGTTTAAGCATCGGATTGGCAACCAGGAGAGTGATTTGATTTGATTTAAACCAGTCTGCCTTGATCTATGAATTCATGTCCAGGACCTCACGGTATCTTCTCCCTGCAGCTGTTTTATAGACAGAGCCGAGCTTGAATGACACAAGCAAACGTTTATTTCCATGCAACTCTCTGATTGGTCTGGTGTCTTGCCTCTGTTGCATTCACTCAACACGGGAAATTACAGTCCTGCCGTCCTCTCTAGTGTCATGATGAGGTTCACGTAAAGCATGGTTAATGTATTATATTATTGAGGTAGAATTGTCCGGGGCTACAGAAAAAACATTTGGCCAGGCGACGCAGGCCAGGCGACGCCACTGGCGAGCACACACACTACAAAGATGTAAAATATTATTTTATGAACAATGTGGAATTTATTGGCTACATATTACACAGATTATGCACAGCGGGAGCAGCAATAACCGTCGAATAATAATTCAGACAGGGGAGCTCCGCACCACCTGCCTGCCGCTAGGGGGTGCTGCAGCGCCCTCAGCACCCCCCTCCCCGCGCCCATGTTTAAACCGTACACCCCAACACGTGCACTCCACTCTGCATCAGCCAAACAGCTCGCTGCACCCTCGCTGCGAGGGGGACCCAAGTTCCCATCAGCAAAAACACGTGGGTTTGCTATCCTGGCTCCAAAATGGTGGAATGAGCTCACCATTGACATCAGGGGCCTCATTTATAAAGGGATATACGCTCAAAAGATGGCGTACGCCAGTTTCTACGCAATGTTTGCGATTTATAAAATACTAACTTGACGGGAAAATGTGCGGTCCTCCGCGCAAACTCTAACCCATGCATACGCACTAAGCACAAAAACGGGAGAGACGAGAAACTGCGACACCGTTGGCAGAAGGAAGAATGGAGAGAAATATGTGGAAATAATACCATAAATAAAATGTTACCTCTCATTTATCATATATGAAGAATTCATTTTCAAACATTGATTAAAGCCAATCTTAAAATGATTAAACAAACGCCTGTTTGCGACTCCTCAGTGCACACAAAAACATAACTTGGAGAAATAAATAAATACGGATATGTTATTGAAAACCACCTCGAATATGTTGTGTTAATGTTATGAAATGTTTTCTCATAAATGATGCGGTAAGCAGAAGGACAGAATTACATCTAAACTGACGCCGTTTTGCATTTCTATAGGCTGCAGTGGAGACGCTGCGCACAGCTGATCGACAGCTGGAACACAAACCACCAAATACAAAAACATAATTCAGATCCAGTCGTCATGACTCCACTCCGGAGGGATTCCCCATTCACTTCTTACAGTTTCTCATCAAGGGGGTGTCTCCTGTCCCTGGTACAAACACACTGCCTGAGGAAGGCTCTGTGTATTCTTTTTGTCATTAACCTTTTTCAGGCCATTTATTTATTTATTTTGGTGACGATCCGACCTCCATGCTGCTACTCTGGTTCAAACTGCATCCACCAAACAATGTGATGTATCTCGACCTCCCCAAAGTAACCAAAATCTGACACGGTGTGAGATGTCTTTTTTCGCTGTTCTGTCGTCATTTCCTGCGCTCTCCTTCATGCAGTCAGTCAGAATGAATGAATGGGCGTTTCTTTGACTATTTAAAGGCAAATATGGGCGTTACGTGAAGCCCGCAAAAGCTGCACTGCATTTCGAGTCGGTTGTGATTTATAAAGGGAAACCGGCGTAGGAAGTGCTGGACGCACTTTCCTCGCCGGTGCGCAATGTTTGGTGAATCGGAAAATGTCGGAAAATGTCTGTAACTATTTTTTGGATTTCTACTACGTAAGCAACCTTCCCACGTGAATCCTATGCACAGGGTTATAAATGAGGCCCCAGGACAGCAGAAAGCTTACACACCTTCCGGCGCAGACTGAAAACTCATCTCTTTCGACTCCACTTCGAGCGATAGAACTATTAACAAAGCACTTATATACTAATAAAGGACTGGCTTATCTAAAGCCAGTTGAGTAGCACTTGAAATGTTTGGCTCTATGATGTACTTTATTCTGTTTTCCTCAAGGTTGCATCTTCTTGGTTGAATGCACTTATTGTAAGTCGCTTTGGATAAAAGCGTCAGCTAAATGCAATGTAATGAATTCAACTGCGGAGCGGCGTTCACATAGACAGCGGCTCACACAGCTGCAGAGAGACCGAGCTGTGCCAGCACCTGAAGGTGGATCAGTTTCCCCTGGGAGCATTTCCCCTTCGACTAGTTTTTGTTTTTACTAAAGACGAGAGCTTAAAGCAAAATGTTAATAAAACGCTACTGTTTGAATCAATAGCATTTAACAAACGGTCGCTGTTTGGGGCATTAAGTTACAAAATACTACACAAACAGCGCAATGCGGTACTATTAAATCCACGTAAGTTACTATCACACATCACCGCAATGAGGCCGGATAAAATAAACCAGGATATATCCTTTACCGTCAAACTGGGTCAAAACATTTGATAAATACACTCTGATTTTGTATTTATTATATGTTACTTTTTAGCTACATGGCCATAACATGTAAAGTTATCCAATAATTTGTACAAGTGCTTTTCACAAGTAGACTCTTGCAGGCCAGAGTAGCTGGAGTGATTCAACAACAAAGAAAGATCTGAAGTGATCAGGATGAACAGAAAGAGGAAAAGGAAAAGAGAGTTCACTGAAGAGACCAGGAGGCTCAGAGCAGGAGGAAGCCAGGAGAAGATGAAGAAATTAGTGAAGAAGAAGAAGACATTTATGTCAGGAATAAAGATGAAATGTCAGAAAGAGGGACAGAGGCTGGGATAAGGAGGCAGATGAAACTCCAGCTGGACCACATGGTATGTTTTTATTCTCCTCGCATACATATTCCAATACATCAGCACAATCTAGCGGCTCTTAGTATTGACAAATATGTATTGAAATGTGTTGCTGCACAGCTCACCTTTAGCTCTCTTAAGAGATGGGTGATGTCATTTGTGTACTTAATTATAACTAAGTATAACTGTACTTACAGTAAACAGAGTTCTAGGGTATCATGAGTATGTGAGCTGTTGTATACTATATTTGTGTTTGTTTGTCTGAACACCTTGTTTCTCTTGTGCATTAAGAACACTTGTGTTTGGGCATGATTTAACAATAAATAGGTTATATATAGTATAAAATACCACGTACTGTCTGCCCTCCAATACCACCCTGGCATAACCTCTTTGCCACCCCATGTAAAATGTTCTAGAGCCCCCACTGTATATAATACATATAATGGCACTGTTCGAGCTGTAAACACTGAAGAAAGAACATGTCAAGCTGTGTGCTGTATCAGAAACAATGTGTGACGTGTTTTGAAAGTAATATGTGTGTTTACATTAGCAAGCATCGCTAACACTCTGTACTGGAATATTACAGAGTGATATTCCAGCTTCTGTATGTGTAAAGAAGCTGGATATAAAAGGTACTGTCCTTGTGGTAAACCCACAAGAGAGAAAGCATTTGAGCTCCATACTGTTTCAGAAATAATGCTTGATGTGGTTTGGAACATAATATGGCGTTTAATCACTGCAGGGTTTATCTGAGTTTCTGCTGGTAGACAGCCTTCTCTTCACAGAGCTCCCTGCTTGCATGCTTACGCTCCAAAGGGGCGTGGCCAGCAGCAGCTCCAAATGGGTGTGGCCAGCAGCAGCTCGGTTGCATTTAAAGGGCCAGACCCAGAATCAGCACTATAGTAACAGGGCTGAAATCGAGGGATATGAGGCATGCTACAATGGGTGATCGGTATTTTGAGCAAAACACTTCAGAGACATGTTTTGTATAGATATGGCCCTATAATATGTTTTTCAAATATAGCATAATAGGTGAGCTTTAAGCCACTAGTGTTTTTTTTGTGATTAAAAAGGTTCATGAAGGTAATTGCAGTCCAGGTGGGTTTTGAGCAAGCGGCAAACTCTGGGGAAGAGCCGGGACGCCAATACGGAAGTGCCACACACTGCAGTTCATATATTGGCCGATAGGGACTGGCTGCAGAAAGGAGCAATTTCCATAGAGCCCCATGTTAAAATGCCCAACTTTACAGCATAAAAAAAACATGTTTCTACCCCTGGATGCAATAAATATTATTATGAATATAGTCAGATTCCACCTTCATGATTATGGATCTGTGAGTGAATTGTTTCCTCACACGACCCTTTTATTTATATTAGGTCTTAAAGTTTTTGCATAAATTAGGGCGTGGTCACATTGAGTGACAGCGCTGTCAAGTGACTACTGCTGTTAGCTTCTTGTCTCTCTGCTAGCTGCTCCGTGAAGCTACAGGGACTCTGCCTGCTCAGCTCATCCAGGGAACACAACTTGACCCCGGCCGTGTTTGTTTGTTCTTCATGCTTATATATATCGGCCTATTGTGACTCGCTCTGCGGTTGAAACAGACGGTGCATGCATGCGGTTTTGCGGTAAGTGAAAATATGTATGTACGAGTACTTATGTATGTGTTAATGATTTTAATCAGCTACGTAATGAATGTTAAGGCTTGGGTTAGCGTGTAAGCGAGTGGTAGCTACATCGGTGCTAACGATGCTAATCGTAGCCTCCAAGTTAAAATCATAGACTGTATATATAAAGGTTAAAACGAAATATACAAGTGCTAAGCGTTAAGTGGGATAATACTGTAGAACAAACGGCTTCTGTTTGAGGTTGATAAAATAAGGTCATCCTTGTAACTTAGAGAGATATTTTATTATGTAGGTAGGAACTGTATGCATCGCTAAGGTTAATTTTAATTGGCTATGCTCAAGTAAGCTAATGTCGAAGTAGTGTATGTGAAATCAACCTCACAATAAGATGTGTGTATATTACAATTGTTAATGTCATATTTCAACATGATTACACTGAGCAAAAATATAAATGCAACACTTTTGTTTTTGCTCCCATTTTTCATGAGATGAACTCAAAGATCTAAAACATTTTCTATATACACAAAATAACCATTTCTCTCAAATATTGTTCACAAATCTGAAAAAATCTGTGATAGTGAGCACTTCTCCTTTGCCGAGATAATCCATCCCACCTCACAGGTGTGGCACATCAAGATGCTGATTAGACAGCATGATTATTGCACAGGTGTGCCTTAGGCTGGCCACAATAAAAGGCCACTCTAAAAATGTTCAGTTTTATCACACAGCACAATGCCACAGATGTCGCAAGTTTTGAGGGAGCATGCAATTGGCATGCTGACAGCAGGAATGTCCACCAGAGCTGCTGCCCGTGAATTAAATGTTCATTTCTCTACCAGAAATGAAGAACAACAAAATAAGTTACCATAGCTATGCAGATGACACACACATTTACGTAACAATTTCACCAGGAGACTATGCTCCAATTCAAACACTGAGTAAGTGCATTGAACAAATCAATGACTGGATGTGTCAGAACTTTCTCCAATTAAACAAAGATAAAACTGAGGTAATGGTTTTTGGAGCCAACGCAGAACATATTAAAGTTAGCGCTGAGCTTCAGTCTGCAATGTTCAAAACAACAGATAAAGCCAGAAATCTAGGTGTAGTCATGGACTCTGACCTGAGTTTCAACAGTCACATTAAACTTACTAAATCAGCCTACTATCACCTAAAGAATATATCTAGGATTAAAAGACTAATGTCACAGCAGGATTTGGAAAAACTTGTCCATGCTTTTATCTTCAGTAGACTCGACTACTACAATGGTGTCTTCACAGGTCTCACTAAAAAATCTATTAGAAAGCTGCAGCTGATTCAGAACATCCAACATGTTCAACATAAGAGAATAAGTTATATTGTTTGTACACATGGTACTTTACATCCAGGTGATGCAGACAGGCTGGACCAGAGAGTGAGAGACAGAACTGGACTCCTCAACGCAGTGAACTTCAGCACAGGTACAAAGACTCTTTTTTTTTACTGTACAAAGAATCAAGAAAGATATTGGTTTAAATGAATGAAGTATTGACTTGAATACACTGATATACATTTCATTAAACAATAATAAATACTAGTTCACCTACACATCAGTTAAGTTGAGGGTTTTTTCCATGCAAAAAGTTACATTTAGATATTTAGCAATATGACTTTGTCAGCTTTCTAATTTAATGTATTGAAGGCAAAGCTATTTAACACATAGTGACAACTGCTACTATTTATCTCTCAATATTGTCTGTAAAAAACGTGGTAAAAGTTATTCTTTCAGTGAGACAACAGAGCAAGCTTCTACAGTTGCACTACATTTTGATAACAGTTAAATATTATTTTGATAATAACATATATTTCAATGTTGAGAAGCTTCATACTGTTCATTCATAATCTGATTGTTTTTGTAGCTCACTGTTGAAATAAAAAAAAACATTACAATTACAAAATAATTATATCTACAGCCCCTAAACACACAAGCACACCGCTTTCATAAATAACACACTTGTTCTGCAATAATATGTTTTATGTTTCCTGTCATTTTTGTTAGGAAAGGACATGCTTGAAAGACACGACTCAACATTTTCTCCTTCTCTGAGGGTCCAAGAGGAACATTAAAAGCTGATGTTATGAGATTGTAAGACCAGTACAGGACATTCACTAAGAAACTACTTTTATTGTGAAAACACAGTCAGCTGATCGAATGCACCTACATCCACACTCCATCAGCTGATTATTTCTATTTGCCTCGCTTTATGAGCTTCACATCACTTGTGCTTTGTACCGCAGAGTTTTCAATGTCACAAATAAATGGGGCCAATCTTCAGTCAGATGTGAATGTGTAATCTAACATTTTCAGTAAGAATAATGGACAAAAGGAGTGCAAATACAAATACAATTTATTGAAATGTGACCCAAAAGTTAATCAAACATGTTTTAAATAAAAAGCACATATGGACAGAAGGTGTACATTTAATGTATAAGTAAACACATTTAGTCAAATAAAGTGACAGACTAGGCCTGTGCAGTTGGTATCAGCTATGGTATCAGCTCCTCCATCAGGCCTGGTCCTCCTCGCTGAGGAAAGACCCTCAGTCCTCTCCAAACCAACAGACAGGACGTCCATCACAAGGAGGTTTCTCCCTGAAGTCTCTGCAGCTCTCTGGACACCACGCTGTCTCAATCCGTCCACACTGAATATGAGAGGGGAAAAATAAAAATAATAAATGCTTTAGACGATAAGAAATATAAAGTTGACTGTTGAGTTGCTCAGTTTTTTTAGATTGTCAATACTATTACTCTATAACTAATTTCTCAGGTTAAGAGGTACATTCAAATAAAGATTGGTCTTTAAATACATTTTGTCTTTTTAATTGTTTGTCTAAAGTCAAGGATCTAGAACTGCTACTTAGTTTTAATGATACAGTCTGGTTGTTATGCTGTTTGGAGGAGGCCTCGCAGGTAAGAGCACTAACTAGCTACCATCACATGTACCTTAGCTTGACTTAAATGTATTAAA
Source organism: Harpagifer antarcticus (assembly GCA_902827135.1). Classification (NCBI taxonomy): domain Eukaryota; kingdom Metazoa; phylum Chordata; class Actinopteri; order Perciformes; family Harpagiferidae; genus Harpagifer; species Harpagifer antarcticus. The sequence goes on along the minus strand of CADEHL010001153.1, from coordinate 157,803 downwards.
CATATAGTTAAGTGATATCAAAATATAAATAACTAATGTCATGCAAACATATTAATATTTGCTTGATTCCAGTGTTGAATTTAGCACAATTGCATACAAACGTTAAGGGATTTTAAGATTCTGAATTATTATGCTAATAACTCAATAACTTAGATTATTATTTATAGTTTTGCTGAATAGTTTCATGTCCGCTTACCTTAGAAACGTAAAATGCGATGGCAGTGTGCAGATGGGGAGCATGTTAGCTTAGCTTGGTAGCTTCAGCTAGCTCTGGAACTTTCAGCTCGGTGGCAGCAGGTCCCGCCTCGACTCCGCCTCTTTGCCCTTATTTGGAGGAGGCGGGAGTTGAACTCTGACGTCACTGTCGAGCCGTTAGTGGCCGACTCTGCCTACTAAGGGCTTCTCTGCAACTCTGCAGAATCCTATGGGTGACGTCACAGACCCTACGTCCATTTATATATACAGTCTATGGTTTTGAGTTGACGAGGCCAGTGGACAGAGAGGAGTTAATGACTGTGGCGATCAGAGGAGTGAGTTGGGGGGAGGCAGGCCTTGACAAGGGTGTAGGGCATGGGGTCCAGGATGGAGGTTGAGGTATTCATGCCGGTGACTTGGGCAACTATGAGAGGTAATTTGGGTGAAAGCTGTAAAAGGGTGGCAGGTTCCAGATAAGGATGGAACCTGGAAGGTGGACGAGACGGAGGTGTTGATTAGGTTGCTGTGTATTATTTTGATCTTGCTTTGAAGGAATGAGTAATAAAAACCGTTAAAGTCTTCCAGTCTGGAAGAACTGATTGCATATGTGCCGTAAAGAGGGACTGTCGTAGGGCAGGGCATTTGAAAATATTCAACACAGTGGTTAAAAGTGCCAAAGCTCTGTAACCACATTTGAATGGCAAGCAGCTGCTATGATTGCTGTGACGTACATGCTTAAAAGGTAAGTCTCACAACAGCTTTAGTAAGACACTTGTAACTGTCCACCTACCTGACACCATTTTAGTGCTAAGCTAAATTATGTCAAGCTAGCCTTGATTTGGGTTTTGAGTAAGAGCAAAGAAACACATGCATTATAACAATCATAAATCATGTAAGTCTTGTTGAGAATGCGATCACCAAAGAAATCCTAACTTGATTAAACCGTCTTTGAGGCATTGTAACACAATCATATTTCATGTACAATACATGAACATAAATGTGTTCATTATCATCTTCTCCATGTTAAAGTAAAGTTAGGACTCATTACATGAGATTACAAATGAAAGAATACCTGATAACTATTGTGGAATATAATGTGAGGAATAACTAATGTAAGTATTTTGTCCTTTTCTTCTGGTACAATAGCAGCACCAACAGAAGTGCCTTTACTGAAGCGCCTTTTGGCAGGGGATTTAATTGTTACCTACTTATATGCATAATGTGCTTTAAAAAAACAGATCCATCCATGTCCCTTCTTGGGCTCTGCATGTGTATCTGTTCCTGGAAACTCTGTTTTTTACCCACTTTTCCATGGCGGCCTGGAAGGCTGCAAAGCCACGGGCCTGGCTGTAGACCGGCTGGCCCTGGGGGTCCATGGCTGACACCTCACTTAAAGCACAGTCCCTGGTGTGCATGACAAATCTGCATGTCTGCGGAACTTCGATCTCTACCTGAAGATATGTACATGCAGACACAGGGTCAATGGAAAGACAGGGAGGGATTTCAGATAAGAACATTCTGTTGTAAAATGACCTTACAAAGTTGGACACATAAACAGGAATTTACCTGACAAGAGACTTGTGGGCCGTTCTTCAGGTTGGCAGTGCCCACCATACTATTTCTGCTCTCTGTGGTGTACTGGTACACATATTTCTTATAGGTCCTGAATCTGGATGCCACTGCAAGTAGAAAATGGTATCACATGATACCATTTAGGATATGTGTCCCTTATGCCTTATGCCTTATCCCTGCCTTTAAAGATGAGATCATTAGTATTGGTGTATCTGAATGTATTTATTTAAGAAGGGACAATGTACATTAATCAACATGAGCAATTGAGTCCATCATGTCAGTGTGGCAGATTATCCATAGAGGCTAATCTTCATCTGCAGTCCCTGGGCGGTTGACAGCATTCAAAGAAAACATTCAAGAGCACATCAGGACAGAAATAACACATGAGCCCAATGACAGCATATAAACACCGGTAAAAGCACAGGTAAAAGCACATGATCACGATTGCAGCAAATATAACGCACATATTCCCACTTAAAAGCCCTAATATACAATCCCATTAACACACAACTGAAATTAAAGCACATAGTAGTAGAGGGTAGTAGAGCACGCTCATGAACTGTAAGCACCGGAGCCTCGCTGAGGGGAAACTGTGGCGCGCATAATTGCGCCGCATTTACGCATTAAACTGAGACCCCTGCGCAAGATGAGGCCCTACACACTGCGCGTGTTCTGCGTGTAGGGAGGGGCGGCCCTGGCTCATGTGTTATAGGGGCGGTGGTGGCGAAGTCGATAGGGACTTGGCTTGGCAACTGGAAGGTCACCAGTTCAAGTCCCGGCAAGACCAAGTGCTACCGAGGTGTCCCTGAGCAGGGCACCGTTCCCCACACTGCTCCCCGGGCGCCGTTCAAAATGGCAGCACACTGCTCCTAACACTAGGATGGGTCAAATGCAGAGAAACAATTTCCCCACGAGGGATTAATAAAAGTCCATCTCTTACAGACTGCCAGGTATGTGCTACCTGATAGGAAAAGACTGACTGCCGAAAGGTACTCTTTCTATGAGGTATTTTATAATCCCCACTCGCAGTAGCTCTGGTTGATGAATTTTGATTGTGTTTATTGAATTAATTACCAAGCAAAATGTTATACACGAGTAAAATGTCGCAAATTCTATTATTCTATCATTTCCTAGTTAAAAAAAAAAATGTAGTAAAGACATTACAATGATGATATGAAATGATATGAATTGTTATCCAATGTTTTCAGACCCTGCTTAGAAAATGTTTCCACAGATTTTATTTTGGTCCTACTGTACTTGTCTGTGCCCCCGCGGTCGCCCGCGGGGGCAATGCTGGTAGATCGCGAGTCATTCATTCATTCAAAAAAAATCAAGCTCCGTTAAAATAGACGAAACAGGTTTTGATCCCTCCTCCCTTGGCCTCCCTGCCACTTAATTCAGGAGTTTACTTGATTGACAGAAAAAGCGACCTATCGCTTTCCAGTCTGTTAACCCAGAATGCAAAGCGATATAAAATCAGTCAAGTGCGGGAAAACTCAAATTAATGTAAACAAGAGACAAATAACAAAATGAGTGCGGGACCGAGCAAAAAGCAAAAAACTTACCACTTCCACCCAGAATGGGAGGAAGAATATTTTTTTGTGATGTCACATTCAAACGTTATTTGCCTTATTTGTAAAGCAAGCGTCGCTCTGCCAAAGAAATGTAACGTGGAGAGGCATTATCGGAGTGTTCACAAGGCATATGACAGCGACTTCCCTCCTAGTAGCGAGTTGAGAAAGAGAAAGGTGAGGGAACTTAAGTCACAATTAGCTGGACAGCAGTCACTTTTCTTAAAGCCGACATCCACCGCAAAGGCAGCCACTGAAGCATCTCTACGAGTGAGTCACGCTATAATAAAACACAAAAAATCCTTTCAAGGTGGAGAGATGGTGAAAGAAGCCTTCGTAGAAGCAGCAGACGCCTTGTTTCGGGATTACACAAACAAAACAGAAATAGTAAACGCTATCAAGGCCGTCCAATTATCCCGGAGCACAGTCACACGTTGCTGTGAAGTCATGGCTGAGGATTTGACCCAGCAACTCAGGAAGGACATAGAAGACTGCGAGTGTTTCTCACTCCAACTAGACGAGTCCACTGACGTGAGCGATACAGCACAATTGTGCGTTTTTATCCGGATGGTGTTCACAGACATGACGGCGAAAGAGGAACTGCTGACAATGAAGGAACACACTCGGGCCGAGGACATTTTTCGGACGTTTAAAAACTTTGTTGACAAAACTAAACTCCCCATGTCTAAGTTGAGTTCCATCACAACGGATGGTGCGCCTGCGATGGTGGGCCGGTGTAATGGCTTCAATCGCAAATGCAGAGAGGATGACACATTCCCTGACTTTCTGAATTATCACTGCATCATACACCAGCACGCACTTTGTGCTAAAATGCTGAACATGAAAGAGGTAATGGATGTGTCACTTAAAGTGGCCTGTTCTATTCGGGCAAGACCTCTTCAAAGACGGCTGTTTCGTGCATATCTGGAGGATGCCGACTGTGTTCACACTGACCTCTTACTACACACCGACGTAAGATGGCTGAGTAGGGGCAATTTTCTCGAGAGATTTCGAGTGCTTCTACCGGAGATAAAGGCATTTCTCCATGGCACAAGCTCGCGGAGTACGCACGTCTAGATGACGAGGAGTGGCTATTAGATTTGGCGTTTTTAACAGACATTACACACATGTTAAATGAGCTGAACTTGGAGCTACAAGGGAAAGACAGAACTGTGGTTGACATGATCAGCTCAGTTAATGCCTTCAAACGAAGACTGCATCTGCTGTGTTCAAAGCTGCAGCGCAAAGATTTGGCCAACTTCCAAAACATCGCCTCTGAGCTGGAGAAGCAAGGGAAGGACAGCGCGCTTCTTGACAGTGCGCGCTACACAGAGCAACTCAATAACATTACATCTGACTTCGAGAAACGCTTCCGAGACTTCGCTTTGCTCGAGCCAATCGCCACATTCATGTGCTATCCATTTAGTGAAGATATTGATATTGATTCGCTGGCCCAAAACATCGGAGCAGTGTTTCATCTGAACCCGTCTGCGCTGGAGGATGAGATGTTGTCGCTGCAGGCCGACATCCAGTTGAAGGCGCGTGCGCATGCCGGACAGTTTTGGAACTTATTCAGGGTTGAAAAGTATCCAAACGTCAGAAAATGTGCCACCTCACTGACCTCACTCTTCGGCTCGACTTATTTATGCGAGTCAGCCTTCTCCCAAATGAAGATAGTGAAGTCGAAATACCGTTCCCAATTAACCGATGAACATTTGGAGGCCTGCCTGAGACTAGCCATCAGCAGTTACTGTCCTGATTATGCAACATTGACGGACTCCATTCAGTGCAAGTCATCAGAATATGGTAGGGACCCACCTAAATATATTGAATTGTGTTTTGCAGCATTATATCAGGACCATGAAGAGAGGTTTCTTACCCTGCTTGTTTTTATGTGTTTCTAGAGAGAGAAGAGAGAGAGAGAGAGAGAGAGAGAGCGAGAGAGAGAGAGAGAGAGAGAGAGAGAGAGAGAGAGAGAGAGAGAGAGAGAGAGGAGAGAGAGAGAGACGAGAGAGAGAGAGAGAGAGAGAGAGAGGAGAGAGAGAGAGAGAGATAGAGAGAGAGAGAGAAGAGAGATGAGAGAGAGAGAGAGAGAGAGAGAGAGAGAGAGAGAGACCCCTGCATTAAAGTATAATTTTGAGGCCTCTGTAGTTAAACTGTACCTGATGTGACAAACATTTGCCAGATTAAATTTGATTCGGATCACAACTTTTTTGAACAGGCGCTTTTAATGTAAGTTGTGAATCAAAAGCCATACCTAAATATTTAAACTCATTTACTACTGATATACTTTTTCCTACTACTATAACTCAGGGGTTGACATTCACATTGAAAAAAACATACTGCCGGTTTTGCTGACATTGAGGTGTAAATGTGAGTTTGTTAACCAGTTTGAGATATTGACCATTGATAGTTCTTCTGCAGCCTTCTTCTTGTTTTTGGCACTGCAGTGTTGGCATAGAGCTTCCTTATAGCATTAATGAAAAATATTGCTTTTGCCTTTTTAAGCTCTTTTACAACAGTAGTAGTAGTAGCAAATCATTAAAAGCACAGGAGCAAGAGTCCATCAGCTTCCTGCTGCTATCTCCAGAAACAGGTCATGAGTTTGTAGGTTAAGCACAGCCACCATCGATCTGTTAGCAGGTCTATGTATCTGTTCGTAACAACATCCACTCACCCCACCTCCTATCTTACCCTATCTACCCTATGCACATACACATTTTTCCAGGTACCCACAATGTTAACCCCTGGGACAAAGTACAGAGTGTTGTGGCTCCATCAATATGGGGCTCTATCATCTCCTTAAAATATACAATATTGGCATAATGTCTTCCAATTTGATCAAATTATCAAAGTAGTCATGTAAACAACAACATTACAATCTCTTCAGAAGAGGGTTTTATGGTTTCATAATGAGAAATGCACATTTAATGTGAATATAACTAATTAGTTTGTTGAAACTTACACAGACAAGTTGAAGTTTGTTCATTGTTGTCATTGCCTTCCTCTGGAAAACAAAACAAAAATAGTGACTGGTTATATAAATAAGTAATGAAGATGGTTTTATTAGAATTATAAATAAATATAGAGTTTATGAAGTGAACAAATGTCTCCATTTTAGACTATTTTCTTTTAACATCACCCATGGTGGCAAGGAAAATAAATTGGGGGAAATAGAAAGCAGGTTATTACATACTTAAACACTAAGCATTCATTCATCTATTTTTTAAATGACAATTAATAACTGCTGACAGCCGGGTAATATATGTACAGTATGAAAGATAAACAGAATAATTCGTTTTCTATTTGAGTAAAATGTTCCTGCTGTTATTCCTGTTGTCCCACTGCCAATGGATAATTATAAAGATTTATAAAAAAACGTATTTGAATATGATACATGGTGACAAACTGAGTTTTCTAACCAAGGGCTTATCTTTGTGGTTATTGTAAGGGTAATTGTAACATTAAAGGAATATGGATTTAAATGAGTCTAGAATATTTGTATTTGAAAATTGCCAAACTTGTTATTGTTAAAGCATAGGTATGCATAATGATATTGTGATGATAGTATAATGGAGAAAACATGTAAAATGGCAGGACCCTTGAACTATCACACCAATATAGTCCTTTTTCAAAGAAGACATTTAATTCCATTTTCAAACTAAGGGTCCTAGTATTGTTTATGTTGGCTTACTGTATATGTTATTCTGAAACTTAAACAGAACAGAGACATCGTTAATCTATTAGTAAAGCCTGTGCTGAGAAAAAGGCTTTTACCCTTCAACTTCAAAATAGTTTTGTTTTAAATGAGAAATGTGATTGTAATCAATTACTTCAATTTCTACTTACGAGCCAAAGTGTAGCTGCTGAGAAGCAGTAACAGACACAGCTTGCCGTAACCCATCATCGGCTAAAAAGGTGCTTTCCTCTGTGTTCTTTAGCCCTTTCAGTCTTCACTAATACATCCACACCTTTACCCAGATCCTTTATTAGGACCCTCTTCACTGCCTCTCAATAAGCCACCCCTTCAGACTACCAGAGTTTTACAGACAAAAGCACAGGCCTGGCTGCTGGTCGTTTCAAAGTACAAACTCTGACAAACAGTGAATGTTGTGTATATAACAGTTTCTCGATACTTCAGGTTTTGTGGGTCGGCATCCCGGTTCTATGACCCGCTGCAGTTGGTTGGCTTGGTGAAAGTGTAGATCTCAAAGTTCACCAGATTTGTACATTTAACTTGATATGTGCAAATGAAATTGTTTATTTTGCAATACAAAATGCTGTAAAGTAATATTGCAACATATACTTTTTCTGCAATTCTCTGTTTATTTAAATGTGAAAGTGCAACAATACAATTCTTCACTTAATAGTAACAATGAATAATTGTAATGAATTATTATAATCCCAATATTTATAAAAATAATTGATGATAGATTAACATGTTGTCCATAATCATACAGGATATTGTATAGTTAGTGAGTACATATTTCTTTTCTGTTTCCATTAGCAAGATTGCAAGGAATTGGCAATTGAAAATGGCACTTTTAAAAGTCATGGAAAGGTTTAGATATATAAAAAGTGTATATTGTGATATTGTAACATGTAAATTCCAGTTTAATGTAACTTTTACATCCGCCACCAGCACAGACCCCCCACCACCTTATTTTACGATTTGATATAAATAATTCGATATTTTATGTTTTTTCTTTTGAACATCAAATGCTAATGCAAACATTTGGTCCCTGCTCGCCAAGTGTGTATGATTTAATCAGCAAAAATTAAAAAAACCTACAAAAAACTACCAAATAGGTCGATTGTTTAAGCAGCTTAGATTACGACCAATAGCCACGTTTTAAAGTGTAGCACCTCTAGTGGTCGTGTAAGAAACAACATGCTCCCGTTTATTCACAAATAACCCTCTCTGGAAAATTGTAGAATAGTTTGGCCATTAAAATGCTTTTTGATTAGATTTCTAGCGAGAAGTGTATATTGTACTCTAGAATCCACGTCCAGTGGATGTGTAGGATCTATAGTTTGATAGATATTACAAAGATGATTTGAGGTCTCGCCAGGATAACGTGTATGCAGCTTCCATGTAAAGTTAGCGTGGGTGAAAACAGTTTTTCCGGTCTTGAAGTTTTCATAATAAAACCAGATATATTCCCCTCACTGTCAAATGATTACACAGTGATATCTGCATTACTCATCCACTAAAAAACATCAGTTTATCCTTGTTAATTACACAATATTGATTGGTTTAAATTGTGTACATTGCTTTTGTGTTTTTAACCTTCGATTCAGAGAAACAAATAGTTTTCTGGGAGTTTAGACACTACAGTTTCCGAAGACACTACACTACCCAGAATCCCCAGTTATCGTTTGGGACTACAACATCCACCTTGCTTTACAAACCCCGTGATTAGTCATCAAGCCCTGTGATTGGATGTTGGAGTGGCAGTGCGACAAGGTTATGCTGAGCGTCAACAGCTCTTTGAAATGGAATGGAACCACGGCAGACTTTCCAAAACTGGAATTTGGAATTGGACGGGTCCAGCCCCCAGAACTACACATGCTGGCTATTGTGTGTTTCGCAACATTATATGGCACGTCTCTTTATAAGACATTTTCGTATTTCCCACAATTAGAAGTTGCCAGTATTAAACTGTGTCCACCCTGGAGGTTTAGGGGATATGAAACACAGTGGTGTTATCACATTTAAAACATATAATTAATAAATGGGTGAATTAATATACCCACATGACACCTAAGGTCAGAAGAGCTTTATTTAACAGCTGGTCTTATGTTTGTGACCCCTGTTGTTAATTGATAAGCCTGAAACATTCACTTGTCAAGGTTCAGAGGCACATTTTGCAAATATGGCAGTAGCCATCGATCATCTTAAAATAAGATAAGATAAGATATTGATCCCAAGTTGGGAAATGTTTTTGTTACAACAGCATACTACTTTGTTCTACTCCACTACAATTCAGAGGTTAACCTGGTATTTTTACTCGACTACATTTATTTTTGTTACTTTGCAGATTCTGATTAATGATGTGAAATATAAACAGGTTGACTCAGGTGTAACTAAAGTCTGATTTAAGGGTTTAAATCAGACTTTAGTTACACCTGAGTCAAATTCAGGGAAGGTGATTGTCATGTGCCAAAATAAACTATGCAATATATTGGACGTTAAGTACTTTGTCAGACTTCATATTTATCTGTGGATAACCCCAACGTTTTTTTTCTTATTCAAAAGAAGACCTTAACTTAAAGTAATCTTTAATGTTTAAATAAAGCCTTATAAGTTTGTCTGTTTTGCACATCCTCCTGTTAATATCTTTGGACGTCCTGCACTAAACTGTTTTATTGGAGAGATCACTACAGTATCTTCTTGATATTTTCAATTTTGTATGTAGGCTACTCTTAATATTAAAATGTTTTCATCAAATAAAACGTATTCAACAACAACATTCAATAACGTGCTTTAACCACTAGGCGGCGCGGGTTAAAAAAAAAATCCCTTTCTATCAGCTGTGCACCATTATGGTGTAAATATAACTTATATACCAATTGGATCAAATATAAAAGTCAGCCGAATTAGTGTTGATACTGTAAGGAGACATATTGTGTGAAAAGAAATGGAAGATGTTGTTTAATTGCTAATATATTTATGATCCATGTCACGTATTCAGTTTTGGCGGCATTTTGTCAAAAGGTCTTCTGATCAGGGCTCTATAAATAAATATCTACAGCAGATATATAATGCAGCCGAACCGTGTATTACAATGCCGTTATGTGAAGACTTCCAAAGAGAAAAACAAGAACACTCGGAATAAAGTATTATTTTATTTAAAAAAATTCTTTTACCGATTATCTCATGAAATATGCGCATATTTTAACACATTTCAGTAATCTGAATTTTGGATAAAGCCAGGCTCACAATTATTGTTTTATTTTGTAGTCATATTAGTATCTAAGGCTTTTACAGAAGGGATTTTGGATATCTCATTTTATCACTGAAAATACTGTCAACAGTCCTAAAATATCTATTTTCGCCATGTTTTTAGGTATAAAATGAATGATATGAACAAACCCTTCTGCAAAAGCATTCATAATATTGATAGGAATATAACTGGAAGGTTTGGTGTATGTACGTGCTACTAAAGTGGACATTTCGAACTCAGAGTAGGAGAAAAAACTCATTTTGAGAAAACGACCTTTAAAGATTGCAGTGAGGCGCTATAGCTAAACCCTCCTGTTCTTTGGATGACAGCTTGCACCTCGACACACTCCGTGAAGGTATTTCATGTTCGGGGTCATTTGTTTTTTGTATAACCTTGCTTCGTGCAAGTGACAATTGTTGTCGTCTTCTCTGTGAACGTTTTTTTCGCCGTTTTGAGATTTACATTTCTAGCGGAAAGCTAACCAGGAAGTGTTTTAGCACACCACGTGACGCATCTGAACGAATCACGTTGTCAGAAATTGACAACAGCCAATGAGATTTCGTTTCTTGTTTCAAGACCCCTTTGTACTTTCAAGATTGGTTGCTGATACAAAGGAAATGACCATATTTGGATCCGATGAGATTGTGCAGGAGAGACGGAGCTTTCCAACGATATCTCTCATGACATGGTGCAAACAGCGGTCGCGGTACTTTATGTTATGTTAGAATGCTAACTTTTGGTGAATTTAGGAGATATCTACAGACGCAAATAGACAAACTATAGTAAAATAAACACTTAAATGTGTATTTTGTACGTTGTCCTTCCAAAAGCCTGAAAGAAAACATGTTATGGAATCAAAATAGCACAACATCTCAAAATTGACCAGTGCATGAAAAACCGTGTCTCGCCTTAAACCAATCAATGTTGTATAATTAACCAGGATAAACTGATGTTTTTTAGTTGATGAGTACTGCAGATATCACTGTTAAATCATTTGATCATTGGTTTTATTATGAAAACGTCGATACCGGAAATACTGTTTTCAACCCGTAACTTTACATGGACCTCAAATCATCTTCGTAATATCTATCAAACTATAGATCCTACATATCGACTGGACGTGGATTCTAAAAGTATAATATACATTTCTCGCTAGAAATCTAATCAAAAAGCGTTTTAATGGCCAAACTATCCTACAATTTAGGATTTTACAGAGAGGGTTATTTGTGAATAAACGACCATCTGTAACGTTTGCATTCAACGAGAGCACTAGAGGGCGAAAACTTTAAAACGTAATTATAGGATGTATTAAGTGCTTGAACAAACAACAATCGGCCTATTTGGTCGTATGAGTTGGAGGACTTGTTGGATTTAATTGTGATATTGGTGCATTTCCATGGCTCGTGCTGAGGAACAACACTCCAGGACTTTTTCTTTCTGAAAAAAAACAATATTTGCAGTTTCCACTATGGGCGATACACATGCTGCTTTGTTTTACATGCTAAAGTCCAATGTGTTACTTGGACTTTATTTAATTTACATATTAAATAAAAATGTGACACACAGCTGTGCCAAGAGTTTTCAAGCTGGAAAGAGGCTATGAGGTCATTTTGCTTCCTCGTTATTATAAAATCATAGTATTAAACATAATTGACCAATAATGGCAAATAACTTCAAAAGCAAAAGCAATAGCAATATAAAGGGGAAACATTTTCAAAAGGGGAAGGTCAAATAAATGATAGAATATATTAAATAAAAATGTGACCATATGAGTGGAGGTTTGATTAAAGATGAGAGTGTTCCACACTCCTCTCTGTTGTCTTGCCAAAGAAAGATAGATACATTACATAGAATAACAATTAGGGAAGAAAAGTAATACAAAGTCATAATAATAAATACATAAATTAATACATTTGAATGTATACATAATCAAGCACAGAGTACCACAAACAACAACAAGTATCAATGACAACAATATGATAATGATAGCAACAGCAACATCAACCAGTTTGAGAAGAAAGTCAAGTAATATGGGAGTGAAAGGAAACATATTTGAATGACATGAAAGGAACATGAATAATGTGTGATGTGAGCTTTGCATGTCTTTTGTACTCACAACAGACAACAGATCCTTGCATGAAAAAAACTAGATTAGAATACTAGATTGAATTGTGTACATCTGTCCCACACGATCACAATGTGAAAAAAAGCGGGCCGGACCGGCCATCAGCGAACCGAGCCGGCCGTCAACAGCCCGCTGGCGACCGGCCGTTCTGTGATTCTCCAGAATGCACAGATGGCCCGAACCGCCCCTGTGTCCATCTGACATAATATTTGCTTGTCAAAACAAGATGTTCTATTCATGTTAGACTGTGTAAAACAGGGGTCTCCAAACTTTTTAGGATGAGAGCTACTTTCAAAAAATAAAACAAGTCGTGAGCTACTTTTACTTGTCTTTTTTTTTTTTGCAGTGTATATATTTAGCACATTTTAACATTACTATATGCTTACCTTTAACCTTTGTGTGCTGTTTGGGTCTGTGGGACCCGTTTTCAGTGTTTATTAAAAGAAAAAGTATTCAATTTAATTATGTCCTGCACTGGGAGCACAGAACCAGTGTGTCTCATTTGTTCAGAGACCGTGGCGCTCATTAAAAGTGCCAAAACGCCACTATGAGACAAAACACAAAGTGTTTGACCAAATATTCCCTCTCAAGTCAGAACTGAGGTCACAAAAAATAAGCAGTCTCAGAGCCCAATATGATCAGTCCACCAGGATCAAAATGAAAACTAAATATCGTTCCAGGGCAGGCTAACCGAGGCTAACCAATGAGTACTGTTGGAGCAATGAGTGGTCTGAAACCCACCTCGGCTCCGAGCGTCCTTTGATGAGCTAGTCAAATTATAAAAGAAGGAATTCAAAGCACCAGGATAAAGGTTAAACAATAATCTGTTTTAATGGTAAAAGAACAACAATACAAGTTAAAAGGGGTACCCCTGCTCTGGTCCGAGTGATGTTAGATCTTATTATCTTGGCAGCAGGAGGAAAAAAGAGACCGGACAAAGCACACAACAGGATACATGTAAGAACAACGGGGAGGAGTTGTGTGGATGCTCCTCCCATGATCTACCTCAGCACCAAATCCCTCCATAACCCACCCCTTACCCACATCGATTCCTATCTGACAGCTATTAAAACTTGGATGCAACATAACCTCCTCAAACTGAACAGCAACAAAACAGAACTCCTCCTCATCAGCTCCAAATCCACCCTCAGCAGCAAGGTCACTAACATAACTCTCACCATCGATGGCACCATTGTTTCCCCCTCCAATCAGGCACGCAACCTTGGCGTAATCTTTGACCCCACCCTCTCCCTCGAACCTCACATCCGCCAAACAGTCAAAACCTCATTTTTACACCTCCGCAATATTGCAAAAATCCTACCCTCTCTCACCCGCCCTGCAGTCGAACGACTAATCCATGCCTTCATTTCCTCCCGCCTTGACTACTGCAACTCACTTCTTTACGGCATCAGCACTACATCCCTCAACAGACTCCAACGGGTTCAAAATGCAGCTGCACGTCTCCTCAGGCATACCAAATCATGGCATCACATCACCCCAGTCCTCAAAGACCTCCACTGGCTTCCTGTCTCCCATCGCATCAACTACAAAGTTCTGGTCCTCACCTACAAAGCACTCCACCATCTGGCCCCCCCTTATCTCACAAACCTTCTCACTCCTTATCAACCCCCACGGTCCCTCAGATCCACCGCAGCCGGACTCCTATCCATTCCCACATCCACACTCTGCAGCTTTGGGGACGGAGCCTTCTCAGTGGCAGCTCCTAGGCTCTGGAATTCCCTCCCCCAAGATCTCCGTGACTCTGAGACCCTCACAGTCTTTCAGTCCCGCCTCAAAACACATCTTTTCAACTCTGTCTACCCATAAGCCCCCCCCCCCCTCTCAATCAACTTCCTCTTGACTGCCTTTTTATTTTTTACTTACTTGTTTGCCTGTCCTTGTTTGTCTACCCTCCCTCATACTGTAAAGCGTCTTTGAGTTGTGAAAAGCGCTATATAAATAAAATGCATTATTATTATTATTATTATAGGGCCCATCTATTGGGAGATATAAAAACGATAGCCTGTCGCAGCGAATCAGCGCGAGCCAGCCAGGAGGCAGCCCGGAAACAAGAGTCTCTTCAGTTTGAGGCAAAACAAACACATCTGGTGTCCGTTGTCTCACATTCCTGCACCCTGCATACACACAGATTTTCTGCATAGACTTCCCTCTCTCCGGCCCCCTCCCCCATCAGTTCAATACACACACAGTTTCACATACTTTTGGTATCTTAAAGATATGTTTACGACCTAGCTGTTTATAGTTGGCCAATACAAGTAATACATATCAGTTACTTTAGATCCCACACCTAATTTAGACATGTAGCCTTCCAGATACTTGCCCTGCTGTGTCTAAATAAGGATGTCTCCTCTCCCACATCTCTAGTCTCTTGTCATGCAAAACTGCTCCTACTTCATACAGAGTAATTAAGCACATTTAAGCCAACTACTTCACAATGTTGTGACAATTTAGTACTCACAACATGAAAGAATAAAACAGAGAGAAATCAATAAAACACAAACACAGGTATAGTTGAGCTATAATTGTACAGTATATAGCCACTGCAATGAACACACACCCGTCTTACTCTGCTGTCTTCCAGATGTTTGCCATGCGGTGTCCAAATAAGGATATCTCATCTCTCACATCTCCACTACTCTCAATACAAATGTTTCACTTCTCATATTTCCAGCTTCTTGTTATACAGACTGCTACTATTTAATACAAAGTAATTAAGTACACACAAGAATATATAAAAACACATATATTAGTGATAACATAATTCAACACACTTCTTATATATCAGGTGACATAATAAAATGAATATACCAAAAATACGCTGTATTAAACTTTCTGCTATAACACGTTACTTTAGTATCTGCATCAGGGTTTCCGCTAGGATTTTTTCTCGCCGGTCAAATGTCCGAACAGAATTTATTTTACCGGACAAATTTGAAACTTACCGGTCATGTTTCAATAATAATAATAAGAATTGTGTAGCAGAGTTTCCGTTAGCAGGTAATCACCGGACTAGGACCGGATATGCTGATGTTTAAAACGCAGTTGATGGGGCTCATTTTTATATTGCTTCAGTTTATAATCGCACATTTTATAACAGATCAAAAAATTCAGATTCATTTTTCAATAAATGATTCCACAAACAACAAACAACATAATTATTACATTCAAAGAAACTACTTGTAGTAGATGAAGTACATTATTCAAAAGTTTACATTAACTTTGAATAATAACACGGGAGAAACGGATGCTCTCTTTTCCTCTCTCCCTCTCTCTCTCTCCTGAAAGCCCGTCAGTTTCTCATGCAGCGCGCTAAACAGTGGGCGGGGCTTCAGGTGATTATACAGAGCTGCGTGTCTCCGTCTGACTCAGCAGCTGATCTGATCTCTCTCTTGGGTCCGGGTACACTTCACTCGCGTTTATGTCCATATCAATCAGACCCAGCTCTCCTGATCGGCCTTTATAGAGAGCACCGATCAAACTATTAAGAGTGAATATCGGCCGATAATGATCGATCGGAGCATCGGACATTTTGACCGGCATGTTTTGAATTTACCGGTTTTTATTCAATTTTACCCGCTAAAAACCGGTAATTACCGGCTAATGGAAACCCTGATCTGCATGTGTATATGAGAATGGCCCTGACACCATTTCAGCCCAGATTTAAACTCCTGGCAAGACAAGCTCAAGCTCAATTCTCGCACTGAATTAAAAAAAGTGAGTGAGGGACTGCAATATAAGAGGGAAAGAAAGAGAAACTTTAAAACTGTTCAATTGTTATGATGTGCGAAGACTGATATTGTTCTATAATCGGCTTACATCTATAAGTCATGATATGAAACGGTTAACAAAGAAAAAGGGAAACTCAAGCTGCTGCTACACTTTATTTTATTTATCTAAAATTAAGCACTTTTAAGATGCACATATTTTCAAAAGCTATTTTATTTATTTTCTCCATTTTATTTTTAAATACAGCCCGAGAGGAACATTACACATATCCACAGTATTTTACTGTATATCTGTATAGTTCAATGTTAATTGACAATAAATATTGTTGATTTTGAATTGGACTTTCTTTATTTGATTGGCAGTCAGTTGTTGATGACATGCAGACGTTGATAAAGCTACAGGCTACTTCAATATATCACACTAATTCATAAAGCAACTTAGACATTTTGATGTTCCGGACCTTTACATGGGGAGATTTTCTCTAACTGGACCTCGTTGAATTGTATACCTGCTCAAGGGGGTCCGGGGGCATGCCATTTTTAAATGTTGAAGTTAAATACATCAATCTGGTGCACTTTGAGCACAAAATGAATTTATGGATACAGCTCTCAAAACTCATATGAAAGGGAGCTGTATACTTATACTTATATATATACTATATACTCAATAATCCAAACATCTTTAGAATGTGATCACAACAACAAATCATTTAAACTTGTGTATTCTTATCTTATGTTACCTAGTTAGCATTCTTTCTTTTTATATATGCATATTTTACTAATCACTCCCCTGTTTATTTTTTTTACTGTCCTATAGTACACATTGGAATGATTTATTGCTTTATTTTTTACATCTATATAAAATAGATAAAGGTGTGCTCTCTCTAGCTCTCTCTCTCTGTCTCGCTCGCTCACAGAGGTTGTGTGCTCCTCCGTGGGGATGACAGCTTGCGTTAAAAAAAATAATAGACATATTTGTTAAGTGGAAATTACACCATGCTTATGTGTGCGTCAAGTGCAATAAATATATATGCAAGTTGCAACACACACACACAGTACAACTCAGCCCCTCATGTGTTGTATAGGCTGGCATGACTAGGCTGTGTTCAATGGGGCTAATGTGTTGTGTAGATTCTGCCAGAAGGAAAATCACCGTCAAACTCCTTATGAAGTGGGGAGGTGCCGCTCCACATTGCTTTTCTTCCCGACTGCAACGCTGGTCCCGCAAATTAAGCAAGAGCGTGATTGGTCGATATTCATTGTGGGGGGTGGGGGAGGAGGGGTGTTAGATAGATATAGAGTTGTAGTAAGTAGATAGAGTTCGCTATGATAAAGGTTTAGTTTATACATAGCCCTTTAACCCTTTAGCCCTAACCCTTTTAATTACATTTCCTTTTTTTGTGTGTATTTTTTACATTTTTTTTTACAATTTGCATGGCAAGCTACTTATTGAGGGCTTGCGAGCTGCCGGTAGCTCGTGATTGACGTGTTGCATCATCATGTTGATTCAACACTTCATATTGTGTAATGTTAAGTAACTTTATCAGGTTCTGGATACTAGATTTTTAACAACAAATCCATTTGATTTCTTCATGCTTATATTATTCCAATGTATTATATAAGTTTATCCAATTTCAATATGTCTGTGAGGTCTATACATTTCACTTGATTTGTTACTTTTATCAAATGTATTGTTTATAGTTTCCAATGAAGGCAATACAAAATCAATCAGTAAACAATTGGTATATTGAGCTTTAAAAGTACCACCATTTCAATTAAATAAAGCTATATAGAGCTAGTGCTCTGTTATCAATTTCAACGCCAGCATTATAGAATTTTTAAAGTGACAATAGAATCTTAGGATTTACAAACAAAAACAAATAATTGGTCAAACCTGTGTAAAATGAAATAAACACAGATCATTGCAACAAATAAAAACTGTTTTTAAATTGTCTTAGAGCAGGGGTAGCCAACACGGTGCCCGCGGGCACTTAGTCGCCCGCAGGGGCAACCTGAGTCGCCCGCGGGGCATGTTCTGAAAATAGCTCGCCAAACAAATCCAAAATGTATAAAATACACAAAACAAAAAAGGAAATGTAATTAAAAGAATCTGCCCTATGCATAAACGAAACATACATCATAGCGAACTCTATCTACTTACTACAACTCTATATCTATCTAACACCCCTCCTCCCCCACCCCCACAATGAACCGGCAAACTCTGGGGCAGAGCCGGGACGCCAATACCCAATAAAATGCCCAACTTTACAGCAGAAATAAACATGTTTACATCGTGGTTCACCGACCACTCTGGTTCAATGTCCCCAACCTCCTCTATTACCGAAGCCGCGGCGGGGAGCTGTGGTCTCAAGGTCCTAGGTGCCTCAAGGGGCGGTAACCGTCGAACCTCCTGGTGGACACCGGTGGTCAGGGAAGCCGTCCGACTGAAGAAGGAGGCCTGGAGTTGCCAGGGGCATGAGAACATCCTCCACAGGAGGGTGGGTGGTGCTGTCATAAGTCTGAATATTGATGCTGGTGTGCGGACAGTAAAGCACCACAAAATCCACCCCCCTTTAAGTTACCAGGGGCATGAGAACATCCTCCACAGGAGGGTGGGTGGTGCTGTGAATAAGTCTGAATATTGATGCTGGTGTGCGGACAGTAAAGCACCACAAAATCCACCCCCCTTTAAGTTACCAGGGGCATGAGGTTCTGTAGGGTGTGAACATCTGGGTTTAGACCGTGGGGAAGTGGTTAAGTCCGGGGGCCCGGGGTCTCACGGTGTGCGATGTTATGGAAGTCGAAAAAACGAGGAGGGGCTCAAAAAAGCGCAAGTCTTCGGCGCTTCCGGCGGAAGCCCCGGACACATTTTCACTGCCCTGTTGCATTTTACAACGTAGAGGGGATTCGAGACCTCCCTTCCTCCGTCAAATAAATCGATTCATGTTTTCCAAGCTACCATCTGCACGAAATCGGAAACCCGGTTTTTGAGAGCACTTAGAAAAAAAACGGCTGTTTCACATCATGGAGGAATGTGTCCGCTACATGAGTGCTTTGGCTCGGATACAATTGTTGCCTGGAGGACCCCAATCATGGTTCTTACCAAACTTTAAGTTTTTGAACTGGCCTCTGGAGGAATTCAAGGAGAGTTGTCACGGAATAATGAGACACTATTTTCGGATACATTTTATCCATTTTCACCCCTTCCTCTGGTTCTCCCAAAAGATAACTTGGACTTTATCTGCCTCTGGAGGAATTCAAGGAGAGTTGTCATGGAATAATGAGACACTATTTTCGGATACATTTTATCCATTTTCACCCCTTCCTCTGGTTCTCCCAAAAGATAACTTGGACTTTATCTGCCTCTGGAGGAATTGAAGGGGAGTTGTCACGGAATAATGAGACACTATTTTCGGATACATTTTATCGATTTTCACCCCTTCCTCTGGTTCTCCCAAAAGATAACTTGGACTTTATCTGCCTCTGGAGGAATGTAAGGGGAGTTGTCAGGGGACTCTACCCACCTTAAGAGACACTATTTTGGGATACAATTTCTCAATTTTCACCCCTTTTCTCTGGTTCTCCCAAAATATAATGAAATGAAAAACGCGACCCGCCATCGTAGGGCCTCCACCGGCCCGGCCTCGTGCCGGTGCTCTGGCGGTCGGTTCCTCCGAACTGCGGGTTCGACTCTGATGGCCGGGAATGTGTGCTGCGTGGGGGAATTGACGGAAGCGCACCACCAGGAGTGGAGCCTGCGGCTTAATTTGACTAAATACGGGCAACCTCACCCAGCCCGGACACGGAAAGGATTGACAGACCATTTTCTAGCTGACACTGCTTCCAATAATACTTTATGATGTGCTGACAGCCAGTCCACCACACAATAAACAAAAACGGCTGTCTGATACCCTGGATGAAAGTACCCTCTCTAAGTGCACTATGTCTCGGATATATCTGATGCCTGGAGACCCCCCCAGCCTGGTTCTTAACTTTAAGTCCAAACTTGCTGTTTGTCTTGTCAAAATTGAGGGGTGTGTTTGAGGGGAGGGCCCTGGCTGTTTCGGCAGCCTCCGCTCCTCTCTTCTCTCCCTCCCCGAGACCAGCTCGTGCTCCCGCTGTAAAAGGCAGGTGCGCGGGCACCCACTGCCACTCACTCTGAGCCTGGCTCCCGAGCAGCGCGTTCTCCCCGGCAGTCCGCCAGCAGATGAAAAACACCCACCTCTCCGCCTCTTCCAAGGGACGAGGGAACCGCGCGGGGGGGTCTGCTGGAGGCTCCTGTCGGGTGCTCTGTCCTGCGTTTCACCGGGACCCGGCTCCAACACTCGGAACTCTGAATCCAGCGCGGTGTGGCTGCCTCGCCCTGGCCGTCCACCATGCGCCCTCCGGGTACCTGACTCCCCTGCCTCCTCCGGGGACAGGTGTGAGGGGTTCAATGCCTCCTCCCCCCCGCTGCGGTGAATGCCGGAGCGGGATGGAGCGCCCGGAGGCACTGTTGTCCCCACGTTACCATGTTGTCTGGAGGATAGGACCGAGAGATGACATACTCTCTACCCGGGTTACAAGTCACTATTTTCGGACACTTTCTTTGCTTTACCCCGGTTCTATCACTCTTTCCTCCTTTGACCATAAAACGTGTTTCCTGCTGGGGTACTGCCTGGTTCCGGGTAGGGGTGTTGAAAATAATCGTTTCTACGATGCATTGCGATGCGGACGTGGACGATTCGGTACCGATGCAGTGACGGAAGATAATCGGTTATAGCGTAGTAACGTTGCTTCCTGATTTTCCGGCCGCGGCTTTACTATAAAGTTTTTTTTTTCTGTCACTTTAATATCAAATCGGTCCGTGAAGCAGAGATCAGGCAACAGACGTGACAGCGGCACAGCAACACCAAACACGGAGCTGTCTGCTTTATCCACCAACACAACACCACCAGTCCAGAACCAACAGCAGAAGGACCCGCTCTGAATCACTCCGTGTCGCTGCGGCGCAGGGATTTATGTTTTTCAAAAATAATCGCGTTACAATCATGTCAGGTTTTTGGTGGATTTAATTAAGTCTTGGATTGCAAAGTATGAATGTCCTCTAGCAATTTTCAGATGATATATACGTGTGTAAAGTTTGTGAAGGCAGGAGGAAAAAAGCTTCCGCGATCACCGTCTCCTCTCCGTTCCTCCAAACCCCGCCCCCTCCCTGAAAATAATGAGTGACAGGCTGATAGTGACCCGATTGAAACTTTATTATTCACTTAATCACTGAGATATAATGAAACTAATTTAATCTCATACATTCATGGGATTTATGTAACAGTAAGACAGAGAATGTAAGTGTGCACCCACATGCACTATTTTAGTTTGTATATGCTCCTGTTGTCTGCTGTGTTCAGACTCAAGTCCACACAGTATCACACACAGATATATGGAGGCTAGACCTATACAATTCATTTATTTTGGTTTATAAATTAATGTCAAGACATTTATGTTATTGATTTCTGAAGCACTTTCTAAATAATAAAAAGAGAGTTCATATGTATTTACTGCATGTATGCATTGATGAAAAATAAGCCATGTGCAGTAATATAGAAAATTGAGGATGCAACGCATTGGTATGAATCGTGATGCATCGGGATGCATCGGGATATCGAATTGAATCGAATCGTTGACAGGATAATCGTAATCGAATCGAATCGTGAGACCAGTGAAGATGCGCAGCCCTAGTTCCGGGGTACCCCAAACCCTCTCATGGTGGGGCCACAATGAATTGATGCATCGGACCCAATGTTGCCAACACCAGCCCCGCGTTGGTGCGGAGGTGGGACCATTTTGCCAGGTGGTAACCCAAGACCTCCTTTGGTCCGTGTACCAGGCATTGAAGCATCAAACTTTTGTTGCAATCACCGGTTACGCTAACGCATATAAACGGAGAAACACAGCAGAATTTAAATACAATTCACTGTGTCTGTTTCAGTAAGGATGTCGTCCGAATGCCCGGTGTGCAGACACTTCCATCTGGCTTTGAACAAGCACCTTAAGCACAAACATGCAGTGCGGAACTTGGAGGAAAGAGGCATCATTCTTAAAATGGCCAGTGGCCGAATAAATGTTCGGACCAAACCCTGTCCCATCACAGGGTGTTCGTATGCTGGAAAGAAACTGCACCGTCATGTCACTCATGGCCACCCTGAGTTATCCCGAGATGAAGCACATCAGGTCCTGGCAAGGCTGAAGCATAGTGTGGCCCTGCAATTGCTCCATGACCTCAGACAGACTAATCCCATCATTGGAATGGCTACATCATTGGATATAGACAATGAAGAGGAATACCCGGTGCACCCTCCACCCTTCTCCCCACATACTGAGTGTGACGAAGAGGACTGCAGGCAGGTGATGCTGTAAAATGTGGCATTGAGGGCTCAGAAGGATGCCCTCATTGATGAGGTGAAGACCCTGTGCTCCAGGCTGAAAAAGGGGTTAAACCCAGGCAGCAGTGTGCCACTGCTGCTGTGCTTGAGGAAGAGGAAGAATGTATACGATTTAAGGGCCTGGCAATCTCAAGTACCTCCGGCATAAAAACAGCAGACTCCTGTAGTCAGACCCCGGTCAAGATTGTCATGCGGTCTCCAGCAGCCTCCGTTAGTCAGACGCCTCTCAAGACCCCGGTCAACACTGTCATGCGGTCTCCAGCAGCCTCCGGTAGTCAGACGCCTCTCAAGACCCCGGTCAACATTGTCATGCGGTCTCCAGCAGCCTCCGGTAGTCAGACGCCTCTCAAGACCCCGGTCAAGACTGTTATGCGGTCTCCAGCAGCCTCCTGTAATGAGGACTGGCCCTTTCCTCACTGGTCCACTGGGAGCGGACGGGGGAATACCATGCGTGAAATCACGTTGCCTCAAAGCATGGAGAGGTACATTCAGACATACAGGCATCATTCTCGCCAGGTATATGTGTCACGACGTAAGCACTTTAGACCGGTTCTACGCGAATACGCCTGGAATAAAGGAGAGATTGAAGATCCGCTCCATGTTCAGGGCGGCAGCAGCTGCAGCAGCATCATCGGAAGGAGTTCTACCGCTGTCAGATACCTCCGAAGAGGACACAGGGCCGGTTGATACTCCTGGTGTGGGGGTAGGGGCCGTGGACTCAGCCTTTTTCCCCCAGTGCACCGTACAAGTTAGACGGCTAATATGGCCCCCGGGCCCCCGCTAATCATGTTTTTATCATGTTTTTATTATGTTTATTATGCATATTGTGTATACTGTTTTTGTAAAAATCGTGTGATAATTAAATAAATAAAAAAACATTTTAATAACGTTGAAGATTTCCAGGGGTTGATACAGTGCCAGGTATCAGACTATTTAAACAAAGTTTACCCAGGATTCAGACACTTTCCCTGGCTTGTAAAATGCGGTGATGCGCCCTGGAGGTATCAGACTATTTAAACAAAATGTACCCAGGATTCAGACACCTTCCCAGGCTTGTGAAATGTGGTGATGCGCCCTGGATGTATCAGACTATTGTAAACAACTTTTCACCGCCTTTGAAACACTTATTCCTGGGTTTTAGCCTGTCATTTTGCAAGATATGATTTAACATTGAAGCTCTCCTGGAAATTGACATATTCTGTCCATCTCCAGGAGAGCTTCAATGTTAAATAATATCTTGCAAAATGACAGGCTAAAAATCTCTTCCAGATGTTTAAAAACGCTTTTCCCGACAATTTAAACATTATTTCTGGCTTGTAAAGTGCAGTGGTAGTATCAGACTACTTAAAGGGTTTCCAGGAGCATGAGAACATCCTCCACAGGAGGGTGGGTGGTGCTGTGAATAAGGCCGAATATGGATGCTGGTGGGCAGTTTAATGCTAGTAAAGCACCACAAAATCCATCACCTTTAAGTGCTACCAGGGCCATGAGAACATCCTCCACAGTGCACAAAGTGCTCACACCTCCATGCGCACCGGGACATGGACAGGGACAGGGACAGGGACAGGGACAGGGACCCAAACTTAAGCAAACATCCTCTGACAAAAACTGAAAATGAATGACTTCCATACAAGCATGCCCCTGGTCACCGAGAAGTGTCTGAATGTCTGGTAGTCACGTGTCTTCTGTAGGAAGCTTAAGGGCGGATGATAAAGCACCGCAAACTCCACCCCCCCCCCTTTAAGGTTCCCAGGGGGAAGAGGTTATTGAGGGTGTGATCATCTGGGTTTAGTCCGTGGGGGAGTGCTTAAGTTCGGGGGCCCGGGGACCCAAGGTGCGCAAGGTTATGGAAGTACGCATGTCAGGGAGAGATGCTGGAGCTGCTTATTCCGTCATTTGGGGCTCTGTGAGCCGCCACAGAGAGGTGCTTTTCCCGGTGTATTTCATGGAAGTCTGACATAGCCTGTTTGCACTTGTCAGGGAGAGATGCTGGAGCTGCTTAGTCCGTCATTTGGGGCTCTGTGTAGGGCCAGAAAGAGGTGGTTTTCGCGCTCTGTCTCCTGGTAGTGTGAAATAGCCTGTTTGCTCATGTCAGGGAGAGATGCTGGAGCTGCTTAGTCCGTCATTTTGGGGTCTATGAGGGGCTACAAATAGGTGGTTTTCCAGGTCTATTTCATGGAAGTCTGACATAACCTGAGTCCCCATTTCAGGGACACATGCTGGAGGTCTCTCTCCCGAGAGTGGATGTCCATTGCCTCTAATTAGAGGTAAAATTAGGTCTGTCACTTTGGGTAACCGCACCACTGTCAGACGTCTCCTGAGAATGGATGTCCATTGTCTCTAAATTGGGTGAACCACCTTGCTGATCATGGTATCTCCCCTGCCAGGTAAGTATGAGTTGGACGGGTCAGAGGCAGGGCAGTCTTGCAACGACAAAGGACACGGCGTGGCGGTTCCTGCCTCTGAGCCGGCCAAAGCAGCCCATCAACCACATTTAACCCTAAGCCTTAAAGACAGATAAGGCTTGAAATAGACATAGGTTCCAATCAGTCAGAGCCCCTTAGATCAATAAGACCCCTTCGGATCTTCTGGGTTGAGAAGGTCTCAGTTAGGGCACCGGAGCCTGTCATCCAATCAGATCAGATCCCCTTAGATCAATTCAAGCCAGCCCAGGTCCCCCCACCACAAATACTCTGTGACACCCCCTGCTGGCTGCATGCTTGATATGACAGGTAAAGAGATGTTATGAACTTGTCAAAAGCAAGGAATAAGCAGTCAGAGATATTCAAGTTTAAAAATACCTATTTATTTACAAATTTTACAAATTAAAATTAGGACATCTCAGTCATTGAGCACCTCTCCCTCCAAGGAAATTAGGACTAATTACTCATGTATGTACTATGTGTATTTTCAATGCAGTGTTTTTATATGTATTGTTCAAACTATTTAAAATAAAGTTTTCTAAAAAGGCAAAAATAAGAATCAGAATACCTTTATTAGTCCCACAGAGGGGACATTTGCAGCGTTACAGCAGGAAAGAGCCACAGACACTCAGACAGCTTAGTGTTGCATATCCTACATGCGTTAAAAAAGTACTAAGTTATAATATAATAAACAATATGCTAAAAAAAGATAAAAACTAAAAAAGTTACATAATTTTCAAAAATACAGGTCAAAAGCAAATCAAATCTACAAATCAAATCCTGTAGCAGTTCTTAGGATGTAGCAGCAGTTATTAAAGATGGCATATGTATATAAAGTATATATTTCACATAGTTTGACGGTATTTAACAGCAGCAAGTTCACAATTTACAAAATACAAGATACATACCTTGTAACAGTAAGAAGGGTTTAGCAGCCAGGTATAAATTACACAGTTATTAATGGCATATATATATTGCACATATTGCACAAAGTTGGTTTGTATTTAGCAGCAAGGGGTGTTATAGTCTGTGTTGTGGTGTGTGTAGGTGAGGGGCGGGGTCTACTAGGGGCTGTGTTGGTTGTATAGTCTGACCGCTGCAGGAAGGAAGGACCTGCGGTATCTCTCCATGAGACAGCAGGGGTGCAGCAGCCTGTCGCTGTAGGAGCTGCACAGTGAGGACAGGGTGTCCTGGAGGGGGTGGGACATATTGTCTAGCAGGGAGCTAGACAATATGGGACCACCTCCACAGTATCCACCCCAGCGCTGTGACCCTCGACGCGGCTTGTGTCTCAGCCAGCTCCCTGGTGTTGGAGGTGAGGCGCGGGGCTGCCCTCTTACTGTTGTCACTGCGAACCCTGACAGCTTGATGTGTGGGCTGCAGCTCTGAAGAACCAGCCTGAAAACGGGGGGCCTGCCTGCGATCCATTGTCCTGAAATCACATCAAAAACACGTCAGAAGCTAGCAGTCAAGTACTTCACATGTGAAGTATAGCAGCTAGTTAGCACAAAGCCTCTCTTTGGAGAAAATGGACCTTTGAATTCAGGTGTTAAATCACAAGAGAGAAACACAGATAGTACACAGGATGAAATAAAGAGGGATGATAAGAATAACAAGTAAATAATAGAATATGAAATAAGTACAAACATGTAGTAACAGTCTGAATAGAAATAAGGAAAATAACACGAGTAAAAGCTGGTTCTGATTTGAAAGATAATGCTAGCCAACACTTTTACATCAGCTCAACATTAACCTTAGAGGTCTGACTTTAAATGAATGATACTTATTACATTATGATATAATAATATTCGCCCTATGGTAGCCTTCATATACATGTTAACTTTAGTACACTACCACATAGTAAATACGAATTACATTTAAAGTTATTACAGTACTTCATTAAATAGCCAAGTGTCTATGACCGTTAACCCTCCTTCCACATCTGTGAGCATTAACTTCATGAACATTTACGTTAGTGCAAAGTAAAAAAGCATAACGTGTTTTGCACCTAGCAAAGTGCAGGAGAAATGCATGTTGTTGCCGTAGTTCTACTGTTAATACTGTAAATGGCGGAGCGGCAGCTTTTAATCACGAATGGTGCATATACATGTTAACTTCATAAACCTTAGCACATAGCAATAAGCATTAATGACAAGTATTTATGGATTTAAACGG
Source organism: Harpagifer antarcticus (assembly GCA_902827135.1). Lineage (NCBI taxonomy): Eukaryota > Metazoa > Chordata > Actinopteri > Perciformes > Harpagiferidae > Harpagifer > Harpagifer antarcticus. The sequence goes on along the minus strand of CADEHL010001153.1, from coordinate 130,627 downwards.
CCGGAAAGCTCCGGTGTGTTTCTGGCTAAGCGGCACCAATGCTAATATGCGCGAACGTTAAAAGACACATTGGCAAAAACACATTGGCATTCATCTATATCACATTATAACGGACTGTCGTGTTAAGAGTAATAGCAGAGGACAACAACCACATTGGCATTCATCTGTTATATTCAATTATAACGGACTGTCTTGTTAAGAGTAATAGCGGAGTTTATGTTACCTTTTGAAAAGCCGGTCAGTTATGATGGCTGTTCATTTACAGTGAAGACACTCCAATCAGAGTACTAGAACTAAGTGAGACGACCAATGGGTGGACACAAGATGTAAACGAGAATGCCATAGAAATGAACGGGAGGGGCGGGACTCTAAGTGAGACTAATGGCGCATTTCCACTGCAGCGGGTAGCCCCGTTTAAGCGTCCTTAATCGTCCCCAAGCGGCTAGGGCAGTTTTTGGTGGCCTTTCCATATAGCGTAGCCCCGGCTAGCGAGTACTTTTTCCGGCCCCATAAAATCGTGGTTCTATCAGGCCAGGGCCAGGGCTGAACTAGTGACGTCAACACTCTCGACTGCTGATTGGTCAGAGAGAATCGTCACAAGATCGCGCGCGAGATCATCCCTAGCGTCGCATATATATCTAGAAGCAAGCTTGCAGCATTTTTATACACAGCATTTGTGTAAACGGAGGAGCTACAAAAATGACAACGTCAAAGAAAAGCACACCGTGGTCGACCGAGGAGGTGACGACGTTCCTACATCTCATTGGTGATGATCAAATCCAGCGGGAGCTCGACGGAACAACTCGAAATGTGAAGAAAAAAAAGGCGATCGCCCCGCCTACACTGCGTTGCTACCCCAGGTCCTAAACTGTAATGGAAATGCGCCACGGCCTCGGACGGCCAGCGAGGCAGCCCGAGGCCTGAGCGAGGACGCTTAGGGACGCTTAAACGGGTCTACCCCGCTGCAGTGGAAATGTGCCATAAGTGAGACTGAGCAGGCCCGATTATCCTCGCCCCCTAGGCGCAAGGATGACACGCAGATTCGTGAAGCGTTCCTCATTGCCAATTTGTAATGAGATTTCCCATTCATTCTCTATGGCACCGTTGAATCATTGCCGATGTAATATATATTTGGCCGCGAGTGGCGCACTTTTGCCAGTGAGACCTAGGACACTTCACACTGAAGTGTTCCCTGGGTCACATGACTGGGGGGAGGCAGCTGAGACCCTGGGACAAAGGCAGTTGAGGTGTGAATTCAGCCTTGGCTGAGCTCCCTTTGATAGTTGAAAGGGTTTGACCCATGGGGGGTAACTGAAGTGTAAATAGTTTGTTTCAACAAACACACAGCTCCATACATACAGGAACAAAGATCAACCTGATCCAAAGTAAAATAGCACTACATATATCACAGCACAATGTGAATGTGCAGACAGTTAAAGCTCGGGCTGAGATGTTAACACCATAATGTCTGCTCTCTATGAGACCCCACCTGTGAACATCATTAACTCACTGATATATATATATATATATATATATATATATATATATATATATATATATATATATATATATTCTTCTCGACAGATAAAATGCAAAAACGCTGCTCGTTTTTCCCTGGGAGGATGACTGTCACATTCCGCAAGGGTCCGCTGGGATATCTGCGGCAGGACCCCACAGATGCAGCCAGACTTCTCAAAGACAACCCGTCTCTACAGGACCAGCATGCACCCGTGAAGGAGGCAGTGGTCAAGCTAAACGCGCTCACCGTAATCCGTATGAGAGGAGGGGATGCTTCTGATAGAACGGAGGTGGCTGGAGAATACATCCTGCAGTTTGGGAAATATAAGGGCAAGTCCTTCCGCTGGCTCCTTGAAAATGACATTGGGTATACCATGTACCTGATCACGAACCAGCAGAAGGAGGAGGCTGCAGGATTGTTCATGGCAGAGGGGCACAGCAAGGACAGCCTTCTGTCTTTTCTGAGCTATGCCCTCAGCTTTGGGGAGATCCAGTCACTTCAGGACTACGAGGCGAAGAAGACAGTTGTTGCTGCAGCAGCGTCAGAGGATGAGCAGCTGGTCGGCTTTGGCAATCGTGCCAAAAACACCTGGAGAGACATTTGGGACAGCAGGGATGATGGCTATGCCGCCTTCATAGTGAAGAAGAAATGTGCTGCAGGTACAAGGATGCATAGGCTGCAACAGTACCTGCAGAAGAAGCTGCACCCCACCTCTGGCTCCACCACGACACAACCCTCACTTGCTCCTGCTGAGGCCATGGGTGAGTCTGGTTTGTTAGCGTTGTCAGAAATATGCTGTTGAAGTATTGTTTATTAAAACATAGGGAATACACTTCCATGATGTCAGTCGTGATTGTGTCCACATTAATTACAGTAAAGACGTTTTGAAGGATGTTCTAAGTCTTGTCTGTTTGCATATAGGGATGGATCAAGATGAAGAGCTGGAGCAAGCGATGCTGAGTATCTCTCCTTCTGAACATGTGCAGAGCTGTGAGTGAACATCTTGTCTCTGCTTGTTTTGCCTGAAGGTTTAAAATCATGTATAGTTCAGTTCAGTTCTGTTCAGTTCGCTGTTACTCGTTTTTTTGTACAGCTCAATATATATTTGTTTTTTGCAGCGGTGTCTGCACCATCATCATCAGCAAGCCCACAACAAGCTCCAAGAAGAAAAAGAGGTTGATCTTTCTGAAAGTTACTGATGAACTCTGGGACCATGAATTCTTTTCCCAAGATGACTGTCCGTCACATGTTGGCCATGTTCTGGTCTGACCATGTTCTGGTCTGTTTGTGCTCTTCTACGTGTTGTCCTAGTGACTATGAATTGAAACCAGTCATGTTGAGGGTAAGTTACTGCTTTTGTTCTTATTTGGATTGAATGAAAAGTACACATTGAAACTGCTGTGGTCACTAACACTTGAACGCATGTGTTTGCAGTGTGCAGTTATTTCAGCTGCTTAGACTGAGTTGTAATGACTGAATATGAATCCAAACAAAAAGAATGCATGTGTATGAATGAAATGTATTCTCTAAACATTAATATGAGAAACCGTGTTTCACTTTATGAGATCAGCAGGTGATGTTTGGTCTTACTAACATCATTAGTTATTTCTATATTGCCATAACATGAATAAACTGACACACGTTTCTATGTTAGTGTCTTCTGCTACCCTCTCTACTGAGCTGAAGGCTTCACTAGTAGAAGGTAATGCATTATATTACTGTTTATACATTTAAACCCTGCATCACCTGCATCTGTGCAACATGTTGATGAGTCTGTTGCCTCCATGCAGCCCCTGCTCTGCCTGTGAAGACCCTCGTGCCCGTTCCAAAGGAGCTGATGTTTCTGATGCCGGAACCATCCGCCCCGACACCTACAGAGACCCACATCACTGTTCCAGGTGTGTTTGACTCTTTGCTGACTACGGTGAAGATGCTAAGTGTCATACAACATTATTTCTTTATTTTACTGTTGATAATAACGACATGTTTGAATATTCTCTATAGTGGCTCGTGAGATTTCTGCAGAGCCCTCTCAACCGACACTGCACCCACCAGCTGCACCAACGCAAAGTGAGTAATACTAACAATAATAATACATAAATGTTTGAGGCACCTTCAAGTGTTTGAATGTTTCTCATTTGGATGTGTACTTGCTAAAAATCACACACAATCATAATTATTTGCCATGTGTTTTTATTTCTTGTCTGCCTAGGTCAGCCATTACCCAGGCCATCAACGGTCCCCAGCTGTCCTCCTCCTCCTCGTCCTCTTCCTCCTCCTCTTCCTGCCTACAACCAGGATGTCAGTCATTGGAACTGTTCGCCGCAGCAGAGGATCTGGATGAAGATGGAGCTGCAATCCATGGGGCTCTGGCCAGGCTCCGTTCCTGTACGCAACCCTCTGAAGATGGTGTCATTGTGGCGTGGCCCTCCCCAGCCAGAGCTGATTGACAGCGTCTATGATTTCCCCTGCGCCAAGTACTTTCAGCTCCATCCCTTTTTCATCTGGAAGCCAGAAAATGACAATTTGATGGGAAGGCTGAGGAACAATTACAGTCTGCCGTGTATTGACGGCTGTGCTCAGCCTCAAATTGTCTCTGCTGGTGTTGGTAGGCCTCGTGTGATTGTCGGCACCACCGGACAGTACTACTTGCTGTCTTCAAGGCTCTGCTGCAAAGTCTGCCGGAAGAGGTGGTATGCCGACAATCCATCCTGGCTGGAAAAGCTCCCCAAGAGGTTCACCAACCTGCTGCCAGCAGTACTGACTTACAAGAAGGCCATCTGTAAGTCGGTACTGTACGAGCTCCGGCGCAGCGGCAAGTCACCCACTGATATGGCCAAGCAGATCACGGAGTTGATGCACCTGAAATATGAACGTGCTGACCTGGCGTACCTCCTCAGCTGTAAGAACATCATGGACGGTGAGGAAGGAAAGTACGACCAGAAGACAATTACTCAGTTCCTTCGGCAGGAAACCAAGCCGGCTCCCTTTGGAGAGTATGGGGACTCTGATGGCTGGAACGGGATCTCTGTGTCTGCACACTACCTGACGGACTGCCTCCTGCATGAGTACGAACACCAGCAGGGCGCTGGTTTTTAAAACTTATGGTGCTGAAGGTCTGACAGACCCTAAAATGCCATTTGGAGACTTTGCCGAGACAGCTTTCTTTCCGCGGGAACTGGAAGCTATGAAGCAAAGGGTGAAGGCGAGAGTCCAGCTAAAAAGAAAGAACACTGAGCCCGAGCACAAAGGTCGAAAATGCGGATTTTGTAGAAAGGAACTCAAGCAGGGCCCAAACAGTCCTCACATACACACAGGATTCCCAGGAGTAGCAGGGAAGTATGTGTACTGTCCTGCTAAAGTGTTATCCCTCTACAGGGATCAGGGCATGGAGAAGCAGATGACCTGGAAGAACTTCAAGGAGTCTGATTTTTATGAGGCAGAAAAGAAAAGATGGGAGGCTGACAAGGGAAAATGACCAGGTTTTTTTTCATGAATAGGGAAATCACTTCTGTTGTTTTCCTCCTGTGTCTCTGTTAATGCCAAATTGTCATCCTGTGTGTTTTAAAACATTTACATTATTTCATTCTCTATTTACTACTGCTTTATTTACTTTTTTATATTTACTTTATTTAACAAAATATTATTTACTTTATTTACTTCTACCTTATTTTGTTACTTATATATTATGTTTTGTACATAATCTGCTGTGTTTCTGTTGTTTACAATAAAGATATTTTCTTGATTAATATCTACATGTCTCATTCATATCTTAAATATAAATAATACCTTCGGAGTTTTTCTTTTGAAGGTAATAAATAAATATAAACACAATAACAGTTACTATAACAAATTAGGATTCACATTTCTTGATTCATAGATAGCTCTTTATCTTTGATTATGTATCACAGACTTTGCCCCAACCGGGTGTCGAACCTGCGAACAGAAGAAATATCAGCTGGCTAAGACAGTGGTTCAGCACCATGGACAGCATCAGTAATGCTGCGATTTTATTGGCTGTCACTCTATGCCACCTAAGCACGTCTTGCCCCCGCGTGGCAGGTGAGAATTCTACCACTGAACCACCAATGCTGAATTATAAAGCCAAGCCACCATACGGCAGTTGAGGCGAAAAGTTCAGACAACAAAGACTGTTTTTTAAGCAACCACGCTTCAATATTTCATTATAAGATCTATATCCGTAAAGACATTCTAGTGTTCCTCCCTTAAATGGATTTGATGTTTAGCATCAAACTAGTGTTTTCTAATGCCGCGGAGTCAGCACGTATAACATGCCACACAACTCAAGCGTATTACTAAAGAGATAGGTTCCAATCGGGGGCACAAAGTGCAGCACAAAGTGCAGCACAGCAGCAGGGGTCTTTTTTGGACTCAATGCCAAAGAAGCCACAGGTGAGAGCCACAAACCATGCTAGCGCAGCTGGGGGAAAGGGTGTGGCCTGGGATGTGGAAAAGCCAAGTGAGGGTCACCGCGTGTGCTTGGACTTAGACAACTGGTGGTGTCTTTTCTCGAGGACGGCCTTTACTCTTCAAATCAAACAATTAAAATCCACTTATGGTACACTCTTAACTAAATATCAAATAATAGACCATCTTTAGTCTAACTGTGGACTATTTTGTTCCCTAATAATACCAGTTTACCCTTAATCTGACCATTAACCTTGACCATTCTGGCTCTTTGCCTAAATCTAAACCACATTATCTCCCCACTTTTTCACTCTGACCTTTCCTTCCTACCCCTTTTTTGGAACGAACCCTTCGGGGTGACAAATGGAAATTGGCCATAAACAGATACAGCCATTGCGGCAAGGGGAGGTGTCCGCCGTAACCACAGCTAGCCTCCCTGTCTCTGTCCTTCAAGCTTAAATTACCCTGTCTACTTCACCTTTACACACTTATGACTCAGTCATGATGCTAAGCTAGGGCATGAGCCGACACGTCCTCTAGTGCGCGTGCCTTTCCTTGGATCTCTGTACAACCATGAAGTCGTTGGGCGACATGGGGAGATCTGGTGGCCCTTTCAACAACCTAACCCTAACCCTAACCCCTAACCCCTAACCCTAATCCTAACCCCTAACCCTAACCCTAACCCTAACCCACTCAGTGAAACAGGCTGTTTTGAGCTTAAATTCTCTCGGAAAGTTACTGAAAGATACACTTTTGTGTTTAAAAGCTGACCACTACCATGAAAGCACTCTGTTTTATTAGATTTCGTCAAGCATCTGACTCTTAATGTCAGTGTGTGATTTTGAGGCTATTTCAGTGAAACAAGGCTGTTTTGAGCATTTGACAGATTTATGCTTAAATTCTCTCAGAAAGTTACTGAAAGATACACGTTTGTGTTTAAAAGCTGACCACTACCATGAAAGCACTCTGTTTTATTAGATTTTGTCAAACATCTGACTCTTCATGTCAGTTTGTGATTTTGAGGCTATTTCAGTGAAACAAGGCTGTTTTGAGCATTTGACAGATTTATGCTTAAATTCTCTCAGAAAGTTACTGAAAGATACACGTTTGTGTTTAAAAGCTGACCACTACCATGAAAGCACTCTGTTTTATTAGATTTCGTCAAACATCTGACTCTTAATGTCAGTTTGTGATTTTGTGGCTATTTCAGTGAAACAAGGCTGTTATGAGCATTTGACAGATTTATGCTTAAATTCTCTCAGAAAGTTACTGAAAGATACACGTTTGTGTTTAAAAGCTGACCACTACCATGAAAGCACTCTGTTTTATTAGATTTCGTCAAACATCTGACTCTTAATGTCAGTTTGTGATTTTGAGGCTATTTCAGTGAAACAAAGCTGTTTTGAGCATTTGACAGATTTATGCTTAAATTCTGACTCTTAATGGCAGTGTGTGATTTTGAGGCTAATTCAGTGAAACAAGGCTGTTGTGAGCATTTGACAGATGTATGCTTAAATTCTCTCAGAAAGTTACTGAAAGATACACTTTTGTGTTTAAAAGTTGACCACTACCATGAAAGCACTCTGTTTTATTCAATTTCGTCAAGCATCTGACTCTTAATGTCAGTTTGTGATTTTGAGGCTAATTCAGTGAAACAAGGCTGTTGTGAGCATTTGACAGATTTATGCTTAAATTCTCTCAGAAAGTTACTGAAAGATACACTTTTGTGTTTAAAAGTTGACCACTACCATGAAAGCACTCTGTTTTATTAGATTTCGTCAAGCATCTGACTCTTAATGTCAGTTTGTGATTTTGAGGCTATTTCAGTGAAACAGGCTGGTTTGAGCTTAAATTCTCTCGGAAAGTTACTGAAAGATACACTTTTGTGTTTAAAAGCTGACCACTACCATGAAAGCACTCTGTTTTATTAGATTTCGTCAAACATCTGACTCTTAATGTCAGTTTGTGATTTTGAGGCTATTTCAGTGAAACAAAGCTGTTTTTAGCATTTGACAGATTTATGCTTAAATTCTGACTCTTAATGGCAGTGTGTGATTTTGAGGCTAATTCAGTGAAACAAGGCTGTTGTGAGCATTTGACAGATGTATGCTTAAATTCTCTCAGAAAGTTACTGAAAGATACACTTTTGTGTTTAAAAGCTGTCCACTACCATGAAAGCACTCTGTTTTATTCAATTTCGTCAAGCATCTGACTCTTAATGTCAGTTTGTGATTTTGAGGCTAATTCAGTGAAACAAGGCTGTTGTGAGCATTTGACAGATTTATGCTTAAATTCTCTCAGAAAGTTACTGAAAGATACACTTTTGTGTTTAAAAGTTGACCACTACCATGAAAGCACTCTGTTTTATTAGATTTCGTCAAGCATCTGACTCTTAATGTCAGTTTGTGATTTTGAGGCTATTTCAGTGAAACAAAGCTGTTTTTAGCATTTGACAGATTTATGCTTAAATTAAGACTCTTAATGGCAGTGTGTGATTTTGAGGCTATTTCAGTGAAACAAGGCTGTTGTGAGCATTTGACAGATTTATGCTTAAATTCTCTCAGAAAGTTACTGAAAGATACACTTTTGTGTTTAAAAGCTGTCCACTACCATGAAAGCACTCTGTTTTATTCAATTTCGTCAAGCATCTGACTCTTAAAGTCAGTTTGTGATTTTGAGGCTATTTCAGTGAAACAAAGCTGTTTTTAGCATTTGACAGATTTATGCTTAAATTAAGACTCTTTATGTCAGTTTGTGATTTTGAGGCTAAGTCAGTGAAACAAGGCTGTTTTGAGCATTTGACAGATTTATGCTTAAATTCTCTCAGAAAGTTACTGAAAGATACACTTTTGTGTTTAAAAGTTGACCACTACCATGAAAGCACTCTGTTTTATTAGATTTCGTCAAGCATCTGACTCTTAATGTCAGTTTGTGATTTTGAGGCTATTTCAGTGAAACAGGCTGGTTTGAGCTTAAATTCTCTCGGAAAGTTACTGAAAGATACACTTTTGTGTTTAAAAGTTGACCACTACCATGAAAGCACTCTGTTTTATTAGATTTCGTCAAGCATCTGACTCTTAATGTCAGTGTGTGATTTTGAGGCTATTTCAGTGAAACAAAGCTGTTTTTAGCATTTGACAGATTTATGCTTAAATTCTGACTCTTAATGGCAGTGTGTGATTTTGAGGCTAATTCAGTGAAACAAGGCTGTTGTGAGCATTTGACAGATGTATGCTTAAATTCTCTCAGAAAGTTACTGAAAGATACACTTTTGTGTTTAAAAGCTGTCCACTACCATGAAAGCACTCTGTTTTATTCAATTTCGTCAAGCATCTGACTCTTAATGTCAGTTTGTGATTTTGAGGCTAATTCAGTGAAACAAGGCTGTTGTGAGCATTTGACAGATTTATGCTTAAATTCTCTCAGAAAGTTACTGAAAGATACACTTTTGTGTTTAAAAGTTGACCACTACCATGAAAGCACTCTGTTTTATTAGATTTCGTCAAGCATCTGACTCTTAATGTCAGTGTGTGATTTTGAGGCTATTTCAGTGAAACAAAGATGTTTTTAGCATTTGACAGATTTATGCTTAAATTAAGACTCTTAATGGCAGTGTGTGATTTTGAGGCTAATTCAGTGAAACAAGGCTGTTGTGAGCATTTGACAGATTTATGCTTAAATTCTCTCAGAAAAATACTGAAAGATACACTTTTGTGTTTAAAAGTTGAACACTACCATGAAAGCACTCTGTTATATTCAATTTCGTCAAGCATCTGACTCTTAATGTAAGTTTGTGATTTTGAGACTAATTCAGTGAAACAAGGCTGTTGTGAGCATTTGACAGATTTATGCTTAAATTCTCTCAGAAAGTTACTGAAAGATACACTTTTGTGTTTAAAAGTTGACCACTACCATGAAAGCACTCTGTTTTATTAGATTTCGTCAAGCATCTGACTCTTAATGTCAGTTTGTGATTTTGAGGCTATTTCAGTGAAACAGGCTGTTTTGAGCTTAAATTCTCTCGGAAAGTTACTGAAAGATACACTTTTGTGTTTAAAAGCTGACCACTACCATTAAAGCACTCTGTTTTATTCAATTTCGTCAAGCATCTGACTCTTAATGTCAGTTTGTGATTTTGAGGCTAATTCAGTGAAACAAGGCTGTTGTGAGCATTTGACAGATTTATGCTTAAATTCTCTCAGAAAGTTACTGAAAGATACACTTTTGTGTTTAAAAGTTGACCACTACCATGAAAGCACTCTGTTTTATTAGATTTCGTCAAGCATCTGACTCTTAATGTCAGTGTGTGATTTTGAGGCTATTTCAGTGAAACAAAGCTGTTTTTAGCATTTGACAGATTTATGCTTAAATTCTGACTCTTAATGTCAGTGTGTGATTTTGAGGCTATTTCAGTGAAACAAAGCTGTTTTTAGCATTTGACAGATTTATGCTTAAATTAAGACTCTTAATGGCAGTGTGTGATTTTGAGGCTAATTCAGTGAAACAAGGCTGTTGTGAGCATTTGACAGATTTATGCTTAAATTCTCTCAGAAAAATACTGAAAGATACACTTTTGTGTTTAAAAGCTGACCACTACCATTAAAGCACTCTGTTTTATTCAATTTCGTCAAGCATCTGACTCTTAATGTCAGTTTGTGATTTTGAGGCTAATTCAGTGAAACAAGGCTGTTGTGAGCATTTGACAGATTTATGCTTAAATTCTCTCAGAAAGTTACTGAAAGATACACTTTTGTGTTTAAAAGTTGACCACTACCATGAAAGCACTCTGTTTTATTAGATTTCGTCAAGCATCTGACTCTTAATGTCAGTTTGTGATTTTGAGGCTATTTCAGTGAAACAGGCTGGTTTGAGCTTAAATTCTCTCGGAAAGTTACTGAAAGATACACTTTTGTGTTTAAAAGTTGACCACTACCATGAAAGCACTCTGTTTTATTAGATTTCGTCAAGCATCTGACTCTTAATGTCAGTGTGTGATTTTGAGGCTATTTCAGTGAAACAAAGCTGTTTTTAGCATTTGACAGATTTATGCTTAAATTCTGACTCTTAATGGCAGTGTGTGATTTTGAGGCTAATTCAGTGAAACAAGGCTGTTGTGAGCATTTGACAGATGTATGCTTAAATTCTCTCAGAAAGTTACTGAAAGATACACTTTTGTGTTTAAAAGCTGTCCACTACCATGAAAGCACTCTGTTTTATTCAATTTCGTCAAGCATCTGACTCTTAATGTCAGTTTGTGATTTTGAGGCTAATTCAGTGAAACAAGGCTGTTGTGAGCATTTGACAGATTTATGCTTAAATTCTCTCAGAAAGTTACTGAAAGATACACTTTTGTGTTTAAAAGTTGACCACTACCATGAAAGCACTCTGTTTTATTAGATTTCGTCAAGCATCTGACTCTTAATGGCAGTGTGTGATTTTGAGGCTAATTCAGTGAAACAAGGCTGTTGTGAGCATTTGACAGATGTATGCTTAAATTCTCTCAGAAAGTTACTGAAAGATACACTTTTGTGTTTAAAAGCTGTCCACTACCATGAAAGCACTCTGTTTTATTCAATTTCGTCAAGCATCTGACTCTTAATGTCAGTTTGTGATTTTGAGGCTAATTCAGTGAAACAAGGCTGTTGTGAGCATTTGACAGATTTATGCTTAAATTCTCTCAGAAAGTTACTGAAAGATACACTTTTGTGTTTAAAAGTTGACCACTACCATGAAAGCACTCTGTTTTATTAGATTTCGTCAAGCATCTGACTCTTAATGTCAGTGTGTGATTTTGAGGCTATTTCAGTGAAACAAAGCTGTTTTTAGCATTTGACAGATTTATGCTTAAATTAAGACTCTTAATGTCAGTTTGTGATTTTGAGGCTATTTCAGTGAAACAGGCTGTTTTGAGCTTAAATTCTCTCGGAAAGTTACTGAAAGATACACTTTTGTGTTTAAAAGCTGACCACTACCATTAAAGCACTCTGTTTTATTCAATTTCGTTAAGCATCTGACTCTTAATGTCAGTTTGTGATTTTGAGGCTAATTCAGTGAAACAAGGCTGTTGTGAGCATTTGACAGATTTATGCTTAAATTCTCTCAGAAAGTTACTGAAAGATACACTTTTGTGTTTAAAAGTTGACCACTACCATGAAAGCACTCTGTTTTATTAGATTTCGTCAAGCATCTGACTCTTAATGTCAGTTTGTGATTTTGAGGCTATTTCAGTGAAACAAAGCTGTTTTTAGCATTTGACAGATTTATGCTTAAATTCTGACTCTTAATGGCAGTGTGTGATTTTGAGGCTATTTCAGTGAAACAAAGCTGTTTTTAGCATTTGACAGATTTATGCTTAAATTCTGACTCTTAATGGCAGTGTGTGATTTTGAGGCTATTTCAGTGAAACAAGGCTGTTGTGAGCATTTGACAGATGTATGCTTAAATTCTCTCAGAAAGTTACTGAAAGATACACTTTTGTGTTTAAAAGCTGTCCACTACCATGAAAGCACTCTGTTTTATTCAATTTCGTCAAGCATCTGACTCTTAATGTCAGTTTGTGATTTTGAGGCTATTTCAGTGAAACAAGGCTGTTGTGAGCATTTGACAGATTTATGCTTAAATTCTCTCAGAAAGTTACTGAAAGATACACTTTTGTGTTTAAAAGTTGACCACTACCATGAAAGCACTCTGTTTTATTAGATTTCGTCAAGCATCTGACTCTTAATGTCAGTGTGTGATTTTGAGGCTATTTCAGTGAAACAAAGATGTTTTTAGCATTTGACAGATTTATGCTTAAATTAAGACTCTTAATGGCAGTGTGTGATTTTGAGGCTAATTCAGTGAAACAAGGCTGTTGTGAGCATTTGACAGATTTATGCTTAAATTCTCTCAGAAAAATACTGAAAGATACACTTTTGTGTTTAAAAGTTGAACACTACCATGAAAGCACTCTGTTATATTCAATTTCGTCAAGCATCTGACTCTTAATGTCAGTTTGTGATTTTGAGACTAATTCAGTGAAACAAGGCTGTTGTGAGCATTTGACAGATTTATGCTTAAATTCTCTCGGAAAGTTACTGAAAGATACACTTTTGTGTTTAAAAGTTGACCACTACCATGAAAGCACTCTGTTTTATTAGATTTCGTCAAGCATCTGACTCTTAATGTCAGTTTGTGATTTTGAGGCTATTTCAGTGAAACAGGCTGTTTTGAGCTTAAATTCTCTCGGAAAGTTACTGAAAGATACACTTTTGTGTTTAAAAGCTGACCACTACCATTAAAGCACTCTGTTTTATTCAATTTCGTCAAGCATCTGACTCTTAATGTCAGTTTGTGATTTTGAGGCTAATTCAGTGAAACAAGGCTGTTGTGAGCATTTGACAGATTTATGCTTAAATTCTCTCAGAAAGTTACTGAAAGATACACTTTTGTGTTTAAAAGTTGACCACTACCATGAAAGCACTCTGTTTTATTAAATGTCGTCAAGGATCTGACTCTTAATGGCAGTGTGTGATTTTGAGGCTATTTCAGTGAAACAAAGCTGTTTTTAGCATTTGACAGATTTATGCTTAAATTCTGACTCTTAATGGCAGTGTGTGATTTTGAGGCTATTTCAGTGAAACAAAGCTGTTTTTAGCATTTGACAGATTTATGCTTAAATTCTGACTCTTAATGGCAGTGTGTGATTTTGAGGCTATTTCAGTGAAACAAGGCTGTTGTGAGCATTTGACAGATGTATGCTTAAATTCTCTCAGAAAGTTACTGAAAGATACACTTTTGTGTTTAAAAGCTGTCCACTACCATGAAAGCACTCTGTTTTATTCAATTTCGTCAAGCATCTGACTCTTAATGTCAGTTTGTGATTTTGAGGCTAATTCAGTGAAACAAGGCTGTTGTGAGCATTTGACAGATTTATGCTTAAATTCTCTCAGAAAGTTACTGAAAGATACACTTTTGTGTTTAAAAGTTGACCACTACCATGAAAGCACTCTGTTTTATTAGATTTCGTCAAGCATCTGACTCTTAATGTCAGTGTGTGATTTTGAGGCTATTTCAGTGAAACAAAGATGTTTTTAGCATTTGACAGATTTATGCTTAAATTAAGACTCTTAATGGCAGTGTGTGATTTTGAGGCTAATTCAGTGAAACAAGGCTGTTGTGAGCATTTGACAGATTTATGCTTAAATTCTCTCAGAAAAATACTGAAAGATACACTTTTGTGTTTAAAAGTTGAACACTACCATGAAAGCACTCTGTTATATTCAATTTCGTCAAGCATCTGACTCTTAATGTCAGTTTGTGATTTTGAGACTAATTCAGTGAAACAAGGCTGTTGTGAGCATTTGACAGATTTATGCTTAAATTCTCTCAGAAAGTTACTGAAAGATACACTTTTGTGTTTAAAAGTTGACCACTACCATGAAAGCACTCTGTTTTATTAGATTTCGTCAAGCATCTGACTCTTAATGTCAGTTTGTGATTTTGAGGCTATTTCAGTGAAACAGGCTGTTTTGAGCTTAAATTCTCTCGGAAAGTTACTGAAAGATACACTTTTGTGTTTAAAAGCTGACCACTACCATTAAAGCACTCTGTTTTATTCAATTTCGTCAAGCATCTGACTCTTAATGTCAGTTTGTGATTTTGAGGCTAATTCAGTGAGCTGTTGTGAGCATTTGACAGATTTATGCTTAAATTCTCTCAGAAAGTTACTGAAAGATACACTTTTGTGTTTAAAAGTTGACCACTACCATGAAAGCACTCTGTTTTATTAGATTTCGTCAAGCATCTGACTCTTAATGTCAGTGTGTGATTTTGAGGCTATTTCAGTGAAACAAAGCTGTTTTTAGCATTTGACAGATTTATGCTTAAATTCTGACTCTTAATGGCAGTGTGTGATTTTGAGGCTATTTCAGTGAAACAAAGCTGTTTTTAGCATTTGACAGATTTATGCTTAAATTCTGACTCTTAATGGCAGTGTGTGATTTTGAGGCTATTTCAGTGAAACAAGGCTGTTGTGAGCATTTGACAGATGTATGCTTAAATTCTCTCAGAAAGTTACTGAAAGATACACTTTTGTGTTTAAAAGCTGTCCACTACCATGAAAGCACTCTGTTTTATTCAATTTCGTCAAGCATCTGACTCTTAATGTCAGTTTGTGATTTTGAGGCTAATTCAGTGAAACAAGGCTGTTGTGAGCATTTGACAGATTTATGCTTAAATTCTCTCAGAAAGTTACTGAAAGATACACTTTTGTGTTTAAAAGTTGACCACTACCATGAAAGCACTCTGTTTTATTAGATTTCGTCAAGCATCTGACTCTTAATGTCAGTGTGTGATTTTGAGGCTATTTCAGTGAAACAAAGATGTTTTTAGCATTTGACAGATTTATGCTTAAATTAAGACTCTTAATGGCAGTGTGTGATTTTGAGGCTAATTCAGTGAAACAAGGCTGTTGTGAGCATTTGACAGATTTATGCTTAAATTCTCTCAGAAAAATACTGAAAGATACACTTTTGTGTTTAAAAGCTGACCACTACCATTAAAGCACTCTGTTTTATTCAATTTCGTCAAGCATCTGACTCTTAATGTCAGTTTGTGATTTTGAGGCTATTTCAGTGAAACAGGCTGGTTTGAGCTTAAATTCTCTCGGAAAGTTACTGAAAGATACACTTTTGTGTTTAAAAGTTGACCACTACCATGAAAGCACTCTGTTTTATTAGATTTCGTCAAGCATCTGACTCTTAATGTCAGTGTGTGATTTTGAGGCTATTTCAGTGAAACAAAGCTGTTTTTAGCATTTGACAGATTTATGCTTAAATTCTGACTCTTAATGGCAGAGTGTGATTTTGAGGCTAATTCAGTGAAACAAGGCTGTTGTGAGCATTTGACAGATGTATGCTTAAATTCTCTCAGAAAGTTACTGAAAGATACACTTTTGTGTTTAAAAGCTGTCCACTACCATGAAAGCACTCTGTTTTATTCAATTTCGTCAAGCATCTGACTCTTAATGTCAGTTTGTGATTTTGAGGCTAATTCAGTGAAACAAGGCTGTTGTGAGCATTTGACAGATTTATGCTTAAATTCTCTCAGAAAGTTACTGAAAGATACACTTTTGTGTTTAAAAGTTGACCACTACCATGAAAGCACTCTGTTTTATTAGATTTCGTCAAGCATCTGACTCTTAATGTCAGTGTGTGATTTTGAGGCTATTTCAGTGAAACAAAGATGTTTTTAGCATTTGACAGATTTATGCTTAAATTAAGACTCTTAATGGCAGTGTGTGATTTTGAGGCTAATTCAGTGAAACAAGGCTGTTGTGAGCATTTGACAGATTTATGCTTAAATTCTCTCAGAAAAATACTGAAAGATACACTTTTGTGTTTAAAAGTTGAACACTACCATGAAAGCACTCTGTTATATTCAATTTCGTCAAGCATCTGACTCTTAATGTCAGTTTGTGATTTTGAGACTAATTCAGTGAAACAAGGCTGTTGTGAGCATTTGACAGATTTATGCTTAAATTCTCTCAGAAAGTTACTGAAAGATACACTTTTGTGTTTAAAAGTTGACCACTACCATGAAAGCACTCTGTTTTATTAGATTTCGTCAAGCATCTGACTCTTAATGTCAGTTTGTGATTTTGAGGCTATTTCAGTGAAACAGGCTGTTTTGAGCTTAAATTCTCTCGGAAAGTTACTGAAAGATACACTTTTGTGTTTAAAAGCTGACCACTACCATTAAAGCACTCTGTTTTATTCAATTTCGTCAAGCATCTGACTCTTAATGTCAGTTTGTGATTTTGAGGCTAATTCAGTGAAACAAGGCTGTTGTGAGCATTTGACAGATTTATGCTTAAATTCTCTCAGAAAGTTACTGAAAGATACACTTTTGTGTTTAAAAGCTGTCCACTACCATGAAAGCACTCTGTTTTATTCAATTTCGTCAAGCATCTGACTCTTAATGTCAGTTTGTGATTTTGAGACTAATTCAGTGAAACAAGGCTGTTGTGAGCATTTGACAGATTTATGCTTAAATTCTCTCAGAAAGTTACTGAAAGATACACTTTTGTGTTTAAAAGTTGACCACTACCATGAAAGCACTCTGTTTTATTAGATTTCGTCAAGCATCTGACTCTTAATGTCAGTTTGTGATTTTGAGGCTATTTCAGTGAAACAGGCTGTTTTGAGCTTAAATTCTCTCGGAAAGTTACTGAAAGATACACTTTTGTGTTTAAAAGCTGACCACTACCATGAAAGCACTCTGTTTTATTCAATTTCGTCAAGCATCTGACTCTTAATGTCAGTTTGTGATTTTGAGGCTAATTCAGTGAAACAAGGCTGTTGTGAGCATTTGACAGATTTATGCTTAAATTCTGACTCTTAATGGCAGTGTGTGATTTTGAGGCTAATTCAGTGAAACAAGGCTGTTGTGAGCATTTGACAGATGTATGCTTAAATTCTCTCAGAAAGTTACTGAAAGATACACTTTTGTGTTTAAAAGCTGTCCACTACCATGAAAGCACTCTGTTTTATTCAATTTCGTCAAGCATCTGACTCTTAATGTCAGTTTGTGATTTTGAGGCTAATTCAGTGAAACAAGGCTGTTGTGAGCATTTGACAGATGTATGCTTAAATTCTCTCAGAAAGTTACTGAAAGATACACTTTTGTGTTTAAAAGTTGACCACTACCATGAAAGCACTCTGTTTTATTAGATTTCGTCAAGCATCTGACTCTTAATGTCAGTTTGTGATTTTGAGGCTATTTCAGTGAAACAAAGCTGTTTTTAGCATTTGACAGATTTATGCTTAAATTAAGACTCTTAATGGCAGTGTGTGATTTTGAGGCTATTTCAGTGAAACAAGGCTGTTGTGAGCATTTGACAGATTTATGCTTAAATTCTCTCAGAAAGTTACTGAAAGATACACTTTTGTGTTTAAAAGCTGTCCACTACCATGAAAGCACTCTGTTTTATTCAATTTCGTCAAGCATCTGACTCTTAAAGTCAGTTTGTGATTTTGAGGCTATTTCAGTGAAACAAAGCTGTTTTTAGCATTTGACAGATTTATGCTTAAATTAAGACTCTTTATGTCAGTTTGTGATTTTGAGGCTAAGTCAGTGAAACAAGGCTGTTTTGAGCATTTGACAGATTTATGCTTAAATTCTCTCAGAAAGTTACTGAAAGATACACTTTTGTGTTTAAAAGTTGACCACTACCATGAAAGCACTCTGTTTTATTAGATTTCGTCAAGCATCTGACTCTTAATGTCAGTTTGTGATTTTGAGGCTATTTCAGTGAAACAGGCTGGTTTGAGCTTAAATTCTCTCGGAAAGTTACTGAAAGATACACTTTTGTGTTTAAAAGTTGACCACTACCATGAAAGCACTCTGTTTTATTAGATTTCGTCAAGCATCTGACTCTTAATGTCAGTGTGTGATTTTGAGGCTATTTCAGTGAAACAAAGCTGTTTTTAGCATTTGACAGATTTATGCTTAAATTCTGACTCTTAATGGCAGTGTGTGATTTTGAGGCTAATTCAGTGAAACAGGCTGTTTTGAGCTTAAATTCTCTCGGAAAGTTACTGAAAGATACACTTTTGTGTTTAAAAGCTGACCACTACCATTAAAGCACTCTGTTTTATTCAATTTCGTCAAGCATCTGACTCTTAATGTCAGTTTGTGATTTTGAGGCTAATTCAGTGAAACAAGGCTGTTGTGAGCATTTGACAGATTTATGCTTAAATTCTCTCAGAAAGTTACTGAAAGATACACTTTTGTGTTTAAAAGTTGACCACTACCATGAAAGCACTCTGTTTTATTAGATTTCGTCAAGCATCTGACTCTTAATGTCAGTTTGTGATTTTGAGGCTATTTCAGTGAAACAGGCTGGTTTGAGCTTAAATTCTCTCGGAAAGTTACTGAAAGATACACTTTTGTGTTTAAAAGTTGACCACTACCATGAAAGCACTCTGTTTTATTAGATTTTGTCAAGCATCTGACTCTTAATGTCAGTTTGTGATTTTGAGGCTATTTCAGTGAAACAAAGCTGTTTTTAGCATTTGACAGATTTATGCTTAAATTAAGACTCTTAATGGCAGTGTGTGATTTTGAGGCTATTTCAGTGAAACAAGGCTGTTGTGAGCATTTGACAGATTTATGCTTAAATTAAGACTCTTAATGGCAGTGTGTGATTTTGAGGCTATTTCAGTGAAACAAAGCTGTTTTTAGCATTTGACAGATTTATGCTTAAATTAAGACTCTTAATGGCAGTGTGTGATTTTGAGGCTAATTCAGTGAAACAAGGCTGTTGTGAGCATTTGACAGATTTATGCTTAATATCTCTCAGAAAGTTACTGAAAGATACACTTTTGTGTTTAAAAGTTGACCACTACCATGAAAGCACTCTGTTTTATTAGATTTCGTCAAGCATCTGACTCTTAATGTCAGTGTGTGATTTTGAGGCTATTTCAGTGAAACAAAGATGTTTTTAGCATTTGACAGATTTATGCTTAAATTAAGACTCTTAATGGCAGTGTGTGATTTTGAGGCTAATTCAGTGAAACAAGGCTGTTGTGAGCATTTGACAGATTTATGCTTAAATTCTCTCAGAAAAATACTGAAAGATACACTTTTGTGTTTAAAAGTTGAACACTACCATGAAAGCACTCTGTTATATTCAATTTCGTCAAGCATCTGACTCTTAATGTCAGTTTGTGATTTTGAGACTAATTCAGTGAAACAAGGCTGTTGTGAGCATTTGACATATTTATGCTTAAATTCTCTCAGAAAGTTACTGAAAGATACACTTTTGTGTTTAAAAGTTGACCACTACCATGAAAGCACTCTGTTTTATTAGATTTCGTCAAGCATCTGACTCTTAATGTCAGTTTGTGATTTTGAGGCTATTTCAGTGAAACAGGCTGTTTTGAGCTTAAATTCTCTCGGAAAGTTACTGAAAGATACACTTTTGTGTTTAAAAGCTGACCACTACCATTAAAGCACTCTGTTTTATTCAATTTCGTCAAGCATCTGACTCTTAATGTCAGTTTGTGATTTTGAGGCTAATTCAGTGAAACAAGGCTGTTGTGAGCATTTGACAGATTTATGCTTAAATTCTCTCAGAAAGTTACTGAAAGATACACTTTTGTGTTTAAAAGTTGACCACTACCATGAAAGCACTCTGTTTTATTAGATTTTGTCAAGCATCTGACTCTTAATGTCAGTTTGTGATTTTGAGGCTATTTCAGTGAAACAAAGCTGTTTTTAGCATTTGACAGATTTATGCTTAAATTAAGACTCTTAATGGCAGTGTGTGATTTTGAGGCTATTTCAGTGAAACAAAGCTGTTTTTAGCATTTGACAGATTTATGCTTAAATTAAGACTCTTAATGGCAGTGTGTGATTTTGAGGCTAATTCAGTGAAACAAGGCTGTTGTGAGCATTTGACAGATTTATGCTTAATATCTCTCAGAAAGTTACTGAAAGATACACTTTTGTGTTTAAAAGTTGACCACTACCATGAAAGCACTGGGTTTTATTCAATTTAGTCAAGCATCTGACTCTTAATGTCAGTTTGTGATTTTGAGGCTAATTCATTGAAACAAGGCTGTTGTGAGCATTTGACAGATTTATGCTTAAATTAAGACTCTTAATGTCAGTTTGTGATTTTGAGGCTATTTCAGTGAAACAAGGCTGTTGTGAGCATTTGACAGATTTATGCTTAAATTGTCTCAGAAAGTTACTGAAAGATACACTTTTGTGTTTAAAAGTTGACCACTACCATGAAAGCACTCTGTTTTATTCAATTTCGTCAAGCATCTGACTCTTAATGTCAGTTTGTGATTTTGAGGCTATTTCAGTGAAACAAAGCTGTTTTTAGCATTTGACAGATTTATGCTTAAATTAAGACTCTTAATGGCAGTGTGTGATTTTGAGGCTATTTCAGTGAAACAAGGCTGTTGTGAGCATTTGACAGATTTATGCTTAAATTCTCTCAGAAAGTTACTGAAAGATACACTTTTGTGTTTAAAAGCTGTCCACTACCATGAAAGCACTCTGTTTTATTAGATTTCGTCAAGCATCTGACTCTTAATGTCAATTTGTGATTTTGAGGCTATTTCAGTGAAACAAAGCTGTTTTTAGCATTTGACAGATTTATGCTTAAATTAAGACTCTTAATGGCAGTGTGTGATTTTGAGGCTATTTCAGTGAAACAAGGCTGTTGTGAGCATTTGACAGATTTATGCTTAAATTGTCTCAGAAAGTTACTGAAAGATACACTTTTGTGTTTAAAAGCTGTCCACTACCATGAAAGCACTCTGTTTTATTCAATTTCGTAAAGCATCTGACTCTTAATGTCAGTTTGTGATTTTGAGGCTAATTCAGTGAAACAAGGCTGTTGTGAGCATTTGACAGATTTATGCTTAATATCTCTCAGAAAGTTACTGAAAGATACACTTTTGTGTTTAAAAGTTGACCACTACCATGAAAGCACTCTGTTTTATTCAATTTAGTCAAGCATCTGACTCTTAATGTCAATTTGTGATTTTGAGGCTAATTCAGTGAAACAAGGCTGTTGTGAGCATTTGACAGATTTATGCTTAATATCTCTCAGAAAGTTACTGAAAGATACACTTTTGTGTTTAAAAGTTGACCACTACCATGAAAGCACTGGGTTTTATTCAATTTAGTCAAGCATCTGACTCTTAATGTCAGTTTGTGATTTTGAGGCTATTTCAGTGAAACAAAGCTGTTTTTAGCATTTGACAGATTTATGCTTAAATTAAGACTCTTAATGGCAGTGTGTGATTTTGAGGCTATTTCAGTGAAACAAGGCTGTTGTGAGCATTTGACAGATTTATGCTTAAATTGTCTCAGAAAGTTACTGAAAGATACACTTTTGTGTTTAAAAGTTGACCACTACCATGAAAGCACTCTGTTTTATTAGATTTCGTCAAGCATCTGACTCTTAATGTCAGTTTGTGATTTTGAGGCTATTTCAGTGAAACAGGCTGGTTTGAGCTTAAATTCTCTCGGAAAGTTACTGAAAGATACACTTTTGTGTTTAAAAGTTGACCACTACCATGAAAGCACTCTGTTTTATTAGATTTCGTCAAGCATCTGACTCTTAATGTCAGTTTGTGATTTTGAGGCTATTTCAGTGAAACAGGCTGGTTTGAGCTTAAATTCTCTCGGAAAGTTACTGAAAGATACACTTTTGTGTTTAAAAGTTGACCACTACCATGAAAGCACTCTGTTTTATTAGATTTTGTCAAGCATCTGACTCTTAATGTCAGTTTGTGATTTTGAGGCTATTTCAGTGAAACAAAGCTGTTTTTAGCATTTGACAGATTTATGCTTAAATTAAGACTCTTAATGGCAGTGTGTGATTTTGAGGCTATTTCAGTGAAACAAGGCTGTTGTGAGCATTTGACAGATTTATGCTTAAATTCTCTCAGAAAGTTACTGAAAGATACACTTTTGTGTTTAAAAGCTGTCCACTACCATGAAAGCACTCTGTTTTATTAGATTTCGTCAAGCATCTGACTCTTAATGTCAGTTTGTGATTTTGAGGCTATTTCAGTGAAACAAAGCTGTTTTTAGCATTTGACAGATTTATGCTTAAATTAAGACTCTTAATGTCAGTTTGTGATTTTGAGGCTAAGTCAGTGAAACAAGGCTGTTTTGAGCATTTGACAGATTTATGCTTAAATTAAGACTCTTAATGTCAGTTTGTGATTTTGAGGCTATTTCAGTGAAACAAGGCTGTTGTGAGCATTTCAAATCAAATCAAATCAAATCAAGTTTTATTTATATAGCACATTTAAAAGCGATTTTTGGTCGAGCCAAAGTGCTGTACATGCAATAAAAAACACTTATAATCACAATAAAAGACAATAATTTACAACAGATATACAGCAAACACAGGGAATAGTCAGGAGTCGTGCTCCGCTCTGACTAGAAGGCCTGAGAGAAGAAGTGAGTCTTTAGTGAGGATTTAAAAACCCCTAGGGTCTGGGCCGACCTCACGTGGAGGGGCAGAGTGTTCCAGAGCCTGGGGCCAGCTGCTGCGAAGGCTCGGTGCCCTCGGGTTTTGAGCCTGGTCTTGGGCACTACCAGCAGCAGATGGTCAGCAGACCTTAAAGCTCTGGCTGGGGTGTAGCGCTGGAGGAGTTCAGCTATATAGGCCGGAGCCAGCCCATTTAGTGCTTTAAAAACAAATAAAAGGATTTTAAAATCAATTCTGTACCGAACTGGAAGCCAGTGCAGTGAGGCCAGAATTGGGATGATGTGATCACGCTTTTTATGGCCAGTCAGCAAACGTGCAGCTGCATTTTGGACTAGCTGCAGGCGTTTAATTGATGCCTGGTCCATACCCATATAAAGAGCGTTGCAGTAGTCCAGTCTCGAGGTCACAAAGGCGTTAATAACCCTTTCCAGGTCTTTAAAAATTTGACAGATTTATGCTTAAATTGTCTCAGAAAGTTACTGAAAGATACACTTTTGTGTTTAAATGTTGACCACTACCATGAAAGCAGTCTGTTTTATTAGAATTCGTCAAGCATCTGACTCTTAATGTCAGTTTGTGATTTTGAGGCTATTTCAGTGAAACAGGCTGGTTTGAGCTTAAATTCTCTCGGAAAGTTACTGAAAGATACACTTTTGTGTTTAAAAGTTGACCACTACCATTAAAGCACTCTGTTTTATTAGATTTCGTCAAGCATCTGACTCTTAATGTCAGTTTGTGATTTTGAGGCTATTTCAGTGAAACAAAGCTGTTTTTAGCATTTGACAGATTTATGCTTAAATTAAGACTCTTAATGGCAGTTTTTGATTTTGAGGCTAAGTCAGTGAAACAAGGCTGTTTTGAGCATTTGACAGATTTATGCTTAAATTCTCTCAGAAAGTTACTGAAAGATACACTTTTGTGTTTAAAAGTTGACCACTACCATGAAAGCACTCTGTTTTATTATAATTCGTCAAGCATCTGACTCTTAATGTCAGTTTGTGATTTTGAGGCTATTTCAGTGAAACAGGCTGTTTTGAGCTTAAATTCTCTCGGAAAGTTAGGGTTAGGGTTAGGGTTAGGGGTTAGGGTTAGGGTTAGGGTTAGGGGGTTAGGGTTAGGGTTAGGGTTAGGGTTAGGGGGTTAGGGTTAGGGTTAGGGTTAGGTTAGTTAATGGCCACCAGATCTCCCCATGTCGCCCAACGACTTCATGGTTGTACAGAGATCCAAGGAGAGGCACGCGCACTAGATGACGTGTCGGCTCATGCCCTAGCTTAGCATCATGACTGAGTCATAAGTGTGTAAAGGTGAAGTAGACAGGGTAATTTAAGCTTGAAGGACAGAGACAGGGAGGCTAGCTGTGGTTACGGCGGACACCTCCCCTTGCCGCTTTGGCTGTCTCTGTTTATGGCCAATTTCCATTCGTCACCCCGAAGGGTTCGTTCCAAAAAAGGGGTAGGAAGTAAAGGTCAGAGTGAAAAAGTGGGGAGATAATGTGGTTTAGATTTAGGCAAAGAGCCAGAATGGTCAAGGTTAATGGTCAGATTAAGGGTAAATTGGTATTATTAGGGAACAAAATAATCTACAGTTAGACTAAAGATGGTCCATTATTTGATATTTAATTAAGAGTGTACCATAAATAGATTTTAATTGTTTGGTTTGAAGGTCAGCTAGCCATTTGTGAAGATGTATTTAAGGCGAGACACCCCAGGTGAATAGGGTAATTTTTTTAACTTAAAGGTATCAGCTAGAAATTTCTCCAGTTCATGTCTTACAATAAGGCAATTGTCTTTTGTATTACAAGTTTTCTGAAATAGCATGTTTAAATATGCAAATTAGCCATTATCTCATTAAATATGCACATATTTTAACACATTTCAGGAATCGAAATCTGAACTTTGGATAAAGCCAGGTTCCAAATTCTTGTTTCATTTTGTAGTCATATTAGTATCTAAGGCTTTTACAGAAGGGATATTGGATATCTCTTTTTATCACTCAATAAATCAGAAAATACTGTCAACAGCCCTAAAATATCCATTTTCGCCATGTTTTTAGGTATACAATGTTGTATAATTCAGGCTATGAATTATATATGAACAAACCCTTCTGTAAAAGCCTTCATAATATTGATAGGAATATAACTGGAAGGTTTGGTGTCTCTACATGCTTCTGAAGTTGAAATTTCGAACTCAGAGTAGGAGAAAAAACTCATTTTGAGAAAAGGACCTTTAAAGATTGCAGTGAGGCGCTAGCTAAACCCTCCTGTTCTCTGGATGACAGCTTGCGCATCGACGCACTCCGTGAAGGTGTTTCATGTTCGGGGTCATTTGTTTTTTGTATAACCTTGCTTCGTGCAAGTGACAATTGTTGTCGTCTTCTCTGTGAACGTTTTTTTCGCCGTTCTTTTGCGATTTTGAGATTTCAATTTCTAGCGGAAAGCTAAACAGGAAGTGTTTTAGCACACCACGTGACGCATCTGAACGAATCACGTTGTCAGAAATTGACACCAGCCAATGAGATTTCGTTTCTTGGTTTAAGACCCCTTTGTGCTTTCACGATTGGTTGCTGATACAAAGGAAATGACCATATTTGGATCCGATGAGATTGTGCAGGAGAGACGGAGCTTTCCAACGATATCTCTGTTGACATGGTGCACACAGCGGTCGCGGTACTTTATGTTACGTTAGAAAGCTAACTTTTGGTGAATTTAGGAGAAATCTACAGACGCAAATAGACAAACTATAGTAAAATAAACACTTAAATGTGTATTTTGTACGTTTTCCTTCCAAAAGCCTGAAAGAAAACATGTTATGGAATCAAAATAGCACAAAATCTCAAAATTGACCAGTACTTGAAAAACGATGTTTTTGCCTGCCGTGTCTCGCCTTAAGGGAAATTAGATGAAAGGCCTCTCAGTGTCAGTAACGTATCCCACCAGTTCAGATCGGGTCTCACCAAGCCGGGACAACCGGGTCCAAAGAACATTAGCTGCACCAGGACACCGCTCAGTCCGGTCAGAACCAACCCCCCAACCCAGTCATGTTAGACTCGGAACCGACTGAGGGAATTACCATTCCAGTCCAAATAAAGTCCCCAAAACCAGGTGGGGGTCCAGCCCAGACAAACGTCGCCGTGCCAAAGTCCCACCTGTTCAGAAAGAACCACACCTCTCCTTATCAGTCATGGCAGACCAAGGTCTGACTGAGGAAACAACCAAATTACATTTCTAAATTCAATTCGAATTAAGAGATTTAGAGAAAAGTGTACCATAAGTGGATTTTAATTGTTTGATTTGAGAGTCAAATAGCTTTTAATGGAGAAGTACTTTAGGATTAGGCAAGGAGTCAGCGTGGTTAGGTTTAGAGGTTAAATTAAGGATAAGATGGTCTATTAATTGATGAATATTGACTTACGTTTAGGTATAAAGTCTGAGTGGTTAAGTTTAGAAGTAAGATTAAAGATTAGGTGTTACATTTATTACTGAGAAATGGAGGATTATTATTCTCCCCTACTTGGTAGTCTGCATATAAGCAGAAGAAGGACGCTGTGTGAGGTAAACATAGTCAAAATAGCCATTGTGAACTGTTGGTAGTCTGCCTATAAGCAGAAGGAGGATGCTGTGTGTGGTAAATATGGTCAAAATAGCCATTGTGAACTGTTGGTAGTCTGCATATAAGCAGAAGGAGAACGCTGTGTGAGGTAAACAGTCAAAATAGCCATTGTGAACTGTTGATAGTCTTCATATAAGCAAAAGGAGGACGCTGTGTGAGGTAAACATGGTCAAACTAGCCATTATGAACGGAAAAACGCTGTTGTTAGTCTCTCAAAATAGAGATATTTGGGGAACCAGATAGTCCTCTAATTTGTCTTGAGGGAAAGGTGATCTCATAATAATGGGTATTATAATAATGTTGAGGTGTAGTTTAAATGATCTATTTAAAAAAAAAAAAGCATATCAATGATTTAAAAGTTAGGTTTATCAAAGAGATACAGTACCCAAAGAGATCCAGTACCCAAAATTGATAATTTGCAGACCCATAGTAGTAATAGGCTCCATTTGTGGCCCCCTGCCTCCATCTACAGGTGTCAGAGGGGAGTGCGGGTAACATTAAGGCATAAAGTCTGAGTGATTTAATAAAAAAGTTAGGTTTATTAAAGAGATAAAGTATCCAAAATTGATCATTTGTAGACTCCTAGCAGCAATAGGCTCCATTTGTGGTCCCCTGCCTCCATCTATAGGTGTCAGAGGGGAGTGCAGGTACATTTTTCTCTCTTGGGTTGCTGCATAGAATAAAATCAATATTGTTATTGTTATGAATACAAGAGAATAGAAATAAAAATAGAGAGACAGGAGAGTTTTAAAGGTTAGGGTTAGGTTTAGAGGTAAAATTAAGGATAAGATAGTCTATTAATTGATGAATATTAACTTAAATTTAGGTATAAAGTCTGAGTGGTTAGGTTTAGAGGTTAACTTAAGGATAAGGTAGTCTAATAATTGATGAATATTAGCTTAAATGTAGGCATAAAGTCTGAATGGTTAGGTTTAGAGGTTAAGTTAAGGATAAAAAAGTCTATTAATTGATAAATATTAACTTAAATGTAGGTATAAAGTCTGAGTGGTTAGGTTTAGAGGTTAACTTAAGGATAAGATAGTCTAATAATTGATGAATATTAGCTTAAATGTAGGCATAAAGTCTGAATGGTTAGGTTTAGAGGTTAAGTTAAGGATAAAAAAGTCTATTAATTGATAAATATTAACTTAAATGTAGGTATAAAGTCTGAGTGGTTAGGTTTAGAGGTTAACTTAAGGATAAGATAGTCTAATAATTGATGAATATTAGCTTAAATTTAGGTATAAAGTCTGAGTGGTTAGGTTTAGAGGTTAATTTAAGGATAAGATAGTCTAATAATTGATGAATATTAGCTTAAATGTAGGTATAAAGTCTGAGTGGTTAGGTTTAGAGGTTAACTTAAGGATAAGATAGTCTAATAATTGATGAATATTAACTTAAATTTAGGCATAAAGTCTGAATGGTTAGGTTTAGAGGTTAAGTTAAGGATAAGATAGTCTATTAATTGATGAATATTAACTAAAGTTTAGGCATAAAGTCTGAGTGGTTAGGTTTAGAGGTTAAATTAAGGATAAGATAATCTATTTATTGATGAATATTAACTTAAATTTAGGTATAAAGTCTGAGTGGTTAGGTTTAGAGGTTAACTTAAGGATAAGATAGTCTAATAATTGATGAATATTAACTTAAATGTAGGTATAAAGTCTGAGTGGTTAGGTTTAGAGGTTAACTTAAGGATAAGATAGTCTAATAATTGATGAATATTAACTTCGGTTTATGCATAAAGTCTGAGTGGTTTAATTTAAAAGTTAGGTTTATCAAAGAGATACAGTATCCAAAGAGATATAGTATCCAAAATTGATAATTTGCAGACTCATAGCAGCAATAGGCTCCATTTGTGGTCCCCTGCCTCCATCTATAGGTGTCAGAGGGGAGTGCGGGTACATTTTTCTCTCTTGGGTTGCTTAATAGAATAAAATCAATATTGTTATTAATACAAGAGAATATAAATAAAAATAGAGAGACAGGAGAGTTTTAAAGGTTAGGGTTAGGTTTAGAGGTAAAATTAAGGATAAGATAGTCTATTAATTGATGAATATTAACTTAAATTTAGGTATAAAGTCTGAGTGGTTAGGTTTAGAGGTTAAATTTAGGATAAGATAATCTAATAATTGATAAATATTAGCTTAAGTTTAGGTATAAAGTCTGAATGGTTAAGTTAAGGATACCATAGTCTATTAATTGATGAATAATCTATTCATTGATGAATATTAACTTAAGTTTATGCATCAAGTCTGAGTGGTTTAATTAAAAAGTTAGGTTTATCAAAGAGATACAGTATCCAAAGAGATATAGTATCCAAAATTGATAATTTGCAGACTCATAGCAGCAATAGGCTCCATTTGTGGTCCCCTGTCTCCATCTATAGGTGTCAGAGGGGAGTGCGGGTACATTTTTGGTCCCTTGGTTTGTTTAATGGAATAAAACCAATATTGTTATTGTTATAAACACAAGAGAATAGAAATAAAAATAGAGAGACAGGAGAGTTTTAAAGGCTAGACTTGTGAAGAAGAAAAGCACATTATTGATTGTTTTTAGTGGTTTGAATTGAAAATCAGATCGTTTTAAGTAGGAGAGGTACATAGCCATTAAGTGAAACTAATCTGTTTTGTCGCATAAAAATGGTATAGAAATTAGAATTTTCTAAGAGATCAAATTGCCATATTTAGTGATCTATCTTAATAAATGATACAAAAACCATAATGAACCATAGTCAGTTGTTTTTTGTACTCCCAAATATAAATATTTGGTGAACAAAAAGAGTCCTTTATATTGTTTAGAACACATCCTCAGTGATGGACCTAGAGGTCACAGGGTGTTTCAGCCATTATCACCAGAAACCCTACTCCAGGGGGGCCCCGCCGGGTTGATCACGTTCCCGGTGTTGTGTTATTTTCTAAAAGTTCCCAACTAGGGGAAAAGGACTGGTCGGTCGGTCAAGTCTGTGAGCTTTGATGTGGAGAGAAATCCACTAGGTCAACCGACCAGAGTTAAGTAAATGTAATACCCGAGGTAGAGAAAGATATATATAAAGACTGTATTAGTAAACTAGAGTTGTATATTGGGTCAATAGACCATAATGAAATAGGTTTAAATACCATAGGTAGAGGAAGATATATATATACACACATTGTGGATTAGTGGACTAGAGTTGTATATTGGGTCAACTGACCAGAATGAAGTGGATTGAACCGCTATTGTTTAGAGAGAAATACACACCTGTGTTGGTTAGTAGACCAGAATTAATTACTGGGTCGACCGACTAGAATGAAATTAAATAATTTTCATGTGTTGGCCCGAACCAGTCCGGATCCAGTCAGGCCGGGCCGGGGAAATCGGACTCAATCAATCTTTACCGTGACGGGGCACAGTCAAACCGAAGAGAATCACACCCTCCCTTATCAGCCCCGGCCAACCGAGATCCGAACTAGGGTTGGACTGCTCCAATCAAGATAAGACCTGTCAAGGTTGGGGGGAACCAGACTCAATCAATCATAAACTGCGATGGGGCGCTGTCTGATTAAACATAAATACACCTCCCCTTATCCATCCGACCGGCCTGAATCCAACTCTATACTTAACCATAAATAAATATTAATCTCATAAATAGAGACAAATCAACACTAACAGAGAGAAATAATTATTATAATTAGAGTATCCCATAGCTAAAATAGGAGACATGCAGAGGAACATTCTGTAGCATTTTCTATCTAATTCCGACTTCCCAGTAATATTGGCAGTAAATATAATACAACCTATTAATCTACATTTTTAAACCATGTTTTATCCCAAAAGGGTTTAAATATAGTAACCATGATATGAAAGTAATTAAATATGATCATTACTGACTAGATTAATAAATAATTTAGTGTAGTATATAATAGTACCTATTAATCTACATTTTTAAACCATGTTTTATCCCAAAAGGGTTTAGATATAGTAATATAATATATAAACAATTAAACCTGATCATTACTGACTTGATTCATAAATCATTTAATGTAGTATATAAAAAAACCTATAAATCTACATTTTTAAACCATGTTTTATCCCTAAAGGGTTTAAATATAGTGACTATAATATGTAGACAATTAAACCTTATCATTACTGACTTGATTAATAAATCATTTAATGTAGAATCGAAAGGATTAAGCTAGTATTACAGTTGAAATAGCGTGTTCTAAACCGTCATTACACAGCCCTGTTTATAATCAAAAAACGATGTATTTATTTGAACTTCTCAGATATATTTAACCTCAACCGAGTCTAAGGTTAGTGTTTCTAATATATAAATAATTAAATCTAATCACTCCCGACATTTAATGACCAGTAAATCAATGTGAAACTGAGAGAAAATAAAAGAGTCGAAGCGCGACGCCCATTATGTGAAACTAAAAATAACACGGTCTATTTAAGGTCCGTATTTCAAACCTATTTACCCCAAAAGAGTCTTAGGTTAACCTTTCTCATATTTTAATAGTTAAACCTGATCACTCCCGACATAAAATGATCAATATTTCAGTGTAAATCTGAGAGAAATATAAAAATTAAAACAATGGCAGCCATGTTGTGGCAGTCAAAATAAAACGATCTATTTAATGTGAGTATTTTAAGTCTATTCTTCCTCAAATGAGTCTTGGTAGCTGCTCAAGGATTTTAATAATTAAGCCTAATAAATGTGAAAATTGAAAAATCCATTTTTTAGAGAGTAAATAAAAAAATTGCGATCGCGTTTTAAAATCCACTTTCATTATGCGCCTATATGCTGTAATAAAATATTTATAACGTTTTTAAAGCATGTTTTCCCAAATTGTGTCTAAATATAAGGTTTAATTCATATGGATAATTAAATGTAATTGAGTAGACCGAGATTAATCCGTCTAAAATATACATTTTAACAGATTTCATTGTTTTAATCTCCTGTAGCATTTTTAACCTACCGTGTGTCGGGAGATCGCTAGAAGAAAGGAAGTGACGTAATCCAACCTCGTGTGACAATCCCAAAAACCGGAAGTGAAACTCCCTGTTAAAATTAGCATCTGAATATTTATGAAAAAATATTTTATTTTAAATTCATTCTAACCTTATTGTATGTAACTATATAAGAGTGAAGTCAAAATGATAACCTCAAAAGTAGATAAATAAAGATAAATTCTAAAGATTAAATCTTAAACATTATAAAAATGCCTAAAAAGCTTGTTATATTTATTTTACCAAAAATTCTAAGATTTAGGAGTGAGTATAAGCGGACAATTAAACGCCTTCACTTAGTGGAATCGCCCAGTTGACCTCTTCCACTTGTTAGTCTAACCACAAAGTTTCATGATTCGACTAAGTTTTTTAAATAGTTAGAGCTAAATATTAGGTTTATCAGAGAGATATAGTACATTATGAGTGATTTGGACTTACTCCTGTAGTAGGCCTTCAATTGTGATATCCTGCCTCCATCTAATGGTGACAGAGGGGAGTGCGGGCACCTTTTTGTCATCAGGTCTGTTAACCTAATACATGTAATGTTGTTATTATTATTATTAACACCAGAGGGATAGAATAAATACTGAGAGATAAGAGAGTTTTTTTTAACAAAATAGATTTGTGTAAGAGAAAAGTGCATTATTAATTGTTTTTTGTGGTTTGAATTAAAAGACCAATAGTATTTCAGTCAGACATATACATATATTTTTTAATTAAAATTAATTTATCTTGTTATACCTAAATAATGTAAAAGTAGGAACATCCGAAGATCCAGTTGCCATACATTGTAATAACAATAAGTGGTGGTACAGAAAACGAGCGACTCCAAATTGCCATGTTTAGTGATGTCATCATTAACATTAGCATAACTTAGTGTTAGTATAAAATTAGCATCTGATTTTTAAAAAAAAATATTATTTTGAACTCATTCTAATCTTATTGTAGGCTATGTATCTATATAAGAGTAAAGTCAAAATGGTACACTCATAAGTAGATAAATAAAGATATATTCTAAAGATAAAACTGTAAGTATTATAAATGTCTTACAAATCAGTTACACTTCTATTTATGTTCCAATGAACTTTAAGATTTAGGAGTGAATATAAGCGGACATTTAAACGCCTTCACTAAGTAGAATTGGTCAGTTAACCGTTTCTACTTGTTAATCAAACCACAAAGTTTCGTGGTACGACTAAGATTTAAATAGTAAATCTGTTGATGCCTATAGTTTAGGAAATAGGGTGAGGGTATCCAGAGAGTACATGTACAAGAGTAGGTCAGTGTCTACGTTCCACACTCCGCAGCCGGTCTAGGCTTTCTCTGTTAACCCGTTACCCTCTAACGGGACCCCGGGGGGGCCCGAGAGGGGAAAGGTTTGGGTTATAAAGTAGAAAGATAAATAGGTGGACTATTTTAAATGTAAGTGATTGTTGAAATAAGGGTAAAGTTAACATGGTATAATCATTGGAAAATAAATTAAGGTATATTGTAAGAGTACAATCTTATATTATTATTATGTTTTATTTTGTCAGTAATCATTCCCATCCTACGATAAGTAAGCTAGGTCACCCTAATAAGTTACACACTAGCTCTTCAATGACCATGTCATTGTATGAGGATGTTCTGGTAGATACTCTTAGACAACAGAGACGAACTCTTCATGGCAGTTATTCTGTCCACGGCCTAAGACTCATAAAATGGGATTTAAGGTGTTGAATTATTAAATTATTTAAAATGAGATTTGGACAATAAAAATAGTGGATTTTTAAGTTATTATTCTGTCAGTAATCATTCCCATCCTACGAAACGTCAGCTAGGTTTACCTTTGTGGGATTCTTACACACTAGCTTTGAATGACGTTATTTAGTGGTTCAGGAATGTTCTGATAAGGATTCCATGTCCGCAGATACCTAATTAATAATTAGAACCAACCAAAGCCATCAAATTAAATAGTGGTGGGAAAGAAAACGAGCGACTCAGCCACTCATACTCAGTTTCGGAGCACGTCCCCCATTTCTCCAGGCTCCGGCTAGGGTTAGGTTAGTTAATGGCCACCAGATCTCCCCATGTCGCCCAACGACTTCATGGTTGTACAGAGATCCAAGGAAAGGCACGCGCACTAGATGACGTGTCGGCTCATGCCCTAGCTTAGCATCATGACTGAGTCATAAGTGTGTAAAGGTGAAGTAGACAGGGTAATTTAAGCTTGAAGGACAGAGACAGGGAGGCTAGCTGTGGTTACGGCGGACACCTCCCCTTGCCGCAATGGCTGTATCTGTTTATGGCCAATTTCCATTCGTCACCCCGAAGGGTTCGTTCCAAAAAAGGGGTAGGAAGTAAAGGTCAGAGTGAAAAAGTGGGGAGATAATGTGGTTTAGATTTAGGCAAAGAGCCAGAATGGTCAAGGTCAATGGTCAGATTAAGGGTAAATTGGTATGATTAGGGAATAAAATAGTCTACAGTTAGACTAAAGATGGTCTATTATTTGATATTTAATTAAGAGTGTACCATAAATAGATTTTAATTATTTGGTTTGAAGGTCAGATAGCCATTTGTGGAGATGTATTTAAGGGAAATTAGATGAAAGACCTCTCAGTGTTAGTAACGTATCCCACCAGTTCAGATCGGGTCTCACCAAGCCGGGACAACCGGGTCCAAAGAACATTAGCTGCACCAGGACACCGCTCAGTCCGGTCAGAACCAACCCCCCAACCTAGTCATGTTAGACTCGGAACCGACTGAGGGAATTACCATTCCAGTCCAAATAAAGTCCCCAAAACCAGGTGGGGGTCCAGCCCAGACAAACGTCGCCATGCCAAAGTACCACCTGTTCAGAAAGAACCACACCTCTCCTTATCAGTCATGGCAGACCGAGGTCTGACTGAGGAAACAACCAAATTACATTTCTAAATTGAATTCGAATTAAGAGATTTAGAGAAAAGTGTACTATAAGTGGATTTTAATTGTTTGATTTGAGAGTCAAATAGCTTTTAATGGAGAAGTACTTTAGGATTAGGCAAGGAGTCAGAGTGGTTAGGTTTAGAGGTTAAATTAAGGATAAGATAGTCTAATAATTGATGAGTATTAACTTAAATTTAGGCATAAAGTCTGAGTGGTTAGGTTTAGAGGTTAAGGTAAGGATAAGATGGTCTATTAATTGATGAATAGGCTCCATTTGTGGAGTAGGCTCCATTTGTGGTCCCCTGCCTCCATCTATAGGTGTCAGAGGGGAGTGCGGGTACATTTTTCTCTCTTGGGTTGCTAAATAGAATAAAATCAATATTGTTATTAATACAAGAGAATAGAAATAAAAATAGAGAGACAGGAGAGTTTTAAAGGTTAGGGTTAGGTTTAGAGGTAAAATTAAGGATAAGATAGTCTATTAATTGATAAATATTAACTTAAATTTAGGTATAAAGTCTGAGTGGTTAGGTTTAGAGGTTAACTTAAGGATAAGATAGTCTAATAATTGATGAATATTAGCTTAAATTTAGGTATAAAGTCTGAATGGTTAGGTTTAGAAGTTAAGTTAAGGATAAAAAAGTCTATTAATTGATAAATATTAACTTAAATTTAGGTATAAAGTCTGAGTGGTTAGGTTTAGAGGTTAACTTAAGGATAAGATAGTCTAATAATTGATGAATATTAGCTTAAATGTAGGTATAAAGTCTGAGTGGTTAGGTTTAGAGGTTAACTTAAGGATAAGATAGTCTAATAATTGATGAATATTAGCTTAAATTTAGGTATAAAGTCTGAGTGGTTAGGTTTAGAGGTTAACTTAAGGATAAGATAGTCTAATAATTGATAAATATTAGCTTAAATTTAGGTATAAAGTCTGAATGGTTAGGTTTAGAGGTTAAGTTAAGGATAAAAAAGTCTATTAATTGATAAATATTAACTTAAATTTAGGTATAAAGTCTGAGTGGTTAAGTTTAGAGGTTAACTTAAGGATAAGATAGTCTAATAATTGATGAATATTAGCTTAAATGTAGGTATAAAGTCTGAGTGGTTAGGTTTAGAGGTTAAGTTAAGGATAAAAAAGTCCATTAATTGATAAATATTAACTTAAATTTAGGTATAAAGTCTGAGTGGTTAGGTTTAGAGGTTAACGTAAGGATAAGATAGTCTAATAATTGATGAATATTAGCTTAAATTTAGGTATAAAGTCTGAGTGGTTAGGTTTAGAGGTTAACTTAAGGATAAGATAGTCTAATAATTGATGAATATTAACTTAAATTTAGGTATAAAGTCTGAATGGTTAGGTTTAGAGGTTAAGTTAAGGATAAAAAAGTCTATTAATTGATGAATATTAGCTTAAATTTAGGTATAAAGTCTGAGTGGTTAGGTTTAGAGGTTAACTTAAGGATAAGATAGTCTAATAATTGATGAATATTAGCTTAAATTTAGGTATAAAGTCTGAGTGATTAGGTTTAGAGGTTAACTTAAGGATAAGATAGTCTAATAATTGATGAATATTAACTTACATTTAGGTATAAAGTCTGAATGGTTAGGTTTAGAGGTTAAGTTAAGGATAAGATGGTCTATTAATTGATGAATAGGCTCCATTTGTGGAGTAGGCTCCATTTGTGGTCCCCTGCCTCCATCTATAGGTGTCAGAGGGGAGTGCGGGTACATTTTTGGTCCCTTGGTTTGTTTAATGGAATAAAACCAATATTATTATTGTTATAAACACAAGAGAATAGAAATAAAAATAGACTCATAGCAGCAATAGGCTCCATTTGTGGTCCCCTGCCTCCATCTATAGGTGTCAGAGGGGAGTGCGGGTACATTTTTGGTCCCTTGGTTTGTTTAATGGAATAAAACCAATATTATTATTGTTATAAACACAAGAGAATAGAAATAAAAATAGACTCATAGCAGCAATAGGCTCCATTTGTGGTCCCCTGCCTCCATCAATAGGTGTCAGAGGGGAGTGCGGGTACATTTTTGGTCCCTTGGTTTGTTTAATGGAATAAAACCAATATTATTATTGTTATAAACACAAGAGAATAGAAATAAAAATAGACTCATAGCAGCAATAGGCTCCATTTGTGGTCCCCTGCCTCCATCTATAGGTGTCAGAGGGGAGTGCGGGTACATTTTTGGTCCCTTGGTTTGTTTAATGGAATAAAACCAATATTATTATTGTTATAAACACAAGAGAATAGAAATAAAAATAGACTCATAGCAGCAATAGGCTCCATTTGTGGTCCCCTGCTTCCATCTATAGGTGTCAGAGGGGAGTGCGGGTACATTTTTGGTCCCTTGGTTTGTTTAATGGAATAAAACCAATATTATTATTGTTATAAACACAAGAGAATAGAAATAAAAATAGACTCATAGCAGCAATAGGCTCCATTTGTGGTCCGCTGCCTCCATCTATAGGTGTCAGAGGGGAGTGTCTGCATGAACGGGGCCCAACTGTTTATTATCTGTGTTTGTCTATACTTGTGTGTACATATTTGTAAATATCTGTAAATATAATTATACATCTATATAATATATATTAAATTATTGGTTTGTTGTTTGCAGTGTTTGCAGTGTTCATTGCGATTATCAGTTGGAGTCTGCATGAACGGGGCCCAACTGTAAAATACTCTCAAATCCAAGCCGGGATGCTACTCAAAGACATAACGATCGGAATGTATCATACTAAATTGTTCAAAGAACCTTAACATATTGCCTCCCTCAACTGTTCAGTATATCTTAGAGTCTGCATGAACGGGACCTACGTTTATATTGATCTGTGATCCATAGACCACATTTGCAACCCCCTCCATATTCATGTTGTTGTAGATAGTTTCATAAGTTGTGTGTCAAAGTTAAACAACTGTTCATTGCCAAACGAGTAAGCATATGGAAAACTGTTCAATATGTCTTAGAGTCTGCATGAACGGGGCCTAATCTCATATTGATTTGTTAAACATATGCTTATTCAAATATTCATTTGTATGCTATGGTTTCTTGATGTGTTTGTCCAAGTTAAGGATCAGTTCAATGCAAATTAAAAAAAAAATATATTTATATCTATAAAATGTAAAACTTTTATAAAAAACACATTTCTTTCTTCGATTGCTGTTTTGACGAAGGCTAAGTAACTTTTGGCATGTGGTATTATATATGTTCTGATATAGGTCGTTTATAACTGTAAAAACATACTTTTGGAATGTATTAGTGTTCTTTTGTTCATTGTTTACCTCTTTTTGATTGTTCATCAAATTCACGTTCCCATTCAATTTTTATCGAACATTTATCTCAGCTCTATCTTTCAAGACTTTGACAACTGCCTTAACCTGTTTTTTCTTCTTGACCCTTCTGCACTAGTTTTTAGCATCGTGTGCAGACTTTGTTGTGTGTGTTTGTCTCATTTTTATTTTTTGTTTGTCCATGTCCTGTGTCCATGCTTTTCAGTTTATTTTGCATTTTTGTCCCGTCTTATATGTTCCCATTCCTGACCTGCACCTTGTCGTGGTGAGTGGGCTTTAAACTAAGACGGGTCATACTGAATAGTTTGTGCACACATTTTTAACATGTGATCTTTCTTTCATGTAGGACGCTTCAGGGAAGTTGCAACGCCTCGGCCAATGTGATGTCTTCTCCACGTGAAAGAGATTGAAGGCATAACTTATAACTTGAGACAATTTTACAAAAGTTATGACTTTTATTGGCTTAGGCAGTAATGGATTACATCTAACACGAATCGTATAGTATCGGATAGAAAAAAAGGAAAGTGTAATCCTTAGTTACATAGGAAAAGATGTAATCAGATTAGTTTTACTTTTTTTAATAATAGGGAAACTCAGGATTACAATCTTATTCAAAACCTAAAAAGAGCATATAGTGTTTGTTGTAAAATGATCAAATTGTATCTCTTCTCTGGAAGCGGTACTGTTCTGTAGGCTAATACTTTAATTGTGAATCTATACACCTACTGCCTGAATCTGCTTTATGGTATTATATTATACATTTAAGTAAAAAAAATCATATTAATATTTCTTCTCTCCTGTGTTTATTTGCATTGCATTTGATATTGAGGTAATCCAAAAGAAAAAGAAAGTCATCAGGTTACATTACTTTTATATCTTGATACTCACATTAAGTTACTGGCTGTATTTTTGGCAAGTAGCCCTCCCAACCCTGTACATAAGTTATATCATTTTAATTACTGATACAGTTGTTGCACATCTTTCATTTATTTTCTAGTGTACTTAAGTCATAAAATGATTCGTAACCTTTACTTTTCATAAAATGCAAGATGTAACTTTCAATGTGGCTTGTGTATTTATCACATTTTCAATGTGAAATAGATCTGATTAAATAAAGAGTAAAAGCACAATCTTAAATGTTGACATTTATCATTTCCCTATGCTTATTGTTAATGTAGTGGTGTTATAAACAAAATGTTGTCGTAAAGGAAATTAAGATGTTTTTTATTTGTTGACAAAAGATTTAAAGTTGATGCTCACAACATGTGGGAACATTTATGGAGAAAAATGTTTCTATTGTAAAACAAATATTTATCTGCATACTGAACAATTTGGAAACTCTCTAAAAGGTATTCTCTTCTGTGACGTTACGACCCTGTAGGGATTGTGGGTATTGCACTTCATAATTACATTCTATGGTATGCTTATGACATAGTTCCAGAATACATGGGATTAGGGGAGACCTTCTTGGTGTTTGCATCGTCACTGATAAATGACAGCGTAGTATTCATTGTCAAGATTTAGTGTTTTTAAACTTGGGACTCTTTTCAGACGGCTACGGCTTGGGAAAAGATTTGAGCCTTAATGTGTAATGTTTTCTGTATTGTATGGTAAGCGTATCCTTTCATTTGATAGTCCCATTTGGATGTGATAGCTAACATTTTCAGTAAGCAGTAGACAAAAAAAGTGAAAATATGAATGTCATTTATTTTCAATATTTACATAAATACAGAATTATTTTAACAAATAAAATAACAAAAAACATCATAACAAATACAAAATAAAAGGTTTGACAGACAGCCATGCCCAGCATGGGCCTGGAGAGCTACAGAGTCCATTGGGGGAAGAGGGGGGGGGGGTGGGATGTGGGGGAAGAGCAGCCATGTTAACAGTGTTATGGCTACAGATGTAATATCTAACTCAACATTAGCCATGACAGTCTGGGTTTAGCAAAGGCCTTAGAATACATACTCTAAAGGCCAAATCCAAAAACAGTGATACTGACATTTTAGCCGTTCACAGTCTTTGGAGGTGGTCTTTCAGGCAATTGGCTAGTGACTTTAAAAAAATATCATTTCCCTCTATCTCGCAAAAAAAGCCCAGGACTCTCATGTCTAATGTTGGAGTGGTCAACAATGACACCATTTAGGATATGAATAAAAGTAGCCATCACACTGTTAACAAACTTCCGGGCCTTGTCAATTCAACCAGAGGCGCCGGTGGAGGGCTGGTGCAAATCCTGTCAAAATTTGCACCAGCCCTCCACCGGCGCCTCTGGTTGATCTGGGAGAGCATGATC
Source organism: Harpagifer antarcticus (assembly GCA_902827135.1). Classification (NCBI taxonomy): domain Eukaryota; kingdom Metazoa; phylum Chordata; class Actinopteri; order Perciformes; family Harpagiferidae; genus Harpagifer; species Harpagifer antarcticus. The sequence goes on along the minus strand of CADEHL010001153.1, from coordinate 90,567 downwards.
TTCATGCCAGGGTGCCGATGGTGAAGCTGGTGCAGGTCCTCCTTCATATATATATATATACATATATATATATATATATATAAACTGTGTGTCTGTATATATGTATATATATATATATATATATTTATATTTATATACTGTGTGCTGTTTATCTACAATTGTGCACACATATATATATATATACATATATGTATAGTATGTTTGTGTGTAATGTCAACCATCTGAAGTCATGTAAAGTAAGCCAGGACCATCAACTTACAGGTTGTGCAGTTTGGCGTGGAGGAGGTTGCCATCTATTTTTTCTTAATGCTGAAAGAAATAAAAATGGTTTAATCAATATAAAAGCACCTTTCTTTTTCTAAAGTCATATTTCATTAATTAAATTTAATTCACGCAACACTGGCCATATCTCTGCTAGTTACAAGCAAAGTTTAGTTACAAATGACATTTATATTTGAAAAACGGTGAAGCACTTAAAAAACAATTGTATAGTGTAGGTTCAAGAACATTTAAATCAAAAGGACAAGTTTTGTAAAGTTACAGGGTATCTTACCTTCAGAATATGCCGGGAACGAGGAGCGGTGACTGCAAGCTGGGTTGTTAGCATAGACTGTGTTGTTAGCATAGGTTGTTAGCTTAATACTGAGAGCATGTTAGCTTAGCTTCTTAGCCTGAGCTAGGTCTGGAACGTCACGCTCGTTGGCAGCAGGTCCCGCCCTGTCCCGCCTCGGCTCCGCCTCAGCTCCGCCTCTTTGCCCTTATTTGGAGCAGGCTGGAGAAGGCGGGAGTTAGACTCTGACATCAGAGTTGAGCCGTTAGTAGCCGACTCCGCCTACTTAGGGCTTCACGGCAACTCTGCAGAATCCTATGGGTGACATCACGGACCCTCCGTCCATTTATATATACAGTCTATGGTTTAAATGCTATTTTTTCCTGGAAAAAAACGGAAGTTTTCAATACCAAGCTTTTATTCTGAAAATCCTTCATGACGACATCCGGCACTACCGTCCATTAGTATCATTAAAGTGGCTGTTGACGCCGTTAACATGTATTACATATACAGTTATGAAAGAGATAAGGAGGAGAAAAGGCATGTGGAAGTAAGCAATGAATGTAAAATGTCGAAATCCTCTGTTTAACGCGATATCGGACAAAGGAGAACGAGGGGGGAAGTCCCCTACGTCACTACAGCTCACAGAGAGGAGGAGCGAACAGCCAGCAAGCGGGAAAGACGAAGGCTTGTGAGCTCTCTTCTGCACGGCCGGCACCTGGGAGAGGGAGCTGCAGCCTTTCTCTCCTGACTGAACAATATCCTGTTTGTAACATTACCGCGCTTTTTATTAATTAAAGTACCAATTTTGAACCTTCTCAGAGACTCCATTTAGTCTCCTTTTTAAGCTTCTCTCCTGGACGCGAGAAAAACGATCACGGTTTACAGGACACAGCCCCATTGGATATTAACCTATGGATTAACTACATCATCGTTATCGTTTTAATGCCATTGAAGACCAGTTTAGACCAGACAAAGAGGAAGGTAAGCCATTAGCCTAGCGCATGTTAGTACCTAGCGCCACTTGTTTTGATGTACGTTTTTGTTGATAACGTCGTGAGTTTGTATCTTTCAGTATTAAGGTGGACACCGTTAGATTCCGTGTCTCCTTGCGATCATAAACGATGTGTTGGATGTGCAGCTAGGATCAGTAATAAGGGAGCTAGGAGTGATTTTCGATGCAGTAATAGGTTAGCATTTTTCGCTCTGGGCTAATTCAGAGGCTCACTGTTACCATTGTGTGTTTTTGAAAAAATAAATGAAAAAGATCAGTTAAAAGAGTTTTTTCCCGTTATATCGATATAAAATATTCATAGTTTATTAAATATTAAGGTTCCTTAGACGTTGTTTCCTGCAAATGACGCGATTTCGCATCATTTGCAGGAAACAGAGTATTTATATTTTATTTTTTTTTTATTTTTTTTTTCACAACAGTTGTATTTGGATGGAATGAATACCTATAGTGATAATTCAAAGTAATAAAATGATTTATATAGTGAAAAAGTTCAAATGGAACTGATGGTTCCAAAATTACCCAGAGGTGAGTCCGCCTGGACTTTATTTTTCTAAATCTCTCTAAAAAGGTCAAATTTCACTTGTTTTGCATCAATCTTGATACAGGGTACTTATTATATGTTATAGTTTGGATTCCTAAAGCTCTTAGTCTACTAACCCATCATTCAAGGGTGGTTTTCACTATAAGTAATGGGTTTTCTTTAGGCGGACATTAGAATTTACATGTTTTTACTATGTTCCATCTGAATTTATTTTAAAATATAAACATCTATATTGATTCTGACACTTCTACATCCAACTCACAGATGTAACCTTGCTTTGAGAGAAAAGATTATTAATGTATCCCTTTTAGAAGTGAAGATATAGTCTTTGTTGTGTTAGTGGCATTTTCGAGCCTGAAACCTGAAAAACAGGCTCAGGGCTTAAGAGGTTAACAGAAAATTGCTATTAACCAGTTTCAGCAGCAACTATCCTATCTTTGTTCTAAAGAGAACATACGTTGCATTTACAATTAATATTAAGAAAGTTCACAATTGATACCATTAAAGACCGTTTTGGATGAATAGGGCGTGTCTGTCATAAACATTCATGCTCAGATGGAATAAAGTGTTGAGATGTTATCAAGAGTGGGAGTTTTCACAATGCTTTTTATTTTTTATTGAAACAATTAAATGATAAGGACAGAAAACTGTTCCGTGATGATTTCTTTAGGTTTTAGCTTTAGTAATGAAGATTACATTTTGTGAGCAGCAGAGAAACCGACACAACTTTGCCCCCAAATATGTCTATGTATACTGATGTTTATTCATGCAAGATGCTCCCTGTTTCTGACTGTCTGGTCCCGATATCTGTATCGCACAGCAGTAGAACTGGGAGTCCAGAGTACTCTGTAACTTGTATTGGTGTTTTTTACCATTAAAATCAGATTATTGTTATAACTTTTATTCCGGTGTTTTGAACTCCTTCTTTTATTAATCTGACCAGACTCATCTAACGGGCGGAGCGGAGGTGGGCTTTCAGCCACCACCACTGTGTTTGCTCCTACAAGTATTCCAAAAATATATTCATTAACTGTAATCAGATTACTTGTTTTTAAAATATAGCGCGAAATACAGTTAGTTTTGTATTCTGTTACAAACCTAACCATGCTTGTCACACAACTTAGATAAACTATTTGAAAAATAATAGAACACGCAAGAAGATAAAAGATGAATCGATAGTGGTTAAGGAGAGTTTCCTTGTTTTGCCTATTAACTTAGAACTGAAGTAATGAAGAATAGGTAGACTACTACCATTAGTTTGTTTTAACGTTCACATGTTTCAGCATTCCTGACCATATAGGCACTCAGCCATTTTATTTTGTAACCCGTTGGGGGAGAGATTTCAATTGAGTTTTTCTCCAGGAGCTGATTTGCTGTGATTACAGCAGCACTGGATAGTTGTGCACCACCTTTGGGTTGTACTCTGAATTAGTGTGTTGGTGAACTGATGCTCACTACAGAAACAGAAGAACTGTGCAAAGAACGCATCTCTGAGGAGGTTTTGACATTTTGCTTGTGCCAAGGCAACAGTGGTGTGAAGAGGAACTGCAGTGTGTCTGTGTACTGTGTGTCTGCTGATTGTAACACATTGATCCAGAGGTTCCTCCCCTCTGGATATCTCAATGCCAAAAAGAGTTTCATTACATTACATTACATTACATTGCATTTAGCTGACGCTTATATCCAAAGCGACTTACAATAAGTGCGTTCGACCAACAAAATCCAAACTTGAAGAAAACAGAATCATATAAGTACATCAGGTTTCATAGAGCAAAAACATTTCAAGTGCTACTCAACTGGCTTTAGGTAAGCCAGTCCTTAATTAGTATATAAGTGCTTTGTTAATAGTTATATTGCTCGAAGTAGAGTCGAAAGAGATTAGTTTTCAGTCTGCGCCGGAAGCTATCTGCTGTCCTGATGTCAATGGGGAGCCCATTCCACCATTTTGGAGCCAGGATAGCAAACCCACATGTTTTTGCTGATGGGAACTTGGGTCCCCTTCACAGCGAGGGTGCAGCCAGCTGTTTGGTTGATGCAGAGCATAGTGCACGTGCTGGGGTGTACGGTTTAACCATGTCCTGGATGTAGGAAGGGCCAGATCCATTCGCAGCATGGTACGCAAGTTCCATTGTCTTGAAGTGGATTCTATCAGTTACCGGAAGCCAGTGGAGGGAGCGGGGGAGCGGCGTGGTGTGGGAGAATTTAGGAAGGTTGGAGACCAGACGAGCCGCTGCATTCTGGATGAGCTGCAGAGGTCGGATGGCACATGCAGGTAGACCAGCCAGGAGGGAGTTGCAGTAGTCTAGGCATGAGTTTCCTTGATCCCACTGACTACAGCTGCAGAGGACAACACATCACTGTCTGTTCTCATTATGACAAGATCTTGAGACAGGCTTGTCTCAGACTGGTCAGACTCTGAAGAAATTATGCAATGATTTTACAGCATAACTGTGCAAGAGTTTTCCAGGGGGTGGTGTAGAACATTATGCTTAGTGTTTAAGAAAGGAGGCTGATTGTTTAAACGATGGTTTGGAATACTGAAAAGATTAAAGTTTAATATCCTTGTTTAGCAAACAAGACATCTGATTATTATGTCACACGGAGTAATCTTGACATAGAAACTAGCTATGGGTAAAACGTGTGGTTGTTATACCATTGTTATCATGAACTAAAAATAAATAGGGAAATAGTATCTGGTTAAAGATGAACGGATTTCATATCCTAGAGAGGGTTAGTTATATTGTGAATACTTCACAAGGTATTTACTAATGTATTTTGAAGAACAAATAACAAAGACACAAGTCCAATTTTGTTTTGTTTTTAGATTCAATTGTCCATTACCAAAACTGTTCACCTTAGGTCTAGATTTAGACTTTGATAGTAAAGGAGTATTTAGGCTTATTTTTGTATATCTGACATTTTTTAAATATGTTGGCTTTTCACTAGATAGACATTTGTTAAGAACATTTCTGAAGATTGAATATTTGTTCCATTTCTAAATATTCCTATTTAAAAACGTAATTTTAGAGTAAAGAAGGCTGATGCTGAACTTGGAAAACATGTGTTAGTGATTTGCATGTCGTAAACAAATTGATCAAATTGATTATTGTTATTGATTAATTTGCAATATTAATTAAAAAGGCCGTTATCCACAGGTTCACTTAGGAATGCTTGCATGAACATTTGTAAGGCTTTGTGTTTCCTAGGGGCAGTACATTAATGAAGTTTATTGAGAATTTGTTTGTTAAACATCTGAAGAACATTGTGCTGCAAACACGGGAAAAACTTTGTTGCATTGTTTGACATCAACACAATGATGTCACTAGTAAAAACTCCAGCTGGTAGAATATCAAAATGCACTGTTGGACATGAGATCTTGAGACTGACTTAGACTTTGCAAAGACTGGATGAATGTGAATTGATTTGTCAATTCCTAACTGTTAAAGTAACACTGACCCACCGACAAAAGGTAATTTTATTTTGGCAATGGATCTTTGACTATGACATATTAGTTGAACCATTGTGAGACATGACGTATGCACTTTGTATGACTCTGCATGATCCCTGCATGGCTTGATGACTATGTAGCTTGATTTCTAACATTGCTGATTCTTTTTGACAGGTGAAAGTTTTCCTGATGATGAGTCATAGGACTTTGAAATAACTTTGTATGTGAAGAGTACTCTGAAGTATCTTATTTGGGAAACATGGTCTCTATAGTTTGGAGGACAATGTTTCCAGGAGGGGTATAATGGGTTTATTGTTCAATTTAGTAATTTCATTTTAAGAACCATGACCTACGCACAGTAGAACAGACCTTAGGACTAAGACACAGTTTCGTAGCCGTCTATCATCCCCAATCTCAGGGAAAGGTAGAAAGAATGAACCAGAACATCAAACAAAAACTCAGCAAAGCATGTGAGGAGACAGGCATGAACTGGTTGGATGCTCTACCACTAGCCCTTATGTCAATCAGGAGCTCTATCAACCAAGGGATAGGGTTCTCCCCATTTGAGCTGACCCATGGCCATCAGTTCCCGGGCCCAGGAGCCCTGAGCGTAGGAAAGGAAATAGAGGTCATGAGTTCGAAACCTTATTTCCAGCAACCTAAGGGGCTGGTATCAGACTTCTCCACACTGACGCCAAAGGGGGACCCGAGAAGCACGAGGCCAACACAGCGGAGTTTGTCTGGCTGAAGGTCATCAGGCCTAAGTGACTCAACCCTAGGTTCTCCGGCCCCCACCGAGTGACCCAGAGGACATCCCATGCCGTCCGCATGGGATGAAAAAAAAAGGAAAAGGGGTCGAATGGTACCACTGGAGCCAGTGTGCAGTCGGGAAACCTCCTCCTAGGACCTTGGACGACATCAGGATGGACTTGGCCCTCGTCAACCCGGAACCAGAGGAGAAGAAACCAGAGGACATCACTCCTATAGCCAGCCCAGAACCCGCTGTCTGCGGGCTGTGGGACAAAGACAGAGGACTTCATGGGGAAGCAGAGGACTTTACTTCCCTCTGATCAGTTCCACCATTGAAGGGAAAGCCGCATCTCCCCAGCAGAGCAGCCTCTTAGCTCCGGAATCCGGTTCATTTCGAGCACCAAAAAATTGTCCGGCCAGAGCAAAAGCACCGCATACGTCACACTTACGTCGAGGCGGGGGCAGATCAACTCCTGAACAACAATAAAAAGCCGGCGTTTTATCCAGTTTGTACACAACGATGGAGAAACTTAACAAGCAGCAGTGGTCCACTGAAGAGACCAGCTACCTACTGGGAATCTGGTCTTCCGAAGAGGTTCCGAAGCTGGAGCACAATCTAGAATGTGTATAGGTCAAAAGTTCAGAATGTTCTATCTAGTTTCACATGCCTGGTTTCATATGCCTGAAACAACAAAGAAGGAAACATACATCCTTTCCATTCACAGCCAATTTAGCATATTTTTATCAATGGTAAGCTTAATAGAGGTAGGTGAGGTAAAGGTCAGGTATGACACGGCCACTTACACAGCAGAACTGTCAACAGCAGTCAGGTGCGCAAGATTATTTTTGATTGATTTTGGATATTGTATATTTTATTTAAATATTATTTTGCTTGTGAGTTCACATGCAGCTTTTTTCTGAATTAACATGTGCCAAGTTTTTAAACTGTATATAAGTTGACATATTCATCCAAGTATTTATTAATGCCAACTAAGTTTAATGTCTGCTTTTTTTCTTTAATTTAAAAAAAAAGAAATTACAGATTCCAGAATGTTGTGCTTTTTACATGCCGACATGCACCTATGGCCTCGTGCACACCAAGTGGCAAACTCTGGGGAAGAGCCGGGACGCCAATACGGAAGTGCCACACACTGCAGTTCATCTAGTGGCCAGTAGGAGCAGGCTGCAGAAGGGAGCAATTTCCATAGACCCCCATGTTAAAATGCCCCACTTTACAGCAGAAATAAACATGTTTACATCGTGGTTCAAAAAACCATATTCTCTGTATAGTTAGATTCCCCCTTCATGACTACTGTGTGGGGGGTGAATTTTTTCTCAACTCATCTGTTTAATTAATATTAAGCCTTAAAGCTTTTGCATAAATTAGGGCGTGGTCACTTTGATGGACATGTACATGCCTCACTGTCAGCTAATAGCAACTTGTCCACTCTGCTAGGCTACAACCATAGAGGCTACAACGTTAGTTAGTTGTAGTTACTGTACTTGACCCTTTAGCCGTGTTCGTGGTGATTGTCCCTTTTAGGGAATATTGTTACAAATACCAGACAATTAAAATGTTGTGCTGTGCGCTTGAATGTACTAACAGAACTTCCAAGAAGTCTAAAATTATAATATTATACATGTTAACCCCGATCGCAGATGTTTGTGTGCTTGGTAGCTTAGCTTGCTACTTATTAGCCAGCTAAGGACGTAACCCTTTATACATACATATACATTTTAGTTTATGATTCAGCATTGGGTAAGACTTTTATAGTCTATGGCTATAACGCCCATAATGCTAAACGGGAGCAAATGTTAATAGGGGACCCAATTATCCCAGTGGTGGCCGCCGAAGCTAACGGAGCCGCAGGGGGCTAGCTCCAGCCGGCATCCCGGAGCTAGCCCACTGCGGCTCCGTTAGGTCCGGGCGGTGGAGTCCGTCTTTTCTCAACGTGTGAATGACAAGCATTAAGAATAACAAAATATAGCTAATTCTCTTGCAGATTGTCTCATTTGATTGTGAATGTAACGTTTATATAGGGGAACTACACTGTTAGCAGTAACTTGGTATGCATGTATTTCATGTTAGCTTAGCTTCTTAGCCTGAGCTAGCTCTGTTTACTTCCAGTTCGGAGGCAGCAGGTCCCGCCTCGGCTCCACCTCTTTTCCCTTATTTGGAGCAGGCGGGATTAGACTCTGACGTCACAGTCGAGCCGTTAGTGGCCGACTCCGCCTACTAAGGGATTCACGGGAACTCTGCAGAATCCTATGGGTGACGTCACGGACACTACGTCCATTTATATATACAGTCTATGGTGCACACCCATACCCACGTGCACGCCCATTATCACGTGCACGCTCATTAGTATACAATTTGAATGTTTGTGTGCTCAAACATGACCACAGAAATGTACACAACATTTCATTCAAAATGTATATTGATGAGCATGCACGTGACAATGGGCGTGCACGTTTATGTGAGTGCCGTAGTTCTAGGGATTGACGTGTGTATGTGACAAAGGTGGAACAGTACAGTCTGTGTACATTGTGTTTGTGCAAACATGCCATGGTGAATTTGTTTTATGGTTCATGATTCATTTGAATAAATACCTTAAAATTGACTGCAAAATTATGACTCGGTGACAGTCATTATATAATGTGACATATTTTGCTTAATATTTGGAGTAGAAAAACAATCGTGATATCATTAAAAAGCTGGGAATCTCCTCTTTCCACCGTATATATAACTCAAAATGTCTGCGGGTCAATGTGACTGATTTCGATAGAGCAAGTCGCATTTGGTCTGTTGGTCAGAAAATATTAAAACATGTCACAATTTCCTAAAACCGATGTCTTCAATTTGTTTTTTTGTCAGGTTAAAAAAAAGAAAACAACATTAATTGTAAATAAGACAGATAATAGCAAATTCTTACAAATATTTTAAAATATAAAAATAAGAGTCGCCGGATAACTTACCTGGTTGAGCTGAAAGCAAATGCCCTGGAGCTCAGTGGAGGACGCAGGTTCGATTCTAACCTGGACACCATTTATGCATGTTAATCCCTCTGTCTCCCCATTTCAACTCTATCTCTATAATAAAAGCACTGGTTGTCCAAAATATAATCGAAAAAAATGGAAATAAAATGTTCCGGCAGAAACATCTATGTTATGGTTGAACTCTAGTTCAATCCATCTCTCCATTCAAACAATTGCTCCAAGAAGGATACAAATGAATGTATTATCTTTGGCTAAACCAAGTAATACATTTGGGATGAATGATGTGAAATATAATCAAGTGTTGAATCAGACTTTAGTTCCACCTGGAGTAAATCCACCAGCTACCCTGCAGTATACAAAGTCCTTCAAACTAGCTGCACCTTTACCAGCTTTGAGAACACTTTAATGATCAGTCATTATAACACATATCATATATATTATTCTGAAATGGACAATGACTACTTTTAATTGAGCTACTTTAACTATATTTCAATGATAATACTTGTTTTACTTTTACTTGAGTCACATTTTGATTGCAGGACTTTTACTTGTATTCCTACACAAGATCTGAGTACTTATTCCACCTCTGTCTGATTCAATCTCTTCAATTTACACCAGGAGTAAGTTTGCAGCAGTGTGTTTTGCTCCACCTTGTAAATAAAACTGTGAAAGCTTGATCACAGAGCGATTAAAAGTCTCACAGTGTGAACGTTGTGATCAGCTGATTTTGCGCAGTTCTCCAGTGTGTGCGCGGGGCACAGAGTGCACAGGGGAGTCTCCCTCCGCAGCCAGTTGGTGTAGTTTTGGTACAATTCTGTTTTACATACCAACGTTTACAGTAGTCCCGTCTGTGCACACGGCCACCAACTCTGTCGTCCAGTGATCTAAGCCCGCCTCCTCGAAAAGCTTCCCCAGCTAGAAATGTTTGGTTCTAAAAACATTCTGAGAATGTTACATTCATTGTTCTTGGAATGTTTTCAGCGGGAAGTTTTCTTTTGGTTCCCAGAACGTTCTTCTGAAAGGTAGGATAACGTTTTCTAAAAACATTCTTAAAATGTTTGGTGATAACATTGTTAGAACATTATGCCCTCTTATTCTTAAAACGTTTTCAGCAGAAGTTTTTGTTTGGTTCCCAGAATGTTCTTCTGAAAGGTCGGATAACGTTCTCTAAAAACATTCTTAAAATGTTTGGTAATAACCTTCTTAAAACGTTTTTGATAACATTGTAGGAACATTATGCCCTACTATTCTTAAAACGTTTTCAGCAGCTTTTATTTTGGTTCCCAGAATGTTCTTCTGAAAGGTAGGTTAACGTTCTCCAAAAATATTCTTAAAATGTTTTTGATAACATTGTTAGAACATTATGCCCTACTGTTCATAAAATGTTTTCAGCTGCAAGTTAGATTTGTTTATGTTGCCAGAATGTTATTATTTTAGAGAAGGATAACATGCTTTATGCACATGTTCTGTGGTAACAATTTACTAAAATATTTTTACATTATTAGAACATAAAGACATAATATTCCTGTAAATGTTCAACAAAAAATTCCTGGGTAAGTGGACTGACCACTGTGGTCATTAGGATTATTTTGATAGTTTACTTAAAGGTGGGGTAGGTAAGTTTCAGAAACCGGCTCGAGTGCACTAAAATTTGAAAGTACACAGCCGAAAAGAATCCGCCCCTTCCTTCAGACTTCCTTACAGAGCTCCTCCTCCAACACACATGAACGTGCACATGACGTCAGCAGACTGGTGAAAGTGGCCGCTTGTTGCTGGCGAGTCATTGAAGTACTGCTGCAATGCACGCCCAATAACGGCACGCCCAATGATATACATTTGTGCATGCACGAGATGGAAGGCTGACAGACAGGGCGGCAATCCAATCCATTTAGCCGGGTCGGCTAAACGGATTGGTTGTACTTTTTACAGTATTACGGGTTCCACAGATGACATTTTTTTATGGATTTTTTGTCAAAGCACTTAAGATATTCATTGCTATCGGGATGTTAAGAGCATTCCATGGAATATAACAAAAAGTGTATCTCGAGCCGGTTTCTGAAACTTACCTACCCCACCTTTAACTATTGGAATTTGACTATTAACACATGTAAAAGGATGACTCAGAATCAGCTGGTGAGAGTAACATTTGTTTATTAGAAAAGGGGAGCTGGGAGTGGAGGTTGGTTATGGCAGCAGTGGAAAACAGTTGTTCCAGGGTGGAGAGGCCTGGCTGGTCTTGGGAGTGTGGAAGGCCTTGGATTCCTCCTCGGAGACACAAAAATGAGTGTGAGGCAAAAGCAGGCAAAGTTGTCAAAGAATATGCTGGTAAAAACCTAGAGCGGCACGCAACAATCCGGCAGGGAATGAGTGCAGGCTGCAGGCTTTCATAGTGTGGCTGATGAGCAGGTTGCAGGTCTGGTTGATTGGAGATTGTTCCCTGCCGTGTCGAGCAGACCAGCAGGCAGGTGGGGGGAGAGAGAGAGAGACACACACACACACACACACACACACACACACACACACACACACACACACACACACACACACACACACACACACACACACACACACACACACACACACACACACACACACACACACACACACACACACACACACACACACACACACAGTAGAAACAAACACATACAAACACTAACTGGGGTTACGTACTGTAACCCAGCTTCTATGAGTATAGGCGCAGCCCTCTAAGGCAGTGGTTCTCAACTGGTGGGTCGTGTGAGATTCAGAAAGTTCGATACAGCGTATTATTGGTATATTCATTTTAATGTCACCCATATAAGAATTGTTGCATCATGTTATCACTAATATATGTGTGGTTTTATACATTCTTGTGTGTTAATAGTTGAAGGAACAAAGTACATTTTTCCTCTTAAATATAGAGAGGTTTCTTATATATTCAAACAAAGTTCCTTTTTTTCTTAAAAGTAGAGTAGCGCAATAGTCTTTTTCTTCCACTTTACATATAATCAAAAGGGTGGTTTTTTGGCTATTTGTGAGTTCTGTTTGGAGTGAAAAGATTACCCGCTGAGTGTTTTTCAGAAATTCTGCGCAGATAACAGGAGGATTTCCCCCAGATATAAGACTGCTCAAACAATACCTATGTGTGTGTTTTGTCTCTGTTTTATCCTTTCATAAATGTGAGGACTGATATTGCCTGAACATTCCGTGGTTGCTTGGAGTAAACAGGTTTTATTGCTCTATGGGGGATGGATACTTAGGCAGGAGAAGACACTGGGTGGGGGAAGGAGAAAGTATTCTGTTTAAGATCTCCAGTATGTCATGTTTCAGGGAAGTCTACATATCTTGAATGGTATATGTGTGTTTAATTACTTTATATATGTGTGTTTAATTACTTTGTATTAGTAATAGCAGTGTGTAAACAAAAGCTGGAAATAGGAGAAATGTAAAGATTATCTTTGTGTGAGCAAAGAGGGTATAAGTTGGACACAACTTAAGCCTCTGGAATGTGTAGAAAGGCGTGGGGGTGAAAATCTATGCAGGAGAATGAGATAACGGACACCAGATGTTTTTTATTATCAGCTCAGAGACATTAGTTTATGACCCTGGCCGGTTCGTGCTGATTTGCTAAAAAAGGCCAGGGTTGCTAGATCTCCCAATGAGATGACCTGGGGAAAAGGAGCATTCGGCTCAGCCCCTTTTGTGTTTTGGGCTATATAAGTTAGTTTTGCATTAAGTTCGATCTCTCTTCTCTGGCTGTGAACGACCGAAGGATCTCAACGGCACGAGAACAAGAGCAGGAAGTATTTCTTATAATTATATTGTATTGCATTCTATTATTACCTTGTTTAATTAAAACAGATTATTGTTTAACCTGGCATCTTGGTGTGTTTTTATGATTTCCCTCCTGTTATGATTGTGCTCCTTTCGCCAAAAGACATGCAGAGACAAGGTGGGTTCTAAAAAAAAACCCCTCCTTCTGCAACAGTCGCGACCCAAAAGTGGAATTCTTTTTTTTTTGGTGGCAAAAAGTCAAACTTTTATTTTGAAGGCCTGATTTTCTAATGCTGTGCATGCAGTCGGCGTTGGGCTGGAAGTACCGGAGACCATAAACGGTTTTGAAAACTTCTGTCACATCGTGATCATCTTCTCAATAAAATATCTTTGCTGATGTTTTTTCAAGTCTTCTGGCCAATCAGAATCAAGATTGTTGCCGGAAGTCCCCACGGAGAATAACTTTGCGGTAGAACTCTTCTTTATACATCCATGGGTACAACTTCAGATAGAAATCAACACATAATGAAATATGACCCCCGGTCTGATGACTGACAGGTCACAGAACAATGGGAGCTATCTACCCTTACCCACAATTTAAAGTAAGTCACACAGACTATCTCCTCTTTACTCTTCTCGCAGCAAGATGTCAGAACAAGGTGAAAAACAAACAATGGCATAAAATATTATTAATATGTCTGGTAGCTAGTAATAGATTTATTTATTTTCTTCTCAGAGTGTACCAGAATGCATAGTTTATGTTAGTATTTCTAAAAATCTCCTGGGGGAAAATCCCCCCAGACCCCCCTGCTGGGGTTGGGTTTTCAGCATGCGTGCCTTTTTATATAGTTCAGCTTTGATTCCATCATCTCATTAAACCTTTTTTAAAAGCATACTTTAGTTCTGTGAAGGGATATAAGGGATATATGCACTGTACTTCACTTTTATTAATATTGTATGCTGAAAAGCGTATATATTACAGCACGATTTTTTGTTGAATAGATTTGAGTGCTTCAAAATGTTGGGTCGCGATGTATTGACCAAGTAAAAAGTGTGTCCCGAGGCCTGACCAGTTGAGAACCACTGCTCTAAGGCTATCGCTATTGGGTAATCCCACTGCACGTGTGCAGCACTGACAGACTTAATCCACGCCCACCTATGACGTGGGCCCCACCTACGGACTCACTTCCGTATAAATAGGAAGTAGTCCCTACAATCTGCTCCCACACAAACAGCTTTTCTTCAGCTATTCGCGGAGCCAGTGGGGCCCGAACCTTAGAGGGCTGCGCCTATACTCATAGAAGCTGGGTTACAGTACGTAACCCCACTTCGATATCGTATAAGGCTTCGCCCTCTAAGGCTATCGCTATTGGGTTAAGGGCGAAACAGGATGTAGTCTACGCCCCACTGGTCCGTCCGTTACCAGAAGCACAAAAACACACCTACTCAATTAATAACCCATGTCCATTTTGCCATGCGTAATGGAGCATCACATTCCCAGGGAATATATCATTCAAAAATGAATATTCTCCATAAGGGAATGAAGGTAGACTAAAATATGCTACCTGTCGTTATAAAAAGTAGAGACCAAAGTCCCACTTGTTAAAACGATCAAAGAGGGGGAAAAGGGCAGCTCTCTAAGTGCCAACAGGCAGGAGAGAGGGCACGCAGTTGTCCCCGACATTACTCACTCTGACAGGACACTCAGTGTCCTGTCAGCACGAGGCAGGAGGCCCGTAACGGGGTCCAGGCTTTTCCCTACACACTAGGGGTGTAACGGTATCCGTATTCGTCCCGTACCGTCACGGTTCGGACGTCACGGTTCGGCACATGCAGTCACACGGCGAATACGCCTTTTTTTATGAGTGGGAATAAAGTCTCTCACTCAGGGCAGTATTACACTATATATAATCCAGGGGGCGGTATTGCGCCTAAAAGCCAGCCGCCCGTAACTAACAAATGAAGAACAAGAACAAAACACAACAAAACAAACACAATATATGAAGAAGAAAAGTTAGTAGCTATGGCGAGTTCACACAACACACAGGAGCTAGAAGACCCACCTGCTTCTTTTAAATCAGGTGTGTGGGAACATTTCGGGTTCCCTGTGGACTACAACAATGATGGGGTGCGAGTTGTGGATCGGACGAGGACGGTGTGTCGGCGTTGTTCGACAGCGGTGCGGTATGCTAGTGGTAACACGTCAAACATGCTCAATCACATCCGAGTCAGTCTCAGTCCCCAGCGAGAGGGTTTTCTCGACGGCAGGTGACATAGTTACCGCCAACAGATCTGCCCTCACTGCTGACAACGTAGACAAACTCATCTTTTTGAAGACAAACTTGAAAATAGAGTAAAGCTTGAGTACCTTTATTTAGGCATAATGGCCTCACACACATACAAGTTAATTACACATGTTAGACATTGCTCCTAAAGGTACAGATTTTATTTTTGTTTTATATTGTTGTATTTATTTTATATTTTGACATCAGGAGATGTTATACAGTTCTGTATTGCCTTTTTTTGATTGTGATTGAAACACTTTATTATTTATTTTAATATTTTAAAGACATTCTTTTTAGTTGTAACAACCTTTTAGTTTGACATCAGCCAATATAAATAATATGGCCATCTGAGTGTGTGTGTTACTGTTTGTGGTTTGTTTTTAACTGTGTAATACAGTTAATGATTCCAAATGTTAGAGTTCCTTATTTTCATACCAAAACTTGTACGACTGTTAAAAATTAATAACAGCAAAAAAAATTATGCATTTGTGACTTTCCTTTGCTTTTCCTTGTTATACCGAAACCGTACCAAACCGTGACCCCCAAACCGAGGTACGAACCGAACCGTGACTACACCCCTACTACACAGCAAACAGAACATTGTCCATTTGGCTGTTGTTGTCACAGTCTGCTTTCTCACTCACCTATTTTCTGCATTATCATTCCTTAGTCACCTGGTAGTCACACCCTGTCTCTCTCTCTCTCACTCTGTTACACCCATCAGCTCCATTAGTATTTAGGCCCACTTCACCTTCACCTCAGTGCCAGATCGTACTTCGCAGCATGCTTGTCTTTCCCGCACTACTCCTCAGATTGCTCTCCCGGTTTCGACCCTGCCTGTCCCTGACCAGCCTGCCTCGCCTGCTCCCTGACCCGTTCTGTGCCTACGACTCCCGTCCTGCCTTCTCCCGGAAACCTCGCCTGTCCCCGACCAGCCCTTTGCCTACTATCTGCCGTGTTGTCTCCTACCAGCCTATTGACTCTAATAAAGCTGGTTACCGACTATCTCTGGTTTCCCGTGTTCTGCATTTTGGTCCTCAGCTCGTTTGTGACAGAACGATCTGGCCAGAAATGGACCAAGCAAACACCGGGTCTCCTAGCGACCGCTTTGAGAGGGTTGAGGATGCCATCCAAAGACAGGAGGTCACAATAGCTACCTTAGCTATCGAGACCCACCAGGCAACCTCAACCCAGGGACAAACGCTGGCTCACCTTACCTCCCAGATGCAACAGATGGCCGCCACCGTACAACAGCTAGCCGCTACCATGGCTGCTACCGTCCCTCCGCCCGCAGCTCTGATGCTCGCTCCAGCCCCTGGGTCGACGGGATACGCTCCGGAGCCTCGTGTGGGAACGCCGGAACGCTACGCTGGTGAGCCGGAGGGATGCAGGCCTTTTCTCACAAACTGTTCCATATTGTTTTCACTGCAGCCACACACCTTCGCCTCCTCGGCGGCTCGGGTAGCTTTCACCGTTAATCATCTGACGGGGAGAGCACGTTTATGGGGAACTGCTGAGTGGGAGCAGCAGACACCAGCCTGCGCCTCGTTTGCTGCCTTTTCCGCGGAGATGCGGAAGGTGTTCGGTCCCGTTCGTCTGGGTCCCGACGCTGCTGGAGGCCTGCTGAGTTTGTGCCAGGGTTCCGGCACGGTGGTGGATTACGCTATTGACTTCCGCACCAGTAGCCGTCGCAGCAGCTGGAATGAGCCGGCGCAGTGTGACGCATATCTGAGAGGATTAGCGGATTATATGAGAGATGAGTTGGTTTCCTATGATCTCCCTGCTTCCTTGGATGGGTTGATAGAGCTCACCTCTCGGATTGACGGACGAATCCAGACTCGGAGAGGAGAGCAACAGACGCGAGCGGCGGGCCGCTGCTCGCGACAACAACTTCCGGTTTCCGGGAGATTTCGACTTCCGGGTTCGGCGGAGAGTTCCCACTCCTACTCTGACTCACGGTACGAGGTCGAGCCCATGCAAGTGGGTCGTACCAGTCTTACCTCTGAGGAGAGGGAAGTACGTCGAAGAGGTAAAAGACAGAGCTCATCAGTAATGGGGAGTATACTGGTGGGCCAAACCTCTGAGCTGATCCCCAATCTAAGACCCTTGTGCCATGCTCGACTCCTCCTGACAGGCAAATCTCAGGCTCTGGCTGTTTTTATCGACTCCGGATCAGATGTTAGCATCATTGACGAGGAGCTCGCACGACAGCTGGGCATCCAACAGGTTCGGCTGCTCCAGCCGGTACCGGCTAATGCTTTGGATGGTCACCTGCTGGGAACAGTGACACACCAGACGACACCGGTCCGTATGCTCATGTCGGGAACCACCATGAGACAATCCGGTTTCATGTGCTACGGTCCCCCCAAATCCCTTTGATTTTGGGTTATCCGTGGCTCCGCCGCCACAACCCGAACATTGACTGGGCAACTGGGTCCATCCTAGGTTGGAGTTCTTCCTGTCATCAGGTTTGTCTCAAGCAGGCCGCCGCACCTCAACTATCGGTGGATATGAACCTGGTTCCGGATGTCACAGGGGTTCCGGCGGAGTATTTGGACTTTAAGGAGGTGTTTAGCAAGGCTAAGGCGACATCTCTCCCACCTCATCGGCCCTATGACTGCGCCATTGAGCTACACCCAAGGCCCGGTTGTACTCGCTTTCGGCACCGGAGAGGAAGGCCATGGAGACCTACGTCAATGACTCTCTGGCTGCGGGAATTATTCGTCCTTCCACATCACCCGCAGGAGCAGGGTTTTTTTTTGTGGCGAAGAAGGACAAGACCCTGAGACCCTGCATTGACTATCGGGGTCTGAACGACGTCACGGTGAAGAATCGTTATCCCTTGCCACTCATCTCGTCAGCATTTGAGTTACTACAGGGGGCTACAATCTTCACTAAGCTGGATCTACGAAACGCTTATCACCTGGTACGAATCCGGGAGGGGGACGAATGGAAGACCGCCTTCAACACCTCTTCGGGACATTACGAGTACCTGGTGATGCCATTTGGACTTACCAACGCCCCTGCAGTTTTCCAGGCGTTGGTGAACGACGTACTCCGAGACATGTTGGATCGTTATGTTTTTGTCTATCTGGACGACATCTTGATTTTTTCTAAGAACCTCAAGGAGCACGTCCATCATGTCCAGACAGTCCTCCAGAGACTTCTGGAGAACTCACTGTTCGTCAAGACGGAGAAGTGCGAGTTTCACACTTCTTCGGTCGCCTTTCTTGGCTACAATCGTGGGTCAAGGAAGTGTGGAGATGGATCCTTCTAAGGTCTCAGCAGTTACCTCGTGGCGGGTCCCTGATTCCCGGAAGGAGCTGCAGCGTTTCCTGGGATTCGCCAACTTTTACAGACGGTTCATCCGTGGCTACAGCACCGTGGCCGCCCCGCTCACCGCCCTGACCTCATCCAAGGTGACGTTCCGATGGTCCCCTGCAGCCGAGGAGGCTTTTCAGGACCTCAAGGGCCGGTTTACGTCAGCTCCTATCCTTCAAGTACCAGACACCGCTGGTCAGTTGGTGGTGGAGGTGGATGCTTCTGACGTAGGGGTGGGGGCCATCCTGTCGCAACGTTCTGGTGAGAACCAGAAGCTCCACCCCTGTGCTTTCTTTTCGAGGAGATTGAGTCCGGCGGAGAGAAACTATGACGTGGGGAATCGAGAGCTTCTAGCAGTCAAGTTGGCGTTGGAGGAGTGGCGACACTGGCTTGAGGGGACAGAACAACCATTTCAGGTATGGACCGACCATAAGAACCTGGAATACATCAGGTCGGCACAGAGACTGAATTCTCGGCAAGCCAGGTGGTCGTTATTTTTCACCCGGTTTAAGTTTTTTCTCTCCTACCGCCCGGGCTCCCGCAACGTGAAGGCCGACGCTTTGTCCCGGCAGTTCGGGAGGGAAGGAGACACCCGGGGTATTCCGGACACTATTCTTCCTGCTCCTCGAGTGATCGGCGTCCTCGCTTGGGAGATTGAGGAGAGGGTTAAGACCGCTTTGGTGGACCAACCCGGTCCTAGTTCTTGTCCTCTTAACCGCTTGTTTGTGCCTCAGGTTTTGAGGGCTGAGGTGCTTCAGTGGGCTCATAGCTCCAGACTTTCCTGCCACCCTGGAATTCAACGTACCAAGGGGATGGTCCTACAACGGTTCTGGTGGGCCACGCTGGAGGCTGACACCCGGGAGTTTGTGAACGCCTGTCCTGTGTGCAATCGGCACAAACCATCTCACCAAGCGCCAGCTGGCCTCCTTCATCCATTACCGGTCCCACGTCGCCCTTGGTCACATATTTCATTGGACTTTGTGACTGGTCTACCACCGTCCCACGGACATACTGCCATCTTGACGGTGGTAGATCGGTTTAGTAAGATGGCTCATTTCATACCCCTGCCTAAGATCCCGTCAGCTAAGGAGACGGCAGAACTGATTCTGCTCCACGTGTTTCGTATTCACGGACTGGCGACTGATGTGGTTTCCGACCGGGGGCCCCAATTCACCTCTGTGTTTTGGAGGGAGTTTTGTGAGCTCATCGGGGCGACGGTTAGTCTCACCTCCGGTTTCCACCCACAGGCCAATGGCCAGACCGAACGGAAGAATCAGGAGATGGAGACCACTCTCCGCTGCATGGCTTCCGATCATCCCACGACCTGGTCAAAACAACTCCTGTGGGTGGAGTATGCTCACAACACCCTCATCAGTTCCGCTACTGGTCTTTCCCCTTTTCAGTGTGCATACGGTTTTCAACCCCCATTGTTCTCTGCATAGGAGAAGGAGGTTACCTGTCCGTCTGTCCAGGCTTTCATCCGACGTTGTCGGAGGACTTGGAGGCAGGCTCGTACAACTCTGCTTCAGTCTGCTAACCGGTACGCCACATCAGCGAACCGCCGACGAACCAAGGCACCTGTGTACCAGGTAGGCCAGAGGGTGTGGCTTTCCACCCAGAACATTCCCCTTCGGATGGAGTCTAAAAAGTTAGCGCCCAGGTTTATTGGACCCTTCGAGATTGTCAAGGTCATTAATCCTGCAGCAGTTCGACTGAGTTTGCCCCGGAACATGAAAATCCATCCCACCTTCCACGTCTCTAGGATTAAACCTGTCCGGGAGAGCCCTATGGTTTCCGCCGCCCCTCCACCACCACCCCCTAGGATGATCGATGGGGGCCCTACCTACACCCTTCGTCGTTTACTCCGTTCCCGTCTCAGAGGAAGAGGGGTTCAATATTTGGTGGACTGGGAGGGCTATGGTCCTGAGGAGAGGCAGTGGGTTCCGGCTCGTCATATCCTCAACCCTCAGCTCATCCGAGACTTCCACCTGCGTTACCCGGAGCAGCCGTCTAGGACCCACGCTCGACCAGGCGTTAAGCCAGGGAGTACCCGTCCGCTACGGACCAGAGGCTTCGTCGAGGAGGAGGGGGAGTCGTCATCGGGCGAGGAGGACGAGGATTTCCAGGAGGGAGAGGCCGAGAGAGCAGTCTCAGACGAGTACTAACCTTTCCCATACCTCCACCTTCCACCCGGTGTCTGTAGGGTTTTTTTTTTTCTTGGGTCTCTTTTGTTTGTTTTTTTTAGTATTGTTTAGACGTCTGGAGCCGTCCATTAAGGGGGGGGTTCTGTCACAGTCTGCTTTCTCACTCACCTATTTTCTGCATTATCATTCCTTAGTCACCTGGTAGTCACACCCTGTCTCTCTCTCTCTCACTCTGTTACACCCATCAGCTCCATTAGTATTTAGGCCCACTTCACCTTCACCTCAGTGCCAGATCGTACTTCGCAGCATGCTTGTCTTTCCCGCACTACTCCTCAGATTGCTCTCCCGGTTTCGACCCTGCCTGTCCCTGACCAGCCTGCCTCGCCTGCTCCCTGACCCGTTCTGTGCCTACGACTCCCGTCCTGCCTTCTCCCGGAAACCTCGCCTGTCCCCGACCAGCCCTTTGCCTACTATCTGCCGTGTTGTCTCCTACCAGCCTATTGACTCTAATAAAGCTGGTTACCGACTATCTCTGGTTTCCCGTGTTCTGCATTTTGGTCCTCAGCTCGTTTGTGACAGTTGTGGAGATATTGAAGATTATATTCATCTTAATGTCACCCATATATATATAAGAGGTGTGTTGCATCATGTTAATACTAATATAGGTGTGGTTTTATACATTCCTGTGTGTTAAATTGAAGGGACAAAGTACATTTATTCCTCTTAAATATAGAGAGGTTTTTTATATATTCCTGAAACAATGTTCCCTTTTTCTTAAAAGTAGATTAGCGCACTAGTCTTTTTCTTCCACCTGTGTAATCAAAAGGGTGGTTTTTTTGGCTATCTGTGAGGAGGTAAAAGGCAGAATTACTTGTGATTTTTGTTTTGAGTGAAAACTTCCCTGACATTGAGAAGTGGAGGGGACAGAGAGGAAATATCCTTATATAGACATATGCAGGGGCGGCACCAGGGGGGATCTAGGGGGTGCTGAAGCACCCCCCAGGATTGCCAAAGCACCCCCTAAGCACCCCCAAGAAATATGTGTTTTTTTTTTCTTTTTTTCGGAAATTATTATTATTTTTATTAAATTAAATCAGAAAAATTATTGATTACATCAATGCAAACGTGAAACAAATAAATGTTGGACCAAAAACATAAAGCCAACACAGGTGATATGATTAGGCCAATGGCCAGCACCCATTCGATTTTTGACCTACCCATAGGCTAAATTACTTTGTGACACTTGAGTGACTTCCTGTTAGCTGGAGCCCCAAAAGATTTGCTAACAGCAAAGTGACAAATCGATCGTTTTTTAGTCCTTAAACGTCCAAGTGTGGACACTCAATCAAAACCACCTGAAAGCGAGAGGGACTCTGCACATAATAGGCTTTGTGAGTACAAGTAGCTTACTTCTGGGTCTGTTTCATTCAAGCTCTGCTCTGTGTGTGTGTGGCATGAGCCATTTTGTGTGCGTGCGCAAGCGAGCGAGAGAGAGAGCTCGCGCACTGGTGGGTATCTACCGGAGATCGTTGTGGTTAGCATCTGGTGCTAGCTAGCCAAGCTAACGGATATAAGGAGCTTTTTCAACAACAAGGTGGAGGGAGAACTCTCTCCTGTCAGACTGAGAGTCTCAGATAACCTCAGCTCAGGTGAAATAAAGGACTCTCAGTGTTTAGATAGTTAACTTTAGTCTAGTTATCTCAGTGGGTCTCAAACGGTTTGTTTTAAAAGGGGAGTGATTTGTAAAATATCTATAAAGAAATAGAAAATCTGTTTACAGTTCTGTTTCATATGTATGTTGAGAGATACTGTATATCCATAGATCTCTTCATTTTGGCTCTCAAAGTGCACCAGATTGATGCTTTTAACTTCGATATTTAAAAACTGTGTGTGCGTGTGGGGAGTGTTGCAGTAGAAAATTCAACTGTAGCGCTGGTGCATTAATGGGAAACCCTTAATGTTTGAGCACCCTCTATGAAACGTCAAGCTACCCCACAGCACCCCCTAGAGAAAATCTCTGGCGCCGCCACTGGACATATGCTATAGACAGTAGAATGTGTGTGTGTTGCAGTAGCCATAGGCTGTATAACTGCTCAATTATACTGGTGCTTGTGTTTTTATTGATTTATTTCTGTTTCATTCTTTCATGTTGTGAGTACTAAATTGCCACAACATTGTGCAGTAGTTGGCTTAAATGTGATTAATTGTGTGAAATAAGGAGCAGGTTTGCATGACAGGAGACTAAAGATGTGGGGAAAAGAGACATTCTTATCTAAACACAGCTTGTCAAGTAGCTGGAACGATACATGTCTAAAATATATGTGTATGTTTAATTACTTTGTATCAATAATGGCAGTCTGTTAAAGAGAAGCTGAAAATATGATAAGTGAAAATGAGTGTGCGTTAGAAGTGGAGATGTGACCGAGGGAATGTCCTTATTTGGAGACAGATCAGATCTCTGGAAAATGGCAAGGAGAAATGAGTGTGCGTGACACATACTAAGAAAAAATGAGTGTGCGTTCTCTATAGATGCTGATATTCTACTATTTCACAGCTTGAGAGCAGAGGTAATGTTTTCCTCATTATTATTTATATTAAAGTAACGTACATATATTGCTTGTATTAGTTAACTATAACAACTATCTATAAAGTATGTGAAACTGTGTGTACATTGAACTAAGGGAAGAGGGGGCCACAGAGAGGGAAGGTTCGTGCGGGACACCCAATGCGTCTGTCTTACCTTAAAGGGTAAAAGACTCTTTCTCGGCTGGCTCGCGCTGCTTCACTACGGAAGCTCGTCGTTTTTATATCAACCAATGAATGGACTCTATGGGAGGAGAATCCGGCACACCTCCTCTGCGTTCTTTTTGCATATAAGTCTGTTGTGTCTTTAGATCGGTCTCTCTTCCTCCTGCTACCAAGACAAAGTAAGTAAGATTTCCCAGCAGGAGGAACCAGGGCCGGAGTAATCCGGATTACTTCGTGATGTTGTGTTATTGTATCTTTTGCCATTAAATCAGCATATTTGTTATAACTTTACCAAAGGTTGCTGTGAATTCTTCCTCTGTTAATCTGACCCATTCACAAAAGGACGCGCAGAGGCAGAGGGGGGCCTTAGAGCCCCCGCCAAAAGAATGACGTCTGCCACAACACTGTGTAGGATGTGTGTTCAGCAGCTGCGCTGATCGAACACCTCCCTGACGATTTATGTAGGCCGCCGCTGCTTTGTTGTCTGTTCGAATCAACACATGTTGATTGCACAGCAACAGGGCAAAGTGCTGGATTACTTTCCATATAGTTACATTACATTACATTGCATTTAGCTGACGCTTTTGTCCAAAGCGACTTACAATAAGTACATACGACCAGGAAGACACAGCCCAGTAGAAAAACAGAATCATATAAGTACAGCAGGTATCTGTCACGGTTGAGTGAAGGAAGCAGGACCCAAATGCAGATAACTCTGATAATCCTTTATTTCAAGGAAAATGAAACTAAAACAGACAAAACAGAACACTCACCGGGGTGAATTCAGTCACCAACAAAAGAAGCACCAACACTGAACACAGCACGAGACAAGACCAAATACAGGGAGGGATAATTACAAGACAAGAAACAGCCGGGCAGGGGAGGAGAAACACAAGGGCCACAGGTGAACACAATCAGCTAACGAGACACAGGTGAGGAGGGAGGAGAAAACACAAGGGCCACAGGTGAACAACAATCAGCTAACGAGACACAGGTGAGGAGGGAGGAGAAAACACAGGGACACCAGGGAAACTAACGACAGGAGGAAAACATGACATAGAGAACAGTGAAAACACCCAAACCTAGACATAGACCTGTGACCTGACATGATAACCGTGACAGAACCCCCCCCTCAAGGGACGGATTCCAGACGTCCCTAAACCCCAAAACAAAAATCCAACACAGTCCAGCAGGGTGGGTGGAGGGGGGTCCGGAGGAGGGAACTAAGCTGACCGCCCAGGAGCCCAGTAGGGGACCCAGGAAGGGATCTCGGGCGGACGGCCCGGGGGCACGGCAGAAGCCGAGAAGGGGGACTCGGGCGGACGGCCCGGGGGCAAGGCAGAGTCTAAGGTGGGGGAACCTCGGGCGGACGGCCCGGGGGGCAAGGCAGAGTCCAAGGTGGGGTCTCGGGCGGACGGCCCGGGGGCAAGGCAGAGTCCATGGTGGGCGAAGGCCACAGCGGGCGAACTCAGGGAGCCGAGCATGAGGGCGAAGGCAGCGGCAGGAAGAGTCAGGGGGCCGGGCTCGAGGACGAGGGCCAGCGGCAGGAAGAGTCAGGGGGCCGGGCCCGAGGACGAGGGCAGCGGCAGGAAGAGTCAGGAGGCCGGGCCCGCGGGCGGAGACCGCGGCTCACAGAGGGTCGGGATCGAGGGCGAAGGCAGCGGCAGGAAGTGTCAGGGGGCCGGGCTCGAGGACGAGGGGCAGCGGCAGGAAGAGTCAGGGGGCCGGGCCCGAGGACGAGGGCAGCGGCAGGAAGAGTCAGGAGGCCGGGCCCGCGGACGAAGACCGCGGCTCACAGAGGGTCGGGATCGAGGGCGAAGACCAGACAGCTCCGGAGGCCGGGCAGGACCCGGTGTCGGCCGGACAGGAACCGGAGCCGGCGGGACAGGCTTCGGCAGGATCCCCCACGGAAGAGGACCAGGAGTGGCAGGACCCCCAGCAGGAGAGCGGTTGGCGGGACCTCCGACGAGACAGGACAAAGGGTTGGCAGTACCCCCGGCAGGAGAGTAGACGGCGGGACCTCCAACGGCACAGGACGCAGGGTTGGCAGTACCCCCGGCAGGAGAGTAGTCGGCGGGGCCTCCAACGGGACAGGACATGGGGTTGGCAGGACCCCCGGCAGGAGAGTAGTCGGCGGGGCCTCCAACGGGACAGGACATGGGGTTGGCAGGACCCCCGGCAGGAGAGTAGTCGGCGGGGCCTCCAACGGGACAGGACAGGGGGTTGGCAGGACCCCCGGCAGGAGAGTAGTCGGCGGGGCCTCCAACGGGACAGGACACAGGGTTGGCAGGACCCCCGGCAGGAGAGTAGTCGGCGGGGCCTCCAACGAGACAGGACAAAGGGTTGGCAGGACAAAGGGTTGGCAGGACCCCCGGCAGGGGAGTAGTCGGCGGGACCTCCAACGGCACAGGACATGGGTTGGCAGGACCCCCGGCAGGAGAGTAGTCGGCGGGGCCTCCAACGGGACAGGACCCAGGGTTGGCAGGACCCCCGGCAGGAAGAGTAGTCGGCGGGGCCTCCAACGGGACAGGACACAGGGTTGGCAGGACCCCGGCAGGAGAGTAGTCGGCGGGGCCTCCAACGGGACAGGACACAGGGTTGGCAGGACCCCCGGCAGGAGAGTAGTCGGCGGGGGCCTCCAACGAGACAGGACATGGGGTTGGCAGGACCCCCAGCGGAACCTCCAACGGTACAGGACATGGGGTTGGCAGGACCCCCGGCAGAAGACTAGTCTGCGGGACCTCCAACGGGACAGGACATGGGGTTGGCAGGACCCCCGGCAGAAGACTAGTCTGCGGGACCTCCAACGGCACAGGACATGGGGTTGGCAGGACCCCCGGCAGGAGAGTTGTCTGCGGGACCTCCAACGGCACATGAGTAGGGGCTTGAGTGGGGACTCGAGAGAGGGCTTGAGAGGGAACTCGAGAGGAAACTGGAGAGTCGACTGGAGAGGTGACTCGAGAGGGGACTCGAGAAGGAACTCGAGAGGTGACTGGAGAGGGGACTCGAGAGGGAACTCGAGAGGAGACTCGAGAGATGACTTGAGAGGAGACTTGAGAGGGATCTTGAGAGGGGACTTGAGAAGGGACTCGAGAGGTGGCTTGAGAGGGACCTCGAGAGGTGACTTGAGAGGGATCTAGAAAGGGGACTCGAGAGGTAGCTCGAGAGGAGACTTGAGAGGGAACTAGAGAGGGGACTCGAGAGGGAACTTGAGATGGGATGAGGGAAGGGACTAGAGAAGTGACTCGAGGTGGGACTAGAGAAGGGGCTCGGGAAGGGGCCAGAGAGGTGACTAAAGGAGGGACTGGAGAAGGGACTAGGGAAGTGACTAGAGGTGGGACTGGAGAAGGGACTAGAGAAGGGACTAGGAAAGTGACCTGAGGAGGGACTAGGGAAGGGACAAGAGGAGGGACTCGAGAAGAGACTAGAGAAGGGACCAGAGATGGGACTATGGCAGCTGGGCCCAGAGCTAAGGCTGGAACCATGGCTGCTGGGGCCGGGACCATGGCTGCTGGGGCCAGAACTAGGTCTGGAACCATGGCTGCTGGGGCCAGAACTGGGGCCGGAATGATGGCTGCTGGGGCCAGAACTGGGGCCGGAATGATGGCTGCTGGGGCCAGAACTGGGGCTGGAACAATGGCTGCTGGGGCCAGAACTGGGGCCGGAATGATGGCTGCTGGGGCCAGAACTGGAGCCGGAATGATGGCTGCTGGGGCCAGAACTGGGGCTGGAACCGTGGCTGCTGGGGCCTGTACTGGGGCCGGAACCATGGCTGTGTGGGCCGGTTCTGTAGCCGGAACCATGGCTCTTGGGGCTCGGATTGCTAGCCTGGACTTGCGACTCCTTCTCTTAGAAGCCGCCTGAAGGCTCCGTGGACCTCCAAAAGCCAGCCGAGTTCCAGAAAACGACTCTTGGACAGGAGCAGGAACTGGGGCGGAAGCACTGGTTGACTCCAGACGGAACACACCGAGACGTTTATAGTCAGCAGGCTGGAAATCACACACCCAGATGAAGTTCAAAATCCAGCCAGGTAAGAATTTCACCAAGTCTGGTTTATCCATAGCCAACCGGTGCGCCTCTACCAGAGCGGCCTCCCTCTGCAGAACACTGGACGCTCCCCTCCACCAATCATAGCAGCAAGCCAAAGCAAAGGAAAAATGTTGTAGTTCCACCTCAAATGGATCATCTGCTGGGTCCATTTCTGGTTGGTGCTTTCTGTCACGGTTGAGTGAAGGAAGCAGGACCCAAATGCAGATAACTCTGATAATCCTTTATTTCAAGGATAATGAAACTAATACATACAAAACAGAACACTCACCGGGGTGAATTCAGTCACCAACAAAAGAAGCACCAACACTGAACACAGCACGAGACAAGACCAAATACAGGGAGGGATAATTACAAGACAAGAAACAGCCGGGCAGGGGAGGAGAAACACAAGGGCCACAGGTGAACACAATCAGCTAACGAGACACAGGTGAGGAGGGAGGAGAAAACACAAGGGCCACAGGTGAACACAATCAGCTAACGAGACACAGGTGAGGAGGGAGGAGAAAACACAGGGACACCAGGGAAACTAACGACAGGAGGAAAACATGACATAGAGAACAGTGAAAACACCCAAACCTAGACATAGACCTGTGACCTGACATGATAACCGTGACAGTATCATAGAGCCACACATTTCAAGTGCTACTCAGCTGGCTATAGATAGGCCAGTCCTATGTTAGTATATAAGTGCTTTGTCAGCTGGCTATAGATAAGCCAGTCCTATGTTAGTATATAAGTGCTTTGTTAGTAATTCTATCGCTCGAAGTGGAGTTGAAAGAGATGAGTTTTCAGTCTGCGCCGGAAGATGTGCAGGCTTTCTGCCGTCCTGATGTCAATGGGGAGCTCATTCCACCATCTTGGAGCCAGGATAGCAAACCCACGTGTTTTTGCTGATGGGAACTTGGGTCCACCTCGCAGCGAGGGTGCAGCGAGTCGTTTGGCTGATGCCGAGCGGAGTGCACGCGCTGGGGTATACAGTTTAACCATGTCCTGGATGTAGGAAGGGCCAGATCCATTCGCAGCATGGTATGCAAGTACTAGTGTCTTGAAGTGGATTCTAGCAGTTACCGGGAGCCAGTGGAGGGAGCGAAGGAGCGGAGTGGTGTGGGAAAATTTTGGAAGGTTGAAGACCAGACGAGCCGCTGCATTCTGGATGAGCTGCAGAGGTCGGATGGCACATGCAGGTAGACCAGCCAGGAGGGAGTTGCAATAGTCTAGGCGTGAGGTGACGAGAGCCTGGACCAGAACCTGGGTGGCTTTCTGGGTCAGCTGGGGACGAATCTTCCTGATGTTGTACAGCGTATATCTGCAGCAACGAGTTGTAGCAGCGATGTTTGCAGTGAAGGAGAGGTTGTTATCTAGGGTCACACCCAGATTCCTTGCAGTCTGAGTCGGGGAAACAACAGAGGTGCCGATGTTGATCGTCAGGTCAAGAGTGGGACAATCTTTTCCCGGAAGGAAAAGCAGTTCAGTCTTGTCAAGGTTGAGCTTGAGGTGATGAGCAGACATCCACTGAGAGATGTCAGCTAGACAAGCAGAGATGCGTGCGACGACCTGGGTCTCTGAGCGGGGAAAGGACAGAATTAATTGGGTGTCGTCAGCATAGCAGTGGTAAGAAAAACCATGCGGGCTAATATAGTAATTCCAGCACGTTTATATGGAGAGACATGTGACCCGGCCACTGTCCCCCCATTGCCTGCGACATGCACGTTCCTCAGCCTGCGAGAGATGCGTCTGTGAACACTGCGGTGTGTGACGTCACTCTGCTCAGGGGCACCCCCACTGACGTGGAGATTTTTCCAGTAGGTGAAATCCCAACTCACGGAAGGAGGAATGTACACCATGTGTCTCCTCTGACACACGGGGTCGATACGCAGGCAAATAAACCACCTCTGTAAGTCTCCTCACTGTGAAGGAGACCCAGGGGGATCACCACGTGACCAGCTGATATCATGCCTAACAGCTGCATCACGGAGAGGGCTGTCACTGCCCCGCGGGGTGTGACGCGCCGGAGGAGAGGTGTCCTAGCTGCTTAAAAACCAATAGGTTTTAAAGACAGCCGGTTTTAAAGACAGCCGGTTTATGCAGCGAGCCATGCTGCCTATAACCGACAGGTTAGGGGCAGCCGGCTTAAAGAGCCTGTGACAGCATCCCAACAACTGTTGTGCAATGAAATATTGGGCTACTAGTCATCTCGAACCGTCAGTTTAAAAAAGAAGTTGCGATACCGTTCCGATAAATATCAATAATTTCGTTGTCATGCGTAGAAATGGTGAATTATTGAGTTTAGGCACGTTAATAACGTTGTAATGAAGTTGACTACAGTATATTCATATTTGTCAGTGCTTTCATGTCAATTCGGCGAACATAAACATAAATGATCGTGGTGAAGATGATGATTAAATTAGGATTAAAAATCAGTAGTGAGAGCTGCTGAATTTCCTCCCGTCGGATGTGATATAAAAACAAATCGATTATTGTAGTTGTAAACTCATGTGGATGAAACTACATTTATTAGTGCTTTCATGTCAATTCGGCGAACATATGATACATTAAATGATCGTGAGAATGATGATTAAAAATCATTTGTTTGAGCCGGTCTGCATTTCCTGATGAGAAAACAAACCGATGCTTTTTGTAGTTGTAGTACACCAACGTGGATTAAACGTGTGGTTTTTTTACCACAATGTTGGGAAATTAATGGATAAAATGCACGGATTATTATTATTATTATTATTCCCACTCCGATCGGGACACTAGGTCCACCGTTTCCCCGCAGCGAGTCTCCCCCCCGTTGACAGTTTATGTGGGCTGGGTGCAGTGGCGGACTGGCCATCGGGACGAATCCCGATGGGCCGGTACCGAAGTGGGCCGGTACCGAAGTGGGCCGGTCGGATAAGTCACTATCACATCCCCCATAGGCGGCGCGTGAGGCTCAGGTTTGGGAAGGCTTAATAACTTTTTTTACCTGACGCTGCCCGCCTCCGGCGTCTATAGAAAAGAGATCAACTCAGTGTGTGGAGTTTAAATCTCTCAAGTCATATTACAGGATATAGGAAATACAGTTTAAACTGCCGTATGCAGAGAAGACGCCGACGTGTCGCACTTATCATTCATATTATCCCATCAATCAGATCATCGATCATATAATATCATAATATATCATATATTTCCTTATCTGAGTCATCTTCTCGAGCCGTATCTGGCCGTGCAACACTTGTCACATACTGTATGCAGAAGTATTATTTTAAGCAACACATTGTTGACGAAACTCTCGAGTCAAATGTAATTAAAGTCAGATCCACTCGTGTCTTAGACGTGAACGCGCTCTCAGCTGGTGAGAGAAACCCTGGCTTGATTTACCGAGTTGATAACCAGCGTCGTAGGGCCGCTTAGCGAGATCTTGTTTGTTAGTTTGTTGTTGTTAGTTTGTTTGTTACTCAAACATATCCAGGGTATGTTGAACTGGCTTCGTAGTACAGGGCACAGGTGGCTAGCAGCGCTAATGTCAAAGACACAGACATCATACATTTTATTTGTATTTTACCAGGATGCAGTGACACAAATATTTGGGAAGGCTTAGCCTTTCCTAGCCTACAGCACCCGGCGCCCCTGACCTCCCCCACTCCCCCCGTTGACAATTTACTAGCGGTACCGAAGTGGGCCGGTCGAGAGTCCCGGGAAGATTTTTAGTCCCATTCCACCACTGGCTACATGACCATATAATCGGCCATATTGACGCACCTAATTCCTAAACTTCTAACAGATACAACATAAACCGATCCTTCAGCCTCATATGAGCTCTCAGACACGTTCAAAATTAAACTGTCATCGCTGTCTGAGCTTGCTGCTGTGTGCGCCATCGTGCGTTTACATGCAGATGCTGGGATCCTGAACGGTGCAGCTGGAGCGCTGTGCCCGCAATGACGTCACACATAATTTGGCGGGACTTGAAGAATCCCGAGAAGATCCAGAAAATGGTCAACATTGAAGGGCAGATTAATGGTTATCAAAGTACAAATATCCAAAATCAGTTCAGTAACAGTTTTCAAGGGGACAATATTTAATCAAATTGATGGGTTTGGATGATGGGGGAAACTCGTGTCACAGGCTCTTTAACCGGTGAGACTTGCTGCTTAATATTATCCATCTGTCCATTGAACACGGGTCGAGTAATACTCTGAGAGCGCGCGACATGCTCTGGATGTGCTGTGGTTGTCATGGTGACGAGCCACCTCAGAGCCCTCGCCGCCGTTGCCCGTGAAGCAACCCAAGAGGGGCCCGGTCCGAAAAGGCTGCGAGGGGCCCTCCACACGCTGCATCTCACACCGGCTCTCATCCTGTCTCTGTTTAGGAGAAGGCGCGTTCACGCTCAAACCTGCTGAGGAATGAGCGGAGGTGTGTGCAGTGCTATTCACACAGTGCGTAATAACAGCCCTGGGCTCATTACGACCGTGTGTAGTAGGCACATCTGGGACATTAGGTTTAACCGTCAAGCCCTGCTATCTAATAACCGACTGGTTAATTACAGCTGGCTTGTGCCGCGAGCCCTGCTGCCGCTAACCAACAGGTTACAGCCGGCTCAAACGGCGAGCCCCGCTGTCTGTCAACCGACAGGTAACAAACAGCTGGCCATATTGCACAGCGGCTCTCATCATGTCGCCGTTTAGGAGAAAACTCGTAAACCGGACATTGAAGTTCACGCTCAAACCTGCTTGAGGAATGAGCGGAGGTGTGTGTAGGAGGCACATCTGTGCCATAGGAAACAAACCCGGGCTGTCTAATTAACCGACAGGTTTTAAAGACAGCCGGTTTGAGCCATGAGCTCTGCTGCCTAACAACCGACAGGCTGTGAGGCAGCCGCTTATGCAGCTTTTTTTATGTCATCCGGAGGAGAGCTCTCCTGAACCGGGGGAACGGGGAGATCTCATTAGGCGGCTGCCGAACCTAGGCTCGGCTACCGGGCTGACACCGGGCCCCCGCCCTGTCTCCCCCGCCAGAGGAGAGGGAGACAGGGCGGGGGAACCACATGGTGATCCGTGAATCGAGGGGAAGGAGTCGCCTGACTGCTGCCCGCCAATCGGATCCAATACATAAAGGGCTTGGTCCACAGTGTAAGACTCCTGGACTAGCCAATCATCCTCGGCCGCAGCAGCGAGAGCGTCCGCTCTCCACTGTCTGTGGGCCAGAGGGAGACGGACACAATGAGTGCACGACACCTGGGGAGTGAGAGCCGCGTTTGCGTGCTCTAATCCCCGGCAGGACTTACACCGTGAGCTTCGGTCGTAACTCATATGTCGGGTTGACACCGGGCCCCCGCCCTGTTTCCCCCGTCCGGAGGAGAGGGAGGATGGGGCCAGGGGAACCAGGAATGTTTGTTTTCTAGTAAACAGCTCTGAAAAGAGCTTGTGCCTGTACAGTGCTTCTGCAACGGAGTGCTGAAGAAAAGTGGGAGCAGATTGTAGGGACTACTTCCTATTTATACGGAAGTGAGTCCATAGGTGGGGCCCACGTCATAGGTGGGCGTGGATTAAGTCTGTCAGTGCTGCACACGTGCAGTGGGATTACCCAATAGTGTAAACCGTGATCGTTTTTCTCGCGTCCAGGAGAGAAGCTTAAAAAGGAGACTAAATGGAGTCTCTGAGAAGGTTCAAAATTGGTACTTTAATTAATAAAAAGCGCGGTAATGTTACAAACAGGATATTGTTCAGTCAGGAGAGAAAGGCTGCAGCTCCCTCTCCCAGTTGCCGGCCGTGCAGAAGAGACCCCACAAGCCTTCGTCTTTCCCGCTTGCTGGCTGTTAGCTCCTCCTCTCTGTGAGCTGTAGTGACGTAGGGGACTTCCCCCTCGTTCTCCTTTGTCCGATATCGCGTTAAACAGAGGATTTCGACATTTTACATTCATTGCTTACTTCCACATGCCTTTTCTCCTCCTTATCTCTTTCATAACTTTATATGTAATACATGTTAACGGCGTCAATAGCCACTTTAATGATACTAATGGACGGTAGTCCCGGATGTCGTCATGAAGGATATTCAGAATAAAAGCTTGATATTGAGAACTTCCGGTTTTTTCCAGAATAAAATAGCATTTAAACTGACGGTATGTTTAAGCTACATTATGCTATTAAACATTGATTTTAATTTCTAACAGTCCCTCATTACCTACCTAAAAGGTGTATATAATACTGAAATCAATGAGTTCTTCATCTGAACTTTGCATAGTACATAACTCATATCAAAAACATACAATCAAAATGGAATGGTTCAATAGCCTCAACTTTACAAAAATACAAAAAATACTTTGACTGTGTTTAAACATAAAAGTTTTCCCTTGTGCATAACTTCTAGTGTTAACATTCAATATGGTTCTTCAAAATAGCAGCAATGACTTGGTATTAGAACATTTTCTTCCTCCCTCCTTTCACAGAAACCGTTCTCATACCACGCTCAGTGTTAAGGCACTTGTTTTTACAAAGTGAAAAGAAACAAACCATATTAAAATAGCAATGATTTATAAAACATGAGATCTACAATATTAGAATATTATAAAATAATAAAATTAACTATATAATAGGAATAGTGTAAAGTAAATTGAAATGGATTCACTCCATTTTAGCATTTTAGTTTGCTCACTTCTTCACATGATTTCATCATTTAAAGTATCACATCAGCTGGACATTCATTGAACAATTTCATCATTTAATACAATATCTGTATACGGGGTGGGTCGTCTCGTTCTGCTAGCATTTGTAACTGTCTCCTCATGAGAAATGTACCCTCCCTCCTTTCATACCAATTAAGGCGAGACACGGCAGGCAAAAACATCGTTTTTCAAGTACTGGTCAATTTTGAGATTTTGTGCTATTTTGATTCCATAACATGTTTTCTTTCAGGCTTTTGGAAGGAAAACGTACAAAATACACATTTAAGTGTTTATTTTACTATAGTTTGTCTATTTGCGTCTATAGATTTCTCCTAAATTCACCAAAAGTTAGCTTTCTAACGTAACATAAAGCACCGCGACCGCTGTGTGCACCATGTCATCAGAGATATCGTTGGAAAGCTCCGTCTCTCCTGCACAATCTCATCGGATCCAAATATGGTCATTTCCTTTGTATCAGCAACCAATCGTGAAAGCACAAAGGGGTCTTAAACCAAGAAACGAAATCTCATTGGCTGGTGTCAATTTCTGACAACGTGATTCGTTCAGATGCGTCACGTGGTGTGCTAAAACACTTCCTGTTTAGCTTTCCGCTAGAAATTGAAATCTCAAAATCGCAAAAGAACGGCGAAAAAAACGTTCACAGAGAAGACGACAACAATTGTCTCTTGCACGAAGCAAGGTTATACAAAAACAAATGACCCCGAACATGAAACACCTTCACGGAGTGCGTCGAGGCGCAAGCTGTCATCCAGAGAACAGGAGGGTTTAGCTAGCGCCTCACTGCAATCTTTAAAGGTCGTTTTCTCAAAATGAGTTTTTTCTCCTACTCTGAGTTCGAAATTTCAACTTCAGTAGCACGTAGAGACACCAAACCTTCCAGTTATATTCCTATCAATATTATGAAGGCTTTTACAGAAGGGTTTGTTCATATATAATTCATAGCCTGAATTATACAACATTGTATACCTAAAAACATGGCGAAAATTGATATTTTAGGGCTGTTGACAGTATTTTCTGATTTATGGAGTGATAAAAAGAGATATCCAATATCCCTTCTGTAAAAGCCTTAGATACTAATATGACTACAAAATGAAACAAGAATTTGGAACCTGGCTTTATCCAAAGTTCAGATTTCGATTCCTGAAATGTGTTAAAATATGTGCATATTTAATGAGATAATGGCTAATTTGCATATTTAAACATGCTATTTCAGAAAACTTGTAATACAAAAGACAATTGCCTTATTGTAAGACATTAACTGGAGAAATTTCTAGCTGATACCTTTAAGTTAAAAAAAGTACCCTATTCACCTGGGGTGTCTCGCCTTAAGGTATGAAAGTAATATGTTCTCTAGAAGAGGCCGTCGTGATCAATCGGTACGTTAGGACATGAAAATGCAACATCTAGGCCTCTCCTGGGCTCTATGTTATCCTTGTACCCAGTGGAGCCTAAACTCCGCCTGGGACTGGGCTCTTAGCCCTACTGGCTTTGGGGTGTTTCGCCATGTTGATTAACTACATAAAAAACATCACTGGCTGTGCTAGGTCCTAGCCCAATCCTGTGGCAAGACTGAGTACAAGGTTTTAGTTCCACGATACCGCCAAACATCTACTCTGGGGTATGGCAGTGTTGTAGTCAAGTCACCAATTCACGAGTCCAAGTCACTCTCGAGTCCCCACTCTTGGAGTCCGAGTCCAAGTCCGAGTCACCTAGGGACAGTCGTAGTCGAGTCCGAGTCCAAGTCCGAGTCCCCCAAGGAGTGTCCGAGTCGAGTCCGAGTCCGAGTCATCATTACCTGTGTTCGAGTCCGAGTCCAAGTCCGAGTCACCCAAGGAGTGTTCGAGTCGAGTCCGAGTCACCATTACCTGTGTTCGAGTCCAAGTCCAAGTCCGAGTCACCCAAGAAGAGTCCAAGTCAAGTCAGAGTCACAAGTCTTCATGTATTAATCTTAGTGGATATATGTGTTGAAATGTAGCTGTAGCTCCTCTACATTGCTTTTATCCTGTCACGGTATACTAATGTGTCTATTGAACTGCTGTGAAGCGAGTGTGCCTACAATTGTTGTATTAAAAAAGGTGCTATACAAATATAAAGCTTATTACTAATAATAATTATTATTATTATTATCATCATCATCATCAAGGTTGAGTCCAGTTCCAATATTGCCTCCAGTGCTCCGTTCTGGCATCTTCAAAGAGCTGCTTTACAAATGAAAATGGTATACATTAAACACAATGACACAATGTCACAATTGAACTTATTTAATGGTTTGAAAACCCACAGAAACTGAAAATACATTATTAAGAACAATAGAACATGAGAAAGCATGCAGGGCTTTCTACGCAATATAAGTAACATTTTCATTCAATTTCCAATTTGAATCTGGCTCCAATTCCTCTCTATGTTAGTGAAGTGATGGGGTCCCCTCTCCTACCATAATGTGGCCCTATTGGACAGACACCCAGTTGAAATTATGCATTTAGAATACTTAAAAAGCATCTTACAGGTGTACGGAAAACCACAAACAACACCAGCAGAGCCGAATGAGGCCAATTCCAATAGAGTGCCACAGTGACGCGTCCTAAAACCCGGAAGTAAACTTCTTCCGGTTCCTTCGTCAAAGAAGCAATGCTTTTTCTCCATAGGATTTTGGAAAATAGCTCGAAATAAGGTCTGTGGTTGAGACACATTTAAGAGACAGATCACGTGGAGATTATACAAAACGTGATCTGTCTCTTAAATGTGTGTCAACCACAGACCTTATTTCGAGCTATTTTCCAAAATCCTATGGAGAAATTGCATTGCTTCTTTGTCGAAGGAACCCATGCGCAGCTTACTTCCGGGTTTTAGGACGCGTCACTGTGCCACTCTAGTCTGGCAGGGAACTTTAGTCTGGCATAAAAATATGTTTTTAGCTGCTAGCGTCAGGAGCAGATGAGCACCCACTCAGGCACACACACTTAAACATCCTTGTTGCATTTTAAAAGCATCAGATTTGACAACATCGAACAACTCAACCTTGCACGTGAGGCCTCATAAAAATGCCTCCATGACTGAATACCCTTTCAATGGGTGCACTGGAAGCAGGGATAGAGAATACCTGTGTGGCAACCTGATAGAGGACAGGGAACTGGGATTTATTTTGTTGCCAAAACTTGAAGCATGGGTCTGAGGCCTGGTTGTCGATCAAGTCGAGGTATGCAGTCAGCTGAGCCTGGACAGACCGCCTGTGGGTGGAGGAGGGAGTCTTGCTGTAGAGGGAGAACATTCTCAGCGTCCTCTGAGGAGCTTCAGGAGCAGGAGGAGACACTGGAACATCACCTTGTTCTGGTCCTGCTGTTGAGATCATTTGCTTCTCACCCTCTGCCTTGATACAATCTGAAATGAGAGGGTATACTTTTGTGAATAAATCTGCTACTGATCTTATTATTTTGTTTGTGATACCATTTATAGATGATGTTAATTTGTTTTACTTGAAAAGGCTAATGTGTAAAAATGGCCTTATAATTTGGTAATTCTTTCCATAAGGATTGAGTATTCTTATTTTGGCTACACACACCCCAATATCTACAAACAGATAAACCACTTCTAGACATTCATGTACACATATAACTATAATTAATAATGGCTAGTATAAGTTAGAGCCTGCATACATATATAACAAGTGAACATGTCTCACCAATGATCTGAGTCATTAGCTGATCTTTGTCATCACTGTCCAGCTGCACATCATGTTTTAGCCACTGGAAACCAAACGATGGGTCCAACACAGATGCTATGAAGTAAGCAGTCGTGAAAGGAAATTTGGTGGGACCTCTTCCTTCAGCTGGCTCGCATCCTGGCATCTTCACTGCTTGGAAGATCTCTGTGAACCTTGTTTTCAAGGAGCTTGTTGTGCCTAGGGGAAGAAAGAATACACAATTCAGCAAAAAATCTTTCATATTGCTAAATAAATTGTATGGTTAAAATTAGGGCTACCCCAACTACTAATCCTCAACCATTGCAAACTAGTTGTGGCATGTTTATGATAATAATTTAAATACATTTTTGGACCATCCAAATATGGTTTGAGTTCAAGGATTGAGAAACAATGTTAAAAGTAACATTGTTATCAGTGTGCTATATAACAGTGACATAAAAACCATAATCCTGAGCCTTAAAAAATTGAATGTTCATGCACAAACCAAGCAAGCCACTAATGGTAAAAAGGGATATTTAATCAATGAACACTTAAAACAATAAAATGTGTCAAGTGTAAATATGTAATATGATTCTAAATGTGTTGCAATGAACGAATATTTTGTTAATTTATTTCAACACAGTCGGCAAAACATCACAACACAACACAAAGCGAAGATAATAAATATAATATCACAATGTCCAACAACCAATAAGTGAACGTTTAAATTATATCAATAAAGATTAAGCCCCAGAAAGCACATTGCTACTTGACGACATTCTGCATGTTAAGTAGCCATGTGCTTTCATGTTATCGGCTGAAGCTTTACTTATTGTATTGATCACATTACTCTGATGATAGTGTTCATTACAGCCTACCTAAATATATATGAACTCCATCCTTAGAGTAATGTGTTATGGAGCCTCCGTGACGGAGATCATTTTCAGTCTCTAATTTTCACGTTCATTGTAGGCTAGGGCTAGGCTACTCGTCATCTGCAGTATCACCAAGGACATGTATAGCTTTTTAACAGTATCTATCTAGACAATAAAACTGCACTTGGTCCCTAGGATGTGATATCAACCCCTACCTCCATCTAACCCGACATCTTAAAACCTTTGTGGAGTCAATTTAGTGGCTAACGTTAACGTGGGTTAGCAAGCTAACAATAGCATTTCTACTTACTTTTCTGGGTGCCGCCGTGAAAGGTGTCGATTTTCACGGCGATTTAATTCGACGTTGTCCCAGTCTTCTCTTCTATCTTCTGTCCACATAATGTGCATTTTGCGCTGCTCTTTCCCAATATGGAAACGAAATCTTTAAAAGCATACAGCACGATGCGGGATGTGTCTCTGGACATCTTTAGACTGGTATAGCAGCGGGGGCGCGCCCAGTACGTGAACTCGCCTCGCAGGTGCACACGACAGGACACAGAGGACATCAGACTCCAGAGAAAACTTGCTCGAGTCCGAGTCCAAGTCATCGTGCGTGAGAATTCACGAGTCCGAGTCATCCCAAGGAGTGCCCGAGCCGAGTCCGAGTCCAAGTCCAAGTCATCGTGCGTGAGAATTCACGAGTCCGAGTCCGAGTCGCGTCAATCAGTTTGCGAGTCCGAGTCAAGTCACGAGTCCCGAAAATCAGCACTCGAGTCCGACTCGAGTCCGAGTCCAGGACTCGAGTACTCCATCTCTGGGGTATGGCATTCTAGACTGTCATTTCTGGGAGAAGATTTTGGTCAGTTACAACAGTTGTAGAATTTCATCACTTAAAAGTTCCTACTTGGTGACTTTGGGTGGTCTGTTTTAATGCAGTGATAAAGTCCCTGAAATGGTGTGAAAACCGGTGGAATATCACTAACGCATTACACTAATTTATCTTCAATTCTGGTCTCCTTGAAGAACCATGCTAACCCCTTTTACAGTGTGTGGAAACGTGGGTGCCCGAGCATGTGATAATTAGTTCAATTCAGGAATGTTGACTTATGGCAGATATGTTTCTCCTTTAAATAACATCTCTAAATGTCAGGTCATCACTGATTAAATGGATGAGCATTAGGAGGTGGTGGCACTTGTCTTTTAAAACTCATACTCTGGTGCCGTGCGTTCCCTCTGAAGCTGCAAGTAAGATTTAAAACATCTGCAGGGTGGGTAGAGCGACCCCTTCTCCCTGAAAGATATTTGTCGTCAAAAATATGCACCATTAAAATGAGTGATCCAAGGCCCCGCATGTATTACTCCCAATTATACTAGTTTTTCAAAATTTAAATGTTCAATCGCTCTTTGCCTAGTGTCTTTTTTTTTCCTACATCTTGGACGACAAATAAATGTTGCTTCCACCTTAACAGTTCTCCTATGGTAATAACCATGCTACAATGGAGAAACCAATACTCTAGATTGGAATACTTTCTTTGGCTTGGTTCTAGCTCTACCTTTAACATTTTCCATTCAAATAAAGATTTGCCTGCTATCTATATTGTAACAAATTAAATCTTCCCCAAATTCTCACATGAATAAGAATCTCTAAAAGAATAATTTGTTTATATGATGAAAATATTGAATAATATGTTCTACCCTCAGTGTGTTTTTAGGATTATTTTCTAATAAGTGTGTTTATGTGTAAACTCACTCACTCCTGTGTTCCTTCTCTCCCCCTCTGGTTGTCAAGCCACGAGCCCCTCACGTTCTGCTGGCCCATGCCAACTCCTCTGGTTCTGTCCTCTCCTCTGTCCTGCCTTCTCCTCAGTCCATCCGCTCTTGGATCCTCCCGCTGTAACTCTTTTCTGTGGCCCCACTGCTTTGCATTTCATCTCCTCCTTTTCAGTCTCTACGCTGTTGCATGGAGGGCGTATTCCGCTCTCATGTCCCACACTCTGCTCTTGTGCCAAATCTCGTGGCTCAGGCTGGAACTTCCATGTCCTGTCTGAGGGACCGATGAGAGTTTGCCTCTTTGTCAGCATGCTGGTTTGGTTCTGGATGCCTTAGGTGGAGATGGTTCTGGATGCCTCAGGTCGTTGTTGGTTCAGCTCGGGTTCTCTGTCTTTTCGATGGAGGAGGAATCCCCTGTGGTGAGGTCATTTGTCTGAAGATGGGGTCGTAGCATTCTGACAGGCAGAGAGAGAGAGAGATCTCGGGACGCATTACCTATAGTTAATTCTAACACACTGAGGTAAAATAAATCCATTCCTTTCCACTCTATTTTCCTAATCTTACTATCTGTCTTAGATGTTAAATGTAATTGATGTCTACTAATGGTTGTGCCATATCCCTAAACATTGCTTTCACCCACTGTAACATGGCTACTCCAAATAACTCTTTCAGGAAACCATTTTCTTCCATTGGTGAAATACCTACATGTTTCAAGCACCACATATTTCACACTATACAAGAACGTCCCCATATTTTCTCCATCTTTTACATCTCACTGTTATTTAGAACATAAGTAACTAACTTTTGTGACAGGACATATCTGCAATGTCGCCACAATCTGCTGGGGAATTTTGTTCATAGAGTTTGTACGTACAAAGCTGTACTTGTGGGTTAGTAGCCTGTTTCTACTGTAATTATTTTCAATAATTTTGCTCAGGTCACCGGTCGGTTGTCCATAAACTTAACAGGGGGTGTTTCTGGTACAGACTAAAACATGGATCCAGTGTATTTGGAGATTCCCCTAATCTGTAAATCCCCATCACTGATTATCCCGATCACTTAAACCCATCTCATCATTTGATACAAGAACTGCATATATGGGGGGTGAATCATCTTGATTATAACCGCCTCACCTTTGGGAACGAGTATTTCTAAATCCTCCTCTTGTTGCTCAGCTGATCTTTTGGCTCTGGGGATAAGTGAAAGTTTCTGAAACACAGCTGGAGTTGTGTTAGTGATGTGGGCATTCTCTATGAGTGGACTAATGGCTCTATGTCTTACTTGATATTGTACTCCCCATCCAACCAGAAAGGTGCCAAGTGTAATGAGCACTATCAACAATGCTATTCTGACTCTTATCCCTAGGGGACCCCACAATTGCTTTGGCTTTGTTCTTGACATCATCTCTATTTTGTCCATGGTTGTGTCAGTTACAGAATTTAAATAATGAGTACTATAATAACGTATACAAAGGTTGTACTCTTTTTCAGATATAAAGCAAAAATAGGTTTTCACTTTAGTGTTCAATCTATAAAAATCTATAGACAATTCGTCTTTTGAGCTGTTTCTATCTTTATCTTATTTCTATTTATTGATTTGTTCCAGCTCTGCCAAATCAGTCCTAACTCCCATTAATGTTCTGGAAGTTGCCAGTGAAGGGTGACAATGTGTGAGGTGGTGTCAATTTGCTCCTTTTTCTTTACCTTTAAACCGGAGCGCGTGTGAAGTTCATTACAACTTCTCACTGTTCCGTCCACCGGGGATCAGCCCACTGTCTTTTGTGAACTTTCACCCTCACCCATTCACCTGGCCGAACAGGAGTCTCTTCTGGTGTCTCGTCTGGTATCTCTGTAGCTTTCCTAGCCTGTGTAGACAACACTTGGATAATATTAGTCAGAGTTCTGACATATTCATTACTTCTATTCGTCTAATATCTAAAACTGGACCACTCCCTCCTTGGAGAAGGCCCAAGCTTCGGCATACCTTTTGTCGTTATGAGATCTATTATTAACTCCATGTTATTATTTATTAACTACAACGTCACTGAAATCAACATATCTGTATAATCATGACACTCCCTCCTTTGAGCATAACATGCTCAATTAATATTGCAATGATTACCCTATTCTGAACAGGACATGTAAAACCCATAACGTTGCATCAAATAAGTATAACTTCTCCGTGTACCCATAAGGCGTACAAAAAATATCGTATGATGTATGGTTTTCTGCGGGTATAAAAACATTCACTAAAATCTGCCATTAGCACAAAAAATGGTTTAGTTGTTTCAACAATGGCTTTTGTCATGGTATTATGCATCATTGTTGCTGCGAAAAACAATACCCCTGGTGTCGCTAATGCGTCTCAATAATTCTAGGATTAGAGGATTGGTTGATACTGCTGAACAAAGATATGATAAA
The DNA here is from genome assembly GCA_902827135.1 of Harpagifer antarcticus. Taxonomy (NCBI): domain Eukaryota; kingdom Metazoa; phylum Chordata; class Actinopteri; order Perciformes; family Harpagiferidae; genus Harpagifer; species Harpagifer antarcticus. Next base: position 47,552 of record CADEHL010001153.1, on the reverse strand, counting down.
ATAATATTTCTCTAAACTAGAGAGAAAATACGAACTATTCTCACAGAGGGTGACATGCATGAATGGCTGGTGCCCCTCACTCAAAATGAGATATTGCCTTACGCACTACATTATAAATCAGTAAGGTCACTCAAGAATAAATAAATAAAAACTGGTTCTTGAAACTGTTGTAAAAACCCTACAACTTCTTCATCCAAGCTCTCAATCAGTGTTATGTTATTTAATCTGCAGCTCATGCCTTAAAACAGATACTTCAGACCGATTATAACATTTTGTTTATGAGAAAAAAACTGTAATCTGACTCCATAAATCACATAATTGTTTGACTAAAAACTACACTTCCACTAACAGTAAATGAAGTTCCCCTTTAAACACAGCCCCGGTCTTTTGACGGGGTCTATCTATTTACTAGCTGGAAAATGTTGGGCCAGTCTCTGTTGCTCCGTCTCTGTTCTCCCGCTAACAGTCACTCTCTAGTTCTGCTGGGTTCTTGTTGACTTCTTCACTGGTTTGAGACAAGCGACCCTATCGGACACCTCCCTTTGTAGCCAAACTTCACCACAGCAGGATCGAGTTTCTGTTTTTAGGTCTCAACAGCTCCACGTCAGGTGTATCGCCGCCCCTTGAACTGCAGTCGGTGTAAACAGGAGGACTTGGTAAGGATCCTCCGTCTTGGGCGAGTACCAGGTTTCAGTCTTCATATTTTTGGGTGGAAACCCCTCGTCTTGACCTCACTAGCTGTGTGGACACAATAGTTTTCTGTGTAGGGGAACAACATCACTCGTAATCTCTTTCCTTCTCATAATTCCAAAAATAGTCTGCTAAATGTTCTATTCTGTGGATGCTTTATGTGTAAATGCAAATGCTACTCTCGATTTTGTTTTACATTAAACCTCTCCCTCCTGTGGTGACAGATATGGCTCAATGTAGCTGGATTTCAAAATAGCCTTGTGCTGAAGATGCATCACCTGGTGGTCTGGCCCTCTGAGCTTTGTTGTGGTTGATACCAGGCTGTCAGTGGCATTTGGGTCATGTTTGGCACACCTCATCGTCTTTGACATCTCTGGGACCCCCTGCCTCCGTTGTCATCATGGAAACCTTCCCCGGGGTATCTGCATGGAGGGCCGTTGTTTGGTGCATGTGGTGGGTGTTTCATTTGTTGTTGTGGACAATCTCTAGCCCAATGGCCCATTTGGCTGCAATGGTAACATCCCTCAAACCGTAAACGTCTTCTGCCTGTGCCTCCTTGGAAACCTCCTGGTTGTTGGTTCTGCTTCTGATTTTCTGGCACTATCTGAGATTTTACTGTTTGAGGTGTCTGCCCTGCATTCTCTGGTTCTTCCTGAGCTTGAATTGTTGGAGGTGTCTGCCCTGCCTTCTCTGGAAGTTTCCCCTCCCTTCTCCTTGTCTTGTTCCTACAAGCTATGGTGTCTTTTGTTTTTTCTGCTATGTCTTCCCTCACTGGCAGGTCTGCTACTCGGACCACATTTATGCTGTGTGCCAATAGGCTGGCATATTCCAGATGGAGTATCAGACTTGTAACTCTTATAAATCTTTCTTCAGCTTCCCTCCATATAGTTAGCTGTTGTAGGCATTGTTCGTGCTCATAGTCGAGTACTGCTCTTCTATGGGCTTTTGTTGGTCCAGGTTGATCATCTGCTGGAATCAGTCCTCTTGTTTGCCATTGTTCCAACAGTTTCTCTATTTGGTTCCATGTCTTCTGTCTTTTACTTGGAAAGGTTAAAGCATCTGATCTGATTTGTACCCTTTCCTTGATATCTGCAGTTGAGCCTGGCTCTGCGTCTGGTCTCAACTTAGTTTCTTTCGGTGCCATGCTCTCTTCCTATTCGAATGAATATTATTAAGTTATCAAAGAGTGAAACACTAATCCTCCGACTAGCACCGTCGTTCCTGATAAATAATATCCTATGTCATCCGAACTTAACTTTAAATCTGGGGGGTTTTTTTATTCTTTTTTTTTTAAAGTTATAGATTTTTTTTTATGAGAACGTTTTTTGTAAAATATTAATAAAGTAAATTAAAAGATAAAAATTATGCAAATTTTTAAATCTGAAATGTTAAACTAAAAATTGTACAGTGTATGGTTTTGACTTTGATATATGAAAATAGAAATCTGGTGAAAATAGAAATCTACTGTGTACAGTGCATACCGCAATGTATGGAATTATGCAAATGTCATAATTTGTGTTAGCTTCAATAAATTGGTGTTTGAATATTCTACAGTCTAGTTTGAAAGACTATTATTTAAAGTTTTTTATCTTTTAATTAGAAACCACTTTGCAATTATATCTTGGCGATAAAGCATGTGTTCATTCATAACACTTAAAATCAAGCTTCAAAATGTTATAGTATCTTTGTAATAATTCTGTATTACCAGCAGAGTGCGCCGTGGTAATTTCCAGCTCAATCCACTAGGGATAGCTGTTGCAAAACTGACCTCTTTTTAACAAGAAGAAGCTTATTTTCCTTAAAAATGGGAGAATATGGTTAAACAACACAGCACATAACTGCCAAAACACATTTGCAAACAAGAATATTCAAAAAACTGCCAATACACATTTGCAAACAAGAATATCCAAAAAACCGCCAATACACACTTGCAAACAAGAATATCTCAAAATGTTTTTGCCAATACACACTTGTAAGCAGAAATACTTGCAAAACCAGACTCCTACAAATACCAAACTTCCCACGGTAAGATAACCTGTCTATTTTATAGTTCCAACTCTGGCAAGAAATATGATTTGTCCTTCTCAAGATGGAGTGCCTAGCTTCATGTGAGTAGGACTGAGTGTGTAAAAACAAACAGAGTACTTTCAATTAGCATTTCACGAAATGGCGACTGCCTTGTGGCTTATTTTTAACATGAGGGCAAGACAAGATGGCAACTGATTTTCCAACCTTTAACCTGAAGAACAAAGGGATTTGAAAACACACCTCGTCTCTCTCACAGGGGAGTTGAAATAATGGCGGGGTGATCTTTAGTCTAGAAAATTCAATAAAAAACAACACTGTAGTTTAAAATAACATTTCTATCTAGTTTACTATGAAAAATGGGCTTTATCTTATTGATATCATCACTTAAAGTTAGGAACCCTTACGCATAAGCTATAAACCTATCTACGTATTATTTTACTTTATAGTCCACTATTGGTCAACTGATGCCATTTAAACACGTTAGGTGGGAGTCATATGGAAACTAAAGATTATATCATCTGATATTTGGGAAGAGTGTTACATTTGAAATGGCAGAAAGTCTTGTTGCAATTTCCAGATATTGAAAGAGGCCCTGGAGTTTCTCTGGTAATTATCAATAGCAGCAGTTAAGTGAATACTGTTCAAACAATACCTGTGTTTGTGTTTTGTATTGATTTCTCTGTTTTATCCTTTCATAAATGTGAGGACTAAACTTTCTTCAAACATTCCTGGGTGCCTGGGTGCTAAACAGGTTTTATTACTCTGGGGGAAGGGACAGTTAAGCAGGACTGGGTAGATGAGAGTTCTTCTGCTTAAGGTCTTCAGTATGTCATGTTTCAGGGAAGTCTACATATCTTGAATGGTATATATGTGTTTAATTACTTTGTATTAGTAATAGCAGTGTGTAAACAAAAGCTGGAAATATGAGAGTATTAATAAGTATATCTTTGTGAACAAGTCTCTGGAATGCGCAGGAAGGGTGTGTGTGTGGATGAAAGCTGCAGTAACATGAGACAGCTAGAGTCCAGGTCCTCTGCTGGCTCGCTCTGATTTGCTATGACCACAGCTCCTCCCTTGTTTTTACAATATCTCCTGTTGAGTTCTGGGGTCCGGTCTCTTTTACTCCTGCCGACAAGATGAGAGGATCTCCCGGCATCAGAACTAGAGCAGGGAGTGGGGGCCCACCCCACCCCTTTGAAAGTGTATTGTATTATTACCTTTTATCATTAAAACAGATTATTGTTTAACCCTCATCCTGGCTGTTTTGAGTTTTCCCTCTTTTAAAGCACACTCCTATAGGATCGGCGCAGACCAGAGATATCTGCTCCAACAATTTGGTGACCCCGACGTGATGACCTCATGAGTGGGGTTTTTTAGGGGAGAGCACGAGCAGCCAGCGGATGGAGGGGGATACCTCGAAATAATTTCTGACAACTTAAGGATCCTAAAACTAAAAGGTAAAACGGACGCCTGTTTCTATCGAAGGTCTGTAAATTGGCTAAGCTAAAAGTTAGAGTTGTCAAGAATATTTCCCAGGTGTCATTGAAGGTATAATACAATACATATTTTTAGCATAAATAGATAACCATAACATTGATAAAGCAACAGTTAGAAGTCTCGTGGATTCTTCAGAATCACACGACTGACTCGTTTGCTGCACGTGAAGCGATGAGGGGCGTGGGTTTTTTCAGAAATCGAGACGGCTAACTCACGGGGAAGTTCAGTGGTTCTTTAAAAAAAAGATTCCATCCAGAACAAAACAGAATGGTGCTTTCCAGTTTTCGTAGGAATCTGCAGCGCATTATAGGTTTAAATCCAAGAGTAGAAACGCGAGCTTCAAAAGCCATTGAAATTAACGGATTTCTCTTGTTCTGTTATATTATTTAGGTGCATATATATATATGTATATATTTAGGTGCATATATATATGTATATATATATATTATTGAACACAGGAAAGCCTTAGTCAGATAAAGAAATACGAAGTCATTCTTGTTTCAAGAAAGCCCCCTTCTCCTGGAATGCCATCTCACACGGTTGGATAAACACAGAGGTGATTTATGAGAGAGGCTTGTGAGCAGGCAGCTCCAGGGCACGGTGAGGAAAGAGAGAGAGACAAGAGAATTAGGATGTTTGAAAAGATTGGAAAGAGTAAGGGTTGTATGGGGTTGGCTACTATTCTGGACGATGTCATATTGTTTTATGAGTAAAGACATGAAATAGAATGTATTACTAGATATAGGACCTACATGCTTATCTAGGTTGACAGAAAGCTGCTGTTGACCAGTTTCGGCTGCAGCTATCCTATCTGTGTTCTGAGGAGAACATACGTTGCATTTATGATTTATATTAAGAAAGTTCACAATTGATACCATTAAAGACCGTTTTGGATTAATAGGGCGTGTCTGTCATAAACATTAGCGCTTAGATGGAATAAAGTGTTGAAAGGTTCTCAAGAGTGGGAGTTTTCACAATGCTTTTTGGTTTTTATTGAGACAATTAAGTGGTAAGGACAGAAAACTGTTCCGTGGTGATTTCTTTAGGTTTTAGCTTTGGTAATGAAGATTACATTATGTGAGGAAACTTTTCCACCAATACTTCCTTTGAGTGTTAAAAAATATATTCATTAACTGAGAATTGTACTTAATTAGATTTCAGAGGAACTTAATTGCATACAGTAACGTTGAGGGAAAGTAAAAAGAGGTTTACTGAGTATATGAAGTACATTCAAATTAAATATAATAGTGGATTATTCTACCTAGATTAGACATACAAAGAGGACAATTTGTGTGTTATGAACTGGCCTTGTCTTGTTACATTTTTATTGAAGCCAGACTACAAGTCGTATGGTTTAATTTTTATTGAACTCAGTCTCCAAGCAGTGTGATTTCTCTCTGCACATGGTTGAGTCTTCTCTTCCCTTCCCCCGGTCATCCAAGTTATTTGACCCCATGAGGTCAAGAGTCATTCTGTTAGACCACAATCTTGTGTAAGACAAATCATTGTTCTTTTGTCACATTTTGAATTACATAAGAGTTCATTTTGCTAAATCAATTTATCTTTAATTTGTAGTTGGTGTTTGCTAACATTTTTAGGAACGACATAGACCGACACTTGGGTCAAATTACATAACTGTAATCAGATTACTTGTTTTTCAAATATAGCGCTAAATACAGTTAGTTTTGTATTCTGTTACAAATCTAACCATGCTTGTAACACAACATAGATAGATTTAACTTAGATTAAAAGAGATTTTACAATGTAGTTTTACCACTTTTAATGAAGTAAAAGAATCTGGGTAGACTACTACCATTAGTTTGTTTTAACATTCACATGTTTCAGCATTCCTGACCATATAGACACTTATTTTGTAACCCTTTGGGGGAGAGATTTAAATTGAGTTTTTCTCCAGTTGCTGATTTGCTGTGATTACAGCAGCACTGGATAGTTGTGCGCCACCTTTGGGTTGTACTCTGAATCAGTGTGTTAAGTGAAAGGTTGCTCACTACAGAAACAGAAGAACTATGCAAAGAATGCATCTCTGAGGAGATTTTGACATTTTGCTTGGGCCTCATTGTCAAGGCAACAGTGGTGTGAAGAGGAACTGCAAGTGTTTGGGGATTTCTACTGTGCAGAGGACAACATGTGTCTGCTGATTGTGGCACATTGATCCAGAGGTTCCTTCCCCCTCAGGACATCCCAGTGCCAAACAAGAGTTTCATTGATCCAACTGACTACAGCTGCAGAGGACAACAAATCACTGACTGTTCTCATTATGACAAGATCTTGAGATAGGCTTGTCTCAGACTGGTCACACTCTGAAGAAATTATGCAATGATTTGACAGCATAACTGTGCAAGAGTTTTCCAGAGGGTGGTGTACAACATTAGGTTTAGTGTTTTAGATGGGAGGCTGCTTGTTTAAATGATGGTCTGGAATGCTGAAAATATTAAAGTTTATTATTCTTGTTTAGCAAACAAGACATCTGATTATTATGTCACACATAATAATCTTGACATAGAAACTAGCTATGAGTAAAACGTGTGGTTTTTATACCATTGTTATCATGAACTAAAAATAAATAGGGAAATAGTATCTTGTTAAAGATGAATGGATTTCATATCCTAGAGAGGATTAGTTATTGTGAATACTCCACAAGGTATCTACTAATGTATTTTAAAGAAACAAATTTAAAGAAATTGAATTGACTTGATAAATAAGTAAAGATAAAAAGTTGTATTACCCATGAATTAATCAATTGGTAAATTAAAAATAGCAGTAAAGAGGAAACTATTAAAGTAAAATGAGAATCATCCTAAAACACACTGAGGGATAAAGGGGGTATATGACAAAATAGAACCATATTCTTCAATCTTTTCATCATGTTAACAAATCATTCTTCAAGAGATTTTGATTAACACCATTAAAGGGATAGTTTTAGGAACCGCGCTATAAGACAAACCTTTATTTGAATGGATAATGTTAGAGGGAGAGCTAGTGCCAAGCCAAATATAATTCCAATCTATAGAGTATTGATTCCACCATTGTGGCATGGTTATTACCATAGGAGGGCTTTAGGATGGACTTCTGTTTTTGGATCCATGAGTTGTTGCGTGTTCGGACGCCCTGGGTTCCACACACTGCTAAAGAATTTAACATTGTTTTTAAGTAGACCAGAATTGAAGATAAATGGGTTTAATGAGCTATGAAATGCAGAGCTACACAGATCCTAGTAATGTTTTGACACAAGATAATAATTAAGTACACAAGTTTCTGAAGTAGATCTATTAGACATTTTAATATAGATTAGGTGTTAATAAACTGTAGTAGAGTACTATAAGGAAGTGACATTTTTTGGCTAACACTTTTCAGGGAATGTGGGGAACAGCTGTTCCGATGAAAAGTTAGATATATCTTGAAAATTATAGTTGTAATCGTGAATTAATTAATGATGGCGCTCCATATATGACAGATTTTTGTAGACAAAGGATACTGGCCTATGCTGAAATATCAAAGTCTCTGCAGAGCACACACATGGCCAAAAAGACTGAGACCAACTGACCTTTGACCCTGACCGACAGTGTAACTTGAGAAGACACTGTCAAGAACTGACTCTGGGGTGACTGACCAAACTTGACTTTACAACCTGACAGTGTGAGTGTGAGTGTATGTCTGCATGTGATCAGTGCAACTGCATGATTTAAAACAATGACTAATCAAGCATGCTTTTGGACTAACACATTATTCTGGGGCTCCGTGGGAAATGAGAGGTTTTCCTAAAATTCCACAAAAATTGGAAAACCGTACAGGTGACCCGTTTCTAATCTACTTGATATTTCACTCCCACAGGAGGTGGCAGTTTGCAGAATGTGAAACTCAAACTAAAACATGAAGATTCTGTTTCTTTTAGGACTGAAGGATGGAGAGAAACACTTAATTTCACTGAAGTGTTTACTGTGGAAATGATGGATGTATATTTGGGAAAAATGTTGGGTATTTTTTATAATCCCTTATTACCTGAAGGTTTTCTTCCCATACAGGATTTTGGTTACACATGAGTTATGTGTAAAAAGGGGGAGTGTAAACTTTACAATGTACATTTTTCATTTAGGGACTGAAAGGAACCTTCTGCCCCAACTCGGATGTTCAATCTGACCATTGATTGACAGTTTTAGAATGGACCTGCTCCATATCTGGGGATAAGATACTGTTTGATGAATGTTGACATGTTTCTAATATTGATTGAGTTATAACAGATAACATAGATGCAGAATCAGTGGCCAAGGGGCTACTGTGAGAGAGGTAATTTCAGAATGGAATACTGAGGAAGTTGACCGGTGAGTAATGTTTCAACAGGTATTAAAGTAACTGAGGTTTGAAATGTACAAAGAACATATTACAGTTAAAGCTAAAACATAGTAATGTAATGAGACCGAATGTAATTTAGACAACATCATGTAATTAGCCTGGTAAAGAAGTAAAAGCCATAGACTTTATTGTTTAGGTCATTATGGGGATATACATTTCATCTAAATTCATAATGGAAAGACATTTGATGACAGTTTGTTGGAATTCTGTATTCATTTTTTCAGCTTGATAATATCTAAGCACTGACAGGTAGAAGCAGTATCACCAGGAAATCATTCACTTTGTCAGTATCATGATTTTGGTTGTTTCTGAATCCATAACATTAGTGTGTTTCTTTACCAGAAACATTAGCAGTTCATATTATATTTAGATTTTAAATGGGATCTCAGGGATTTCATTAAGAATAACACAGACGCTTGTCAGAAACTCAGAGCTATTGAAATATGTTATTTGGTTCACCTAGAGATGTTGGAGTTTTGTTTTGTGGCCACACACCAAGTATTAAGATTCTGAAGCTGCACTGGCAGATAGGAGGTCTACAATTAATTTAGAAAACCTGTTCACAGACGTCTGTTATTTTTAAGAGACCCCACCAACAGGCTCCAAGCTGCTTACGCAATGGTGGGTCAAACAGCGGAGGGCCCCGGAGCCCTGAGCGTAGGCTTGAGGGATTTGTATCAGATTTCTCCACACAGGTTGGTGATGCCAAAGGGGGACACGAGACGCAGGAGGCGGACACAGCAGAGTTCGTCTGGCTGAAGGTTATCAGGACAAAGTGGCTCAACCCCAGGCTCTCCGGCCCCGACCGAGTGACCCAGCGGATCTCTCATGCCGTCCGCGTGGGAGGAAAGGGGGACAGCTCGTACCACGGGAGCCAGTGTGCGGCGAGGAAACCACCTGCTAGGACCGGGGATGACATCAGGATGGACGTGATCCTCGCAGAGGAGGTCGACTCGGAAGCTGTCATCAGTGGACGGGAGGAGCAGGATCCTGAGGACATCCCTACAGCAGACGACTCGGAAGCTGTCATCAGTGGACTGGACGAGAACGACCCTGAAGACATCCCTACAGCAGACTACTCGGAAGCGGCTGTCAGCGGACAAAGGGGGACTTGTCGAGGCAGCAGAGGAGTCTACTTCTCTCTGATCAGTTCCACCAGTGAAGGGAAAGCCGCATCTCCCCCTCCCTATCAGCTGCCCTTGTTGGCGTATTCCTCTGAGGGGGGGGGGGGGGGGGGGGGGGGGGGGCTGATGATTTCACCACACAAGGAGACTGCTTCCTAGTACTCAGATCGCCCCCTAATGGTTCCTTTACTGCCATGGAAGATGGTGTTCTGTTCCCAAACATTCAAGTACTTTGGGTCTCAGTTTCTGATAGATTTATACAATATTGGGGGACAGACACAGTAGAACAGAATGATAGTAGATATGTTTCAAAATGTCTTGTGTAAGTTTATCTCTTGAGAGATAAAAAGGGGGATTAAAGATTATATCATCTGATATTTGGGAAGAGTGTTACATTTGAAATGGCAGAAAGTCTTGTTACAATTTCCAGATATTGAAAGAGGCCCTGGAGTTTCTCTGGTAATTATCAATAGCAGCAGTTAAGTGAATACTGTTCAAACAATACCTGTGTTTGTGTTTTGTATTGATTTCTCTGTTTTATCCTTTCATAAATGTGAGGACTAAACTTTCTTCAAACATTCCTGGGTGCCTGGGTGCTAAACAGGTTTTATTACTCTGGGGGAAGGGACAGTTAAGCAGGACTGGGTAGATGAGAGTTCTTCTGCTTAAGGTCTTCAGTATGTCATGTTTCAGGGAAGTCTACATATCTTGAATGGTATATATGTGTTTAATGACTTTGTATTAGTAATAGCAGTGTGTAAACAAAAGCTGGAAATATGAGAGTATTAATAAGTATATCTTTGTGAACAAGTCTCTGGAATGCGCAGGAAGGGTGTGTGTGTGGATGAAAGCTGCAGTAACATGAGACAGCTAGAGTCCAGGTCCTCTGCTGGCTTGCTCTGATTTGCTATGACCACAGCTCCTCCCTTGTTTTTACAATATCTCCTGTTGAGTTCTGGGGTCCGGTCTCTTTTACTCCTGCCGACAAGATGAGAGGATCTCCCGGCATCAGAACCAGAGCAGGGAGTGGGGGCCCACCCCACCCCTTTGAAAGTGTATTGTATTATTACCTTTTATCATTAAAACAGATTATTGTTTAACCCTCATCCTGGCTGTTTTGAGTTTTCCCTCTTTTAAAGCACACTCCTATAGGATCGGCGCAGACCAGAGATATCTGCTCCAACAAAACCTATCAGCGACTATTAAATGACCGTCGTCAATTTAACGTACTGCTGCTGTAACTCCAAATACCGTATTCCACCCGCAATATCTTGGTTGAAAATAGAACAGTTATGACCACTGATAAAGGCTTACACCTTAATCAAGCCTTTTCCTCGAAAAGGACTTTTTTAAAACAGTTCTCAACTGTTTTCGACTAACACTGTCTTCAGTTACTCAACCCTAAGTTGATTCGCTATGCCTTGTTGGTTTTCAATTACTCGGTGCTTAACCAATTCGCTATGTCCCATAGATCTTAACAAAAATCGTTAAATGGACTTATATATACTTACGTCATAGGCTAACTAACTACTAACGTAACAAGAGACACCAACACGAAAATGCAACAAGACACCTACCCAAAGTACAATGACCACACCCATTTATATTTAAAATACAACACACACACACACAAATTAATAGCATGCAGGGTTAAATGTAAGAAAAAGAAGAAATTTGAACTTACCCTGCTTGTGACAAAGCAACGCCCCAACGTATATATTTCTTATTGTTATAAATTTGGTTGTTTTAACATTAAATGCACAGCTATTTTCAGGATCCGCTGGCGCCGTCAGACACACAGACCTAACGTTGTCCTGCATAAACTATTGAAGAATTCGATAAAACAGGTTGATACGAGCTCGTTGATACGAGCTCGTTGTGTGTCTGAACGGATGCCGCATCTCCGGAAAACAGCTGGTTGTAGTCTCTCCAGGTTCAACGAAGATCACGTCAGGGTCACCAGATTGTAAACCGTGATCGTTTTTCTCGCGTCCAGGAGAGAAGCTTAAAAAGGAGACTAAATGGAGTCTCTGAGAAGGTTCAAAATTGGTACTTTAATTAATAAAAAGCGCGGTAATGTTACAAACAGGATATTGTTCAGTCAGGAGAGAAAGGCTGCAGCTTCCTCTCCCAGGTGCCGGCCGTGCAGAAGAGACCCCACAAGCCTTTGTCTTTCCCGCTTGCTGGCTGTTAGCTCCTCCTCTCTGTGAGCTGTCGTGACGTAGGGGACTTCCCCCTCGTTCCCCTTTGTCCGATATCGCGTTAAACAGAGGATTTCGACATTTTACATTCATTGCTTACTTCCACATGCCTTTTCTCCTCCTTATCTCTTTCATAACTTTATATGTAATACATGTTAACGGCGTCAATAGCCACTTTAATGATACTAATGGACGGTAGTCCCGGATGTCGTCATGAAGGATTTTCAGAATAAAAGCTTGGTATTGAGAACTTCCGTTTTTTTCCAGAATAAAATAGCATTTAAACTGACGGTATGTTTAAGCTACATTATGCTATTAAACATTGATTTTAATTTCTAACGATAGCGATAGCCTTAGAGGGTGAAGCCTTATACGATATAGAACAGGGGTTTCAGGGACGGGCAGTGACAGTTGGTCCGTTCCTCTATATGTCTGTCGGTCTCAAATCTAAAGGGGGCAATAACGATTTGTATCCAATATGGATAAACAGCGGACACTGTTTATATGCAGCCCTCACAAACCACACACGGCCAGATAGCTTATCTAACAGTTAGAACCTACATACGAAACACAACCTTTATAGTCAGAAAAAAGTGTGATTATTTTCTGAAATTTTACACATATGATATTATGAATACTGTGGGCCTACATACCTTAGTGTGATTATAAGTGCATGTGAGTGAATATTGGCATGCAAATTCGTTTTTATACGTCCTATTCATTGTCTCAATGCGCTCATACATCTTAAAGATCAAATGCAAAGCTTCCAAATATGCTACATTTTTATAGAAATGTTGTGTTTAAGACTGCCTGTATTTTTTATTTAATTTAAATCGAGATAATACACCCGAAAAAAAAGCTTTTTATTGATACAAAACTCGACCCAAAGCCGTCTGAATTTCTGACATGTCATTCCCAGCAGCCTCCGCGAGCGTGACGTTATTTTGTACAAACAGTCTCTGGGCCAAATATCCCGACTCGGCAGTCTCGTGTACTGTTCACACGAATGGTGCGGGATCTGGGAGAAGTTTTCATTCATTTCCCCAAGACAAAATCATCCGCCGAAACTGGATTATCTTAGTGAATCGTGTTGGCTGGCAGCCGCCAAAATGGAGCAAGTTGTCCTCTGACCACTTCGCGTCTGATGCATACGATGTTGATCCTGCCATCGTCAAGTCTGTTGGTGGAGAAGCATTTAAAGTACATCCGAGGCTGAAACCCGGAGCCGTTGTTAGAAATTAAAATCAATGTTTTTAATGGCATAAAGTACCTTAAACATACCGTCAGTTTAAATGCTGTTTTATACTGAAAAACCAGAAGTTCTTGTGCACAACCAGTTGTTAAGCTTTTATTCTGAAAATCCTTCATCTCCGGTTAGCATTTAGCATGAGGCTAATATACCATTTACTATAGAGGTGAATTTAGCAGCGATATGATATGATGTTGCACACCGAAACCTACTGATTTCAACACTACAACTCGAGAGACCTCGAGATATTATTATTGTTGAATATTAAATGAAGATACAGTTTATTTGAGTACGTTATTGTTTACAGATGAGGGTAGCATGTGACAACATTCGGAACGACTGGAAAGCAAACTGCTGTGAAGTATTTCCTGTATTTTTGGAGTATTGATTACAGCGTTTAGAATGTGTTAAGTGAAAAGTCATGAAAGAGTTAAGGAGGAGAAAAGGCGTGTTTAGATATATTGAATGTACAATGTCTGTATCCTCTGATATGCGTAACAATGGACATTAAAACGTTGGAGAGCCGGCCCGCAGGGAGGAGCCAGCAGAGGATATATAAACAGCGGGACCTGAGGGGTTCGGCCTCTTTCTTCACCTGCCAGAGCCAGAGACACAGCTGCTTTTCTGTCGAACAATATTCTGTTTGTGAACATAACCGCGCCTTTATTTTTAATTAAAGTACCAATTTGAAACAATCTCAGAGACTCCATTTAGTCTCCTTTTAAGCTTCTCTCCTGGACATGAGAATAACCAACACAGATAACAATTGGGACCAGCTGACGTGATTCTCATTAGACCGGGAGAGACTACACAGCCGGCTGTGGCCCGGAGCCGCTGGCAATCCGTTCGACACACAGAGAGCTCAAACAACTCGGTAAGAAGAAGCCTGTTAAATCAAATTCTTCAATAGTTTATGCAGGACAATCTTAGGACTGTGTGTTGGACAGCTGCTTGCGGTTCCTGAAAATAGCTGGGCAATTAATGTTAAAACAACCAAATGTATAACAATAACACTCATATAACACGTGGTGTTGCTTTGTCACAAGCAGGGTGAGTTCAAATTACTTATTTTTCTTATATTTAACCCTGCATGCTATTTGTTTGTCTGTTATTACACGTCGGCAGAAGGCCAATCGCTCCAATAAGTGTTTTTTGTTACGTTTTCATTTAACGTGAATGGTTTGAGGCTATTAAGCAGTCGGGACTGCTTGAGACAAAGAACACAATCACAGTGGAAGCTGAGAATATTGGAGTGAGTGTTTGTGTTAAAGACTGTGAGGCTGTTTTTCTTTTTTAAAAGTCCTTTGTGTGATGAGGGCAATCATTTCAAAAAGTGTTTCTTGTTACGTTTTAATTTAACGTGAATGGTTTTAGGCCATTAAATAGTGGGGACGGTTTGAGACAAGAACAAAGTTGAGTGAGTGTTTTAATTACAGTGTGAGGCTTTCTTTTTTTAAAAGTCCTTTTCGAGGAAAAGGCCTGAAAAGTTTGAAGCTTTCAGTGGTTGTATTTTCCGTTTTCAAACAGACATTGCGTGTGGATTACGACGAGAAATGCGACATTCGTGCGTAAGATAGACGATATTCTGCTGATTGTGTTTGGATAGCGTCTTATTTTGTCCCATTATAGCGTGTTTAAACAGAGGAGATAACCATACTGGCTCTTAAAGTCAAAACATTACGTACATGGGTTGAGGGCTATGTCGTAAGGGTATGAGGCCCATTTATAATTGTAAACTAAATAGAAATGTTATTTTAAACTGCAGTGTTGTTTTGTGTTGACTTTTCTATACTAAAAGATCACCCAGCCATTATTTCAACTCCGCTGTGAGAGCCACGAGGTGTTTTCAAATCCCTTTGTTCTTCAGGTCAAAGGTTGGAAAATCAGTTGCCATCTTGTCTTGCCCTCATGTTTACAATGAACCACACGGCAGTCGCCATTTTGTGAACTGCTAATTGAAAGTACTCTGTTTGTTTTTACACACCCAGTCCCACTCACATGAGGCTAGGCACTCCTTCTTGAGAAGGACAAATCATATTTCTTTGCAGAGTTGGAACTATAAAATAGACAGGTTATCTTACCGTGGGAAGTTTGGTATTTGTAGGGATCTGATTTTGGAAGTTTCTTTTCTGTTTGCAAGTGTGTATTGGCGTTTTTATTAAATATTCCAGTTTGCAAATGTGTTTTGGCGGTTATGTGCTATGTTGTTTTACCATAGTGTAATTTTCTTCCCTAGAGTAATTTTCTTTCCATTTTTAAGAAGAAAAATAAGGTTTTCTTGTTAAATAGAGGTTAGTTTTGCAACAGTAATCCCTAGAGGATTAAGCTGGAAACTACAATAGCGCACTCTGCTGGTAGTACAGAATTATTACATAGAGGAAACACTCAATAGCATTTTGAAGTTTAATTTGAAGTGTTATAAATAAACACATGCTTCATCGCCGAGATAGAATTGCAAGTGGTTTCTAATTATAAGATAAGAAACTTTACATAATACTTCAAATAAGCGAACAAATGTATTGAAGCTAACACAAGTTATGACATTTACATAATTTCATACACTTCGGTATGCACTGTACACAGTAGATTTAGATTTTCACCAGATTTCTAATTTTCATATTTCAAAGTCAAAACCATACACTGTTACAAATTTATTTTTAACATTTCAGATTTTAAAATGTGCATCATTTTTATCTTTTAATTAACTTTATTAATATTTAAAAAAACTTACATCAAAAAAAAAAATCTATAAATTGAAAAAAAACAAAAAACCCAGATTTAACAATTCTGATGACATAGGATATTTTTGAAGGAATACAAAGGTACTAGTCAGAGGACTAGTGCTTCAATCTTTGATCATTCGAATAGTTAGAGAACATGTCACCAAGAGAAACTAAGTTGAGACCAGACGTAGAGCCAGGCTCAACTGCAGATATCAAGGGAAGGATAAAAATCAGATCAGATGCTTTAACCTTTCCAATTAAAAGACAGAAGACTGGAACCAAATAGAGAAACTGTTGGAACAGTGGCAAACAATAGGACTGGTTCCAGCAGATGATCAACCTGGACCAACAAAAGCCCATAGAAGAGCAGTACTCGACTATGAGCACGAACAATGCCTACAACAGCTAACTATATGGAGAGAAGCTGAAGAAAGATTTATAAGAGTTACAAGTCTGATACTCCATCTGGAATATGCCAGCCTATTGGCAGACAGCATACATGTGGTCCAAGTAGCAGACCTGGCAGTGAGGGAAGACATAGCAGAAAAAACCAAAGAGGCTCCAGTTATCCAAACTCCGAAGCTGTATCTAAGCCTGGCCGAAGTCCCTCCTCCCTCCCCGAATGTTGGTTCTATAGGAGAAGTCTTGCAGTTGGATGGCGTCTCCACGGACAAACATCTCAAATAATTGGAGTATGAAGTAAGAGTGCTAACCAGTAAATCAAAACACCTGATAGAAGAGAACATACGATTAGAAGAAATCACAGAAGAAAGACAAACACAAAAGACAGAAATGGAAGCACTACAACTGAGACTCTTGAAGATGCAAATAGCTGAGAAAGATACCGAAGCTAATAAAAACAAGAAAGCGGCAAGGCAAATGGCAGCTACATCAGGGATGGCCATAGAACCAGAGAAGGCAGGTCAGACACCTCCAACAATTCAAGCTCAGGAAGTGCCAGAGATTCAGGTGCAGAATCAACAAAGAGAGGAGGAGGTTTCCGAGGAAGACAAAGTGGCAGAGGAGGAGGGTGTTTCCAAGGAGGTAATCGATCAACAGGACAAGGTTTCCAAGGTGAGGTATGCTCCATATGTGGTCAGTTCTCACATTGGGCCAGATATTGTCCGCAACACAGGATGCTGCAAGTACCAGAATATCTTCCCACACAATTTCGGCAACAGCAAACACCTGCATATCCTCCTACCCAAGTACAGCCGCAAGCACAGGCATACACTCCCATACAGCATCAACAAAAGGGACAATGGAGAGGAGAGCCACGATCAAGACGAAGAACGGATGAAGGCTGCTACAAATGTGGTCAGCTGACACATTGATCCAGAGAGTGTCCGCAGAACATTGCACCAAACAATGGCCCTCCATGCAGTTACCCCGGGGAAGTTTCTATGATGACAACGGAGGCAGGGGGTCCCAGAGATGTCAAAGACGAACAGGGGTGCCAAACATGACCCAAATGCCACTGACACCCTGGTATCAATCATAGCAATAAGGAAGCTCAGAGGGCCAGACCACCAGGTGATGCATCCTCAGCCCAAGGGTATTTTGAAATCCAGCTACATTGAGCCATATCTGTCAACACAGGAGGGAGAGGTTGAATGTTATTTAAAGAGATAGTGAGTAGCATATTGCATTTACACATAAAGCATGCACAGAGTAGTAGAAGATTAAAAAACAGAGTAGAACATTTAGCAGACTATTTTTGTAATTATGAGAAGGATAGAGATTACGAGTGATGTTGTTCCCCCACACAGAAAACTATTGTGTCGACACAGCTAGTGAGGTCAAGACGGCGGGTTTCAAAAGCCATTATTGAAACAAGTAAACAATTTGTTGTGCTAATGGCAGATTTTAGTGAATGTTTTTATACCAGCAGAAAACCATACCTCATACGATATTATTTGTACGCCCTATGGGTACACGAAGAAGTTATATTTATTTAATGCAACGTTATGGGTTTTACATGTCCTGTTCAGAATAGGGTAATCATTGCAATATTAATTGAGCATGTTATGCTCAAAGGAGGGACTGTCATGATTATACAGATATATTGATTTCAGTGACGTTGTAGTTATTAAATAATAACATGGAGTTAATAATAGATCTCATAACGACAAAAGGTATGCCGAAGCTTGGGCCTTCTCCAAGGAGGGAGTGGTCCAGTTTTAGATATTAGACGAATAGAAGTAATGAATATGTCAGAACACTGACTAATATTATCCAAGTTTTGTCTACACAGGCTAGGAAAGCTACAGAGATACCAGACGAGACACCAGAAGTGACTCCTGTTCGGCCAGGTGAATGGGTGAGGGTGAAAGTTCACAAAAGACAGTGAGCTGATCCCGGTGGACGGAACAGTGAGAAGTTGTAATGAACTTCACCCCGGTTTAAAGGTAAAGAAAAAGGAGCAAATTGACACCACCTCACACATTGTCACCCTTCACTGGCAACTTCCAGAACATTATTGGGAGATAGGACTGATTTGGCAGAGCTGGAACAAAACAATAAATAGAAATAAGATAAAGATAGAAATAGCTCAAAAGACAAATTGTCTATAGATTTTTATAGATTGAACACTAAAGTGAAAACCTATTTTTGCTTTACATTTGAAAAAGAGTACAACTTTTGTATACGTTATTATAGTACTCATTATTTAAATTCTGTAACTGACACAACCAGGGAGAAAATAGAGATGATGTCAAGAACAAAGCCAAAGCAATTGTGGGGTCCCCTAGGGATAAGAGTCAGAATAGCATTGTTGATTGTGCTCATTACACCTGGCACCTTTCTGGTTGGATGGGGAGTACAATATCAAGTAAGACATGGATCCATTAGTCCACTCATAGATAATGCCCACATCACTAACAAAACTCCAGCTGTGTTTCAGAAACTTTCACTTATCCCCAGAGCCAAAAGATCAGCTGAGCAACAAGAGGAGGATTTAGAAATACTCGTTCCCAAAGGTGAGGCGGTTATAATCAAGATGATTCACCCCCCATATATGCAGTTCTTGTATCAAATGATGAGATGGGTTTAAGTGATCGGGATAATCAGTGATGGGGATTTACAGATTAGGGGAATCTCCAAATATACTGGATCCATGTTTTAGTCTGTACCAGAAACACCCCCTGTTAAGTTTATGGACAACCGACCGGTGACCTGAGCAAAATTATTGAAAATGATTACAGTAGAAACAGGCTACTAACCCACAAGTACAGCTTTGTATGTACAAACTCTATGAACAAAATTCCCCAGCAGATTGTGGCGACATTGCAGATATGTCTAGTCACAAAAGTTAGTTACTTATGTTCTAAATAACAGTGAGATTTAAAAGATGGAGAAAATATGGGGACGTTCTTGTATAGTGTGTGAAATATGTGGTGCTTGAAAGATGCAGGTATTTCACCAATGGAAGAAAATGGTTTCCTGAAAGAGTTATTTGGAGTAGCCATGTTACAGTGGGTGAAAGCAATGTTTAGAGATATGACACAACCGTTAGTAGACATTAATTACATTTAACATCTAAGACAGATAGTAAGATTAGGAAAATAGAGTGGAAAGGATTGGATTTATTTTACCTCAGTGTGTTCGAATTAACTATAGGTAATGCGTCCCGAGATCTCTCTCTCTGCCTGTCAGAATGCTACGACCCCATCTTCAGACAAATGACCTTACCACAGGAGACTCCTCCTCCATCGAAAAGACAGAGAACCCGAGCTGAACCAACAACGACCTGAGGCATCCAGAACCATCTCCACATGAGGCATCCAGAACCAAACCAGCATGCTGACAAAGAGGCAAACTCTCATCGGTCCCTCAGACAGTACCTAAACGGCGCTTTTCAGAGATTTTACATCTCAGATCTGCTCAAGGGAACCTGAAACTCAGGTCTCAGTCGGGCACTCAAGCCCGCATTACAATATAGGCAGGGCCACTCAGCTGATTGCGTGAAGTACAAAACGGTGTGAATTAATCATTTTCCAGCTAAAAAGCACTCAAATACCGCATTTAAAATCTGATGAACTCAGTGTGCATATCGACTGGGTGACGACACGACCTGTTGACGCAGCAACCACTGTAAGTTATATTCTTGTTTAATTAGACTTCTCTGTTTCATTTATTCTACTCTGTATAATTGTTCTGCAGTTATTGTACCTAAACGGCGCTTTTCAGAGATTTTACATCTCAGATCTGCTCAAGGGAACCTGAAACTCAGGTCTCAGTCGGGCACTCAAGCCAGCATTACAATATAGGCAGGGCCACTCAGCTGTCGCCCATCAGCTGTAGAGAGTTAACTAATTCGAGGGGCATGGCCCCACAGCTGTGAGAACTCAGCAATCAGGCTCCATTTTAGGTAGCTATTTCCTGGAGCTTCAGCTTCAGCGTCAGACAGCCGAAGACCGACAAAGACATTGGAGTCCTGCGGGAGTAAGACCGACAAAGACATTGGAGTCCTGCGGGAGTCACGAGGGTGGCAAAGAGGAGGCAACTCCTACTTTGATTGAGCTAAGTATCGCTGGTGTTTTATTTTATTTAGTTGTTTAGCCCCTCATGCTATAATCATGTGTATTTTCTCCATTCCTGTTCATGTGTCCTCTCGCAATTACCACTGGCTCCGTGTATCTCGTAATCGAGATAACCGGCCTGCTCTCGTCTATCCCACATGCTCCACTGACATCCAACATCTAGTTTCAGGTGGCCTGTGGAACTGCCAGTCAGCTGTTCCTAAGGCTGACTTCATCTCTGGCTACGCTTCCCTGCAGTCTCTGGATTTCCTTGCTCTCACTGAGACCTGGATTACTCCATCCAACACATCCACCCCAGCAGCTCTCTCCACAGCATATTCCTTCTCCCATACACCCAGACCCACTGGCAGAGGAGGTGGCACTGGTCTCCTGCTCTCTCCCAAATGGAGCTTTTCCCTCTTCAAGCTACCTAACTTCACTCCTTCCACCTTTGAATTCCATGCCGTCACAGTAACCCATCCTATACAACTAACCATTGTTGTTCTCTACCGTCCGCCAGGCGCCTTGGGGGACTTCTTGGAGGAATTCGATCATCTCCTCTCACACATCCCTGAAACTGGCCCTCCGGCTGTACCAGGGTTTCCGCTAGGATTTTTTCTCGCCGGTCAAATGTCCGAACAGAATTTATTTTAACGGACACATTTGAAACTTACCGGTCATGTTTCAATAATAATAATAAGAATTGTGTAGCAGAGTTTCCGTTAGCAGGTAATTACCGGACTAGGACCGGATATGCTGATGTTTAAAACTCAGTTAATGGGGCTCGTTTTTATATTGCTTCAGTTTATAATCGTAACAGATCGAAAAATTCAGATTCATTTTTCAATAAATGATTCCACAAACAACCTCATTATTACATTCAAATAAACTACTTGTAGTAGATAAAGTACATTATTCAAAAGTTTACATTTGAATGATAACACGGGAGAAACGGATCCTCTCTTTTCCTCTCTCCCTCCCTCTCTCTCCTGACAGCCCGTCAGTTTCTCGTGCAGCGCGCTAAACAGTGGGCGGGGCTTCAGGTCAGACTCAGCAGCTGATCTGATCTCTCTCTCGCGTCAGGTTACACTTCACTCGCGTTTATGTCCATATCGATCAGATCCAGCTCTCCTGATCGGCGTATAGAGAGCACAGATCAAGCAATTAAGAGTGAATATCGGTGGCCAATCGATCGGAGCATCGGACATTTTGACCGACAGGTTTTGAATTTACCGGTTTTTATTCTATTTTACCAGCTAAAAACCGGTAATTACCGGCTAACGGAAACCCTGGGCTGTACTTCTCGGAGACTTCAACCTCCAGACGGGGAAGATAGACGAACTAACATCTCTGTTAACCGCCTTTGCTTTTTCACTGTCTCCATCCCCACCAACTCATAAAGCTGGCAATGTCCTTGATCTCATATTCTCAAGGAACTGCACTACTTCTAACCTCTCTGTAAACACGCTCCACACATCCGATCACTTCTTCCTTTCATTCTCTCTACCCCTTTCCAAACATAACAAACTAATCTCTTCTCATCCTGCACCTGTCCGCCGTAACCTTCGTTCCCTCTCCCCCTCTACCTTTGCCTCATCGGTGCTCTCAGCCCTCCCTTCCTCTAACTCGTTCCAACTCCTACCTCCAAACTCTGCTGCAGAAACTCTCCTCTCTACTCTCTCATCCTCTCTGGACTCTCTCTGTCCTCTCACATCTCGCAAGGCTCGTCAGTCCCCTCCTGCTCCCTGGCTAAATGACGCACTGCGTGCTAATAGAACCGTCCTTCGGGCAGCAGAGCGGAAACGGTGGAAATCCAAACACCGTGACGACCTCCTAACCTATCAGGCTCTCCTCTCCTCTTTCTCTGCTTCGATCTCTCAGGCAAAGAGCACTTTCTTTCAAGATAAGATCCAATCTTCCTATTCCAATCCCAAAAAACAATTTTCCATCTTCTCCACCCTCTTGGACCCCCCCAAAGCCCCTCCCCCCTCCTGTCAAGCGACTTTGTTAACCATTTTGAAAAAAAAGGTTGATGATATTCGCTCTTCTTTTTCTGACTCGCCTTTACTCACCGCTGGGTCACCAGATCCTCCTTACACCCACACACTAACTTCCTTTTCCCCTCTCTCTCCAAGTGAGGTTCTTACCCTCATTACCTCTGCCCGCCCTACCACCTGTCCTCTGGACCCTATCCCTTCAAACCTCCTTCAGACTATCGCTCCTGATATTCTACCGTTTCTCACCCATTTCATCAACACTTCTAACTTCTAGTCACTTTCCAAACTGTCTCAAGGAGGCACAAGTAAACCCTCTCCTAAAGAAACCCACTCTCAACCCGTCTGATGTTATAAACTACAGGCCTGTCTCTCTCCTCCCGTTCCTGTCTAAAACACTTGAACGCGCTGTCTTTAAACAACTCTCCTGTTATCTCCATCAGAACAACCTTCTGGATCCGCACCAGTCTGGTTTCAAGGCAGGTCACTCCACAGAAACTGCCCTCCTTGCTGTCACTGAGGAACTGCACACCGCCAAAGCAGCATCCCTCTCCTCTGTCATCATCATGTTGGACCTGTCAGCTGCATTCGACACGGTGAACCATCAGATCCTCCTTCGCACTCTCCAAGAACTTGGAGTTTCAGGCTCTGCACTTTCCCTCCTCACCTCATACCTCAAAGACCGTACCTACAGGGTAACTTGGAGAGGGTCCGAGTCCGACCCTTGTCAATTATCTACAGGGGTCCCTCAGGGCTCTGTTCTTGGACCCCTCCTCTTCTCCCTGGACACAAACTCGCTCGGATCGGTCATTAGCCCGCATGGTTTTTCATACCACTGCTATGCTGACGACACCCAATTAATTCTGTCCTTTCCCCACTCAGAGACCCAGGTCGTCGCACGCATCTCTGCTTGTCTAGCTGACATCTGTCAGTGGATGTCTGCTCATCACCTCAAGCTCAACCTTGACAAGACTGAACTGCTTTTCCTTCCGGGAAAAGATTGTCCCACTCTTGACCTGACGATCAACATCGGCACCTCTGTTGTTTCCAGAACAACAGAGGTGCCGATGTTGCAATGTAATGTAATGTAATGAAGTTCCAGCCTGAGCCATGAGATTTGGCACAAGAGCAGAGTGTGGGACATGAGAGCGCAATACGCCCTCCATGCAACAGCGTAGAGACTGAAAAGGAGGAGATGAAATGCAAAGCAGTTGGGCCACAGAAAAGAGTTACAGCGGGAGGATCCAAGAGCGGATGGACTGAGGAGAAGGCAGGACAGAGGAGAGGACAGAACCAGAGGAGTTGGCATGGGCCAGCAGAACGTGAGGGGGTCGTGGCTTGACAATCAGAGGGGGAGAGAAGGAACACGGGAGTGAGTGAGTTTACACATAAACACACTTATTAGCAAATAATCCTAAAAACACACTGAGAGTAGAACATATTATTCAATCTTTTCATCATATAAACAAATGATTATTTTAGAGATTCTTATTCATGTGAGAATTTGGGGAAGATTTAATTTGTTACAATATAGATAGCAGGCAAATCTTTATTTGAATGGAAAATGTTAAAGGTAGAGCTAGAACCAAGCCAAAGAAAGTATTCCAATCTAGAGTATTGGTTTCCCCATTGTAGCATGGTTATTACCATAGGATAACTGTTAAGGTGGAAACAACATTTGTTTGTCGTCCAAGATGTAGAGTTTTAAAAAAAAGACACTAGGCAAAGAGCGATTGAACATTTACATTTTGAAAAACTAGTATAATTGGGAGTAATACATGCGAGGCCTTGGATCACTCATTTTATTGGTGCATATTTTTGACAACAAATATCTTTCAGGGAGAAGGGGTCGCTCAACCCACCCTGCAGATGTTTTAAATCCTACTTGCAGCTTCAGAGGGAGCACACAGCACCAGAGTATGAGTTTTAAAAGACAAGTGCCACCACCTCCTAATGCTCATCCATTTAATCAGTGATGACATTTAGAGATTTTAGACATTTAGAGATGTTATTTAAAAGGAGAAACATATCTGCCATGAGTGAAAATTCCTGAATTGAACTACAAACCATTGATGAAATGACTTCTGTTTTTAAAGTCCTTGTTAAAGGAGGGAGTAATTATCACATGCTAGGGCACCCAAGGTTCCACACACTGTTAAAGGGGTTAGCATGGTACTTCAAGTAGACCAGAATTGAAAATAAATTAGTGTAAAGCGTTAGTGATATTCCACCGGTTTTCACACCATTTCAGGGACTTTATCACAGCATTGGAACAGACCACCCAAAGCTACTGAAGTAGGAACCTTTAAGTGATGAAATTCTACAACTGTTGTAACTGACCAAAATCTTCTCCCAGAAATGACTGTCTAAAATGCCGTACCCCAGAGTAGATGTTTGGTGGTATCATGGAACTAAAACCTTGTACTCAGTCTTACCACAGGATTGGGCTGGGTGCACTAGCACAGCCAGTGATGTTTTAAATCAACATGGCGAAACACCCCAAAGCCAGTAGGGCTAAGAGACCAGTCCCAGGGGGAGTTTAGGCTCCAGGGTACAAGGATAGCATAGGGGCGCCCAGGGGAGGCCTAGATGTTGCATTAATTCCATGTCCTAAAATACTGATTGATCACGACGGCCTCTTCCAGAGAACATATTACTTTCATACCTTAAATGGTATGAAAGGAGGGAGGGTAAATTTCACATGGGGGGACAGTTTCCAATGCTAGTAGAACAGGACGATCCACCCCCATATACAGATGTTGATGAAAATGATAGTTTGAATGAGTTTAAATGATATGGCTGTTCAGAGATGAGATTGTTCAATGAATGTCCAGCCGATGTGATTATTTAAATGATGAAATCATGTGAAGAAGTGAGCAAAATAAAATGCTAAAATGGAGTGAATCCATTTCAATTTACTTATACTATTCCAAGATAGTGTATTTTTGTATTATTACTCTATACTAGTAATAAGAGCCACATTTTTTATATTTTACTGCAAAGAGCCACATCAAACACACAGTCACTGATACCGCTGGTTTCAGTTTTTTGTTTTCTGGAGAAAAGATTTCAACAACGTCACTGATGCATTTTTGTGGCTTTGATATATATATTTTTTAAATCCTCTGGAGCAGAGAGAGGAGCTGTGGATTATTGTTATTGATTAATGCATCAGTGTTTTTTAGGGTCAAACACACTAAACTCACAACTTAAAATGAAAGCGTTTAGTTTATTTAATAAAAGAGCACATGTTCAATGTGAAAAGTGACAGTAGTTATAGATTATTTGCAATATATATAATAATAATTATATATATATTTTAAATATATATAACTCCGTTCACGGGGCGCAGCGCCCCTCCAAGACAATGGTAGGGGAAACACTAGATAGTGTTTAATCAATGATAGGTTTCCCCCCCTCAAAGGTGATTGGTTCACTGCATCACAGGTATTATTGTGATTGGCTCTTGGGCCACATCAAAATTAGACGCGCTGTCATCCTCTCATACTGACACCTGACACCACACATAAACAGGTAGGGAGAGGCAGGACGAAAGTAACACAGGACGAAAGTAACGGAGCGATTTTATCCGAGCCCAAACAACTTTGACCGGCAAAATTACGTCAGAATGATCAAATAATAATAATAATAATAGCTTGGATTTATATAGCGCCTTTCAAGGGACCCAAGGTCGCTTTACAAGTAATAGGGCAAAAAACAGACATAACAAAACAAAAGTCAGACAGACAAAACAACAGATCGATTTAGGGGCCGAAAGCCTTGGCAAACAGATGGGTCTTGAGGGCCCCTTTGAAGGCAACGAGTGTGGGGATGTTGCGAATCTCCGCAGGGAGAGCGTTCCAGAGGGTGGGGGCTGCCACGCTGAAGGCTCTGTCCCCGAAGGTTCGCAGTTTGGTGCGGGGGGTGGTAAGCAGGCCAGAGTCTGAGGACCGCAGGTTCCGGGGTGGGGCATGTGGGTGAAGGATGTCCGATAGGTACTGGGGGGCAAGGGCATGGAGGGACTTGTAGGTGAGGAGGAGGATTTTGTAAGTGATGCGGGACTTGACCGGCAACCAGTGTAGGTGGATGAGGGTGGGAGTGATGTGCTGCCACGGCTTTGTGTGTGTGAGTACCCTAGCAGCACAGTTTTGGACATACTGGATCAGCATTCAATACTTAACAGACCTACTAAATATCAGGTTTAACTGTCAGGAGTAGCTAGTGTTGTCACGATACCAACATTTTAGTTTCGATACCAAGTCAAGAATTGCGATTCCGATTATTTTTCGATACTTTTCTTAAAAAAAGGGAAACAGTCTTAAATGTAATTATTGTGCTTTATTTCACACCAGAACCATAACCATAACACAAACTTTTAAACAATGAGAACAATAAATGACAAGAATTCGTATTAAATAAAATTAATACATTTCTTACAGACAGGCCTCGTGGTGTCCGTAGGCTTGCCCTCACTGTCAGAGATATAGCTAAAATACTTCCAAATGTCTCTTTTTTGTCAACAAGCCGAGGCGCAGCGGCAGTAGCACTCCCACTTGCAGCCATGCTTCTCGTTTTCTCACATGCTCTGGCAGCTAGCGCGTGCACAAGAGATGGGAGGCACTTGAGCGTGCTTGAGAGGGGCGGGACTGCAGGCACGGCTGCAGTGCAGGGAGTGGAAGCAGAGCGCTGAACACACGGCTCTTATTAAACGGCGCTTTCTCATCGGAGTACTTTCCCCCGTCATTCTTAAAGTACCGATACTAATGAAACAGAGGAATAGTAACGTTTTTAACGGCAGGGTATCGCGGTACCTTTCAAGTATTGGTACACCGTGCAACACTAGTCAGGAGTCAGTGTCTCTCCCCCAAACTCACACATATACAATTCGATGTGAACTGAAGAGCCGCATGAAACTAGGCAAAGAGCCGCATGCGGCTCGAGAGCCGCGGGTTGGCCACCCCTGCTCTATACTATTCCAAGATAGTGTATTTTTTTTAATTATTATTACATTACACTGGACCAAGATAGTTTATTTCATTTTTATTATTTTTCACTGTTCTATATGATAGATTTCATGCATTTTAGAATCATTACTATTTTAAAATGGGTTGTTTCTTTTCACTTTGTAAAAACAAGTGCCTTAACACTGAGCGTGGTATGAGAACGGTTTCTGTGAAAGGAGGGAGGAAGAAATGTTCTAATACCAAGCCATTGCTGCTATTTTGAAGAACCATATTGAATGTAAACACTAGAAGTTAAGCACAAGGGAAACACTTTTGTGTTTCACCACAGTCAAAGTATTGTTTGTATTTTTGTAAAGTTGAGGCTATTTGAACCATTCCATTTGATTGTATGTTTTTGATATGAGGTATGTACTATGCAGAGTTCAGATGAAGAACTCATTGATTTCAGTATTATACACACCTTTCAGGTAGATAATGATTTCAACACTACAACTATAGACGTCGAGATATTATTATTGTTGAATATTAAATGAAGGTACAGTTTATTTGAGTACGTTATTGTTTACAGATGTGGGTAGCATGTGACAACATTCGGAACGACTGGAAACCAAACTGCTGTGAAGTATTTCCTGTATTTTTGGAGTATTGATTTAGAATGTGTTAAGTGAAAAGTCATGAAAGAGTTAAGGAGGAGAAAAGGCGTGTTTAGATATATTGAATGTACAATGTCTGTATCCTCTGATATGCGTAATAATGGACATTAAAACGTTGGAGAGCCGGCCCTCAGGGAGGAGCCAGCAGAGGATATATAAACAGCGGGACCTGAGGGGTTCGGCCTCTTTCTTCACCTGCCAGAGCCAGAGACACAGCTGCTTTTCTGTCGAACAATATTCTGTTTGTGAACATAACCGCGCCTTTATTTTTAATTAAAGTACCAATTTGAAACAATCTCAGAGATTTCATTTAGTCTCCTTTTAAGCTTCTCTCCTGGACGCGAGAATAACCAACACAGATAACACCGTCCTCTTCATATTTGAGCACAAAAAACAACCGAAAGAGCCGGGCAATGCAGAAACGCCAAAGAATTGAGGTAAACAAATTTTGATTTGATTTGATTTCAAAGCGCACGGAGCACAGAGCGGACAGCAGATAACGAAATTGCAGTTTTATTGCTTATAGATGATCAGAACATTTCAAAGGGGACACAGCCCCATTGGATATTAACCTATGGATTAACTACATCATCGTTTTTATCGTTTTAATGCCATTGAAGACCAGTTTTGACCAGACAAAGAGGAAGGTAAGCCATGTTAGCCTAGCGCCACTTGTTTTGATGTACGTTTTTGTTGATAACCTCGCGAGTTTGTATCTTTCAGTGTTGAGGTGGACACCGTTAGATTCTGTGTCTTTACGATCATAAACAATGTGTTGGATGTGGAGCTAGGATAAGTAATAAGGGAGCTAGGAGTGATTTTCGGTGCAGTAATAGGTTAGCATTTTTCGCTCGGGGCTAATTCAGAGGCTCACTGTTAGCATTGTGTTTTTTTTTTGAAAAAATAAATGAAAAAGATTAGTTAAATGAGTTGTTCCCGTTATATGGATATAAAATATGCATAGTTTATTAAATATTAAAGTTCCTTAGACGTTGTTTCCTGCAAATGACGCGATTTCGGGTCCGTGAGGATAACAGAGTATGTTTTATTTATTTATTTATTTTTCACAACAGTTGTATTTGGATGGAATGAATACCTATGGTGATAATTCAAAGTAATAAAATGATTTTTACAGTGAAAAAGTTCAAATGGAACTGATGGTTCCCAAATTGAGGTGAGTCCGCCTGGACTTTATTTTTCTAAACCTCTCTATAAAGGTCAAATTTCACTTGTTTTGCATCAATCTTGATACAGGGTACTTATTATATGTTATAGTTTGGATTCCTAAAGCTTTTAGTCTACTAACCCATCATTCAATGGTGGTTTATCAGACATGATAACGAAACTAAGTTGTACTATCGGCGGAAGCAGCTATTAGCGATAAGCCAGGTGGAAATATGTTTGTACACTCTGACGTCACGCGCAGCGCCATCTTGCGGAGACGAGCGGCTGAGAAATAAATCGTCGGACTTGGTGTTGGGGGTTGAACAAAATAAATATTACGCATTGCCAGACACATATTATCTCCGATTTTAATACTGCAATATCTTAGATAGTGTTGTAGCTATATGATTTTGATTTTAATGGCAATTGTAAAAAAATCTTTGCATTTGATCTTTAAGAAAGTTATCACCAAAAATGTTAAGAATGTTTTTAGAGAAAGTTATCCTACCTTTCAGAAGAACATTCTGGGAACCAAAATAAAACGTCCCGCTGAAAACGTTTTAAAAACAGTAGGGCATAATGTTCTAACAATGTTATCAAAAACATCTTAAGAAGGTTATCAACAACATCTTAAGAAGGTCATCACCAAACATTTCAAGAATGTTTTTAAAGAACGTTATCTTACCTTTCAGAAGAACATTCTGGGAACCAAAATATAACGTCCCGCTGAAAACATTCCTAGAACAACGAATGGTAACTAGCTGGGAAAAAGGAAAATATGGTGAGATCAGATTTTTTTTAAAACATCCTTTTCAAACAAATGCAACAAGTTTGTTTTTTAAAGCGCTCTAGAAATAAATCTGACGTTGACCATGACCGTGTTAATATTTGCCATATCAGGAACGTTTTATAAAAGAAGAATAACATCCTGAAAACATTTTCAGAATCTTGCTTTGAAAATGTTCTTCATTTGTTATCATGTAACATTGAGGGAACGTTTTATAAAGAACATCTTTAATGTGTTACCCAACAACGTCCAAAACACATCCTTAGAATGTTGCAGGCAAAATGTTCCACCTTTGTTAACATATCACATTAAAGGAACATTTTATAAAACACTTTCTGTCATCTCAGGCCTCAATAACATCCTGAAAACATCTTCTGAATGTTGCAGTTAAAACGTTATGTCTTAGTTAACCTTAAACCTTATACGAACATTATTTGAAAAAATAAACATCCTAAAAAGGTTCTTTGAACATCAGATTAAAACGTTTCTTTAAAACCTTATTAGAACCAATAGGTAACGTTAGCCAAAGTTGTGAGAACGTTCCCCGCTAGCTGGGTCACCAGTCCGTCGGTTATGGCCTGCGCGGCGCGGCCAGCACCCAGTATCCAGTTCAATTGGTCCAAGAAAGGGATTTTGCAGATAGCAAAACGCCAACATAGCTGTGTAATGTATTTTGGAGATGTCTAGTAGTTTACTCCATTGAGTGGTGAAACACGTGTAGATGAAATATGTGTTTTGTTTTGATTACCTATCAGGTACGCAAAGGCAGGTAGTGACACAAGTGACGTTACGCAATTCAGATTTTTGCCGCGCATGCGTACCTGCGTACCAGTTATGTGCACCCCTGGATATAAACATAACCTAATATGGTGATTCCTCCATGGATAAGGGCTTGTTGAAACACTATTGAGACAAACTGCTTGTCCTGCAGAAACAGAGATATCCAAGTGATTCATCTAACACACACAGCTGACGCCTCAGATGAGCCTCAGTTCAACTTTCAGATGCATTTTTGCACAAACAAGGATTGGAGATGTTGCAAATATTTATATAATTTGAATAAAACATGTATTCACTTTTTTCCTTTTTCTAATTTAGAATAATAGTATTTTTTGCAAAAGAAAAAAACTATAAATATGTATTATTAACATGTATCATTCTGTAAACCTCCACATGGTGGCAATGATCCTTAATAGGTCATTCAATATTCCTTTAATTCCTCAACCAGGTACACACATGCTACAGTTTTACTGCTTTGGTAAGTGCAGATGCTTCATGGTCTCAGCTCCACAGTTCATAGGTGATGCTGTTTTAAGGATTTTGTAAAGTATACTTTAAGTGCAGTCTCTGTGACTTCTCAGCTTGCAACAGCCATTCTCAAAGGACCCCCCTCCAAACATACCTCTGCTACCATCACTGAACTCCCCCACATGAGTGTGCTTTTAACAGTGTGAGTCGGCGATGATTCTCGGACAGATCATGAGGGATCAGTTGACTTTTGGAGATATGTTTTTAATTAAATGTTTATGGAGGTGAATAAATAATGTAGAACAAGAGGTTTCCTCAACAACAATTCAACTGAATGTATATACAGTACACCTTTTGTGCAAAAACATGGATCCAAAAGACATTGTAAGCTGAAAACTTCAAGGCACATATATATATACACTGTTTACCATGACATTGTTTCTGCTAAACAAAAGGAAAGTTCTTAATCGGTTACATTTATGGAGGATGTGCTTTTTTACAGCTCACTCTGTGACACCCACTATCAAACACAGCTAGCATTAATAACATGACCCCATAACTGTGATAATGAATAATCTTGAAAAGCAGTGTGGCCTGCAACTTCATGTGAATGTTTAATGAATGTGACCTTTACATTTTGTAGCAGAAAAACATCCCATTTGCATACAAATAATTCCTCTTCCTGGAGCAGAAATTAAGTAATATGCATCTCTATTGACTGTAGAGGTAATTAGAAAAATGTGCCTGGTTCTGTGATGACGAATGATTAAAAACAGTCTAAGAAAAAGTGTGGTGGACTGTAAGGTTTCCAACAAACTACACCCTCTTGTGGTAATAAGCGTGGCTGATTTGTTCTCCTTCTCTCAGAACTCTAGCGGTACTGAAATGATGTACTGTGGCTACACTGTGTATTATGTATCTGGTGTGGTTACAGTATACACTGACTTGATGAAACCCAGCCTTAATTTAATTCTTATAAATAATACAGAAACATGATTGTACAACTCAAACAGCACAAACCTAGAAACCAATAGCTTATAAATCCAATGTTCTATAAAAATCTCCCAGGTAGTTGTATAAATTACATTTCTTGAAGTTTCTTGGGTTCCAAATAATATTAACACTGGACAGTTTCCAGTAAAGTGTGAGTAGTTTTCAGTAAAACCGCTCTCCAAAAACCATCATGTGCCACAAAAGTCTGCATCCTGAACATTGTTCCTGTAGTAAAATGTGCTGTTGTTCTCCAGAGGGGAGTCTTTGAAGCCGAGGCCCCCATTAGGGGTGTAAATAGGCTGAATGCAGAAGTCTCCCTTGAGGAGCTGTTCATTGTTAAGTGAGACTATCTGAAAGCTGGTCTCAGTCATTTCCAGGATGGAGTTGTCTTTCTTGGTGCCTGTCTCGCAGTAGTCATCTTTTCTGCGACCCTTGTTGTATTTCCAGTTGGTGGAGGACTTGGAGCGACTCTTCTCGTGCATTTGCCAGCAGAAGATGCTGAGCAGCGCCACCAGCACCACGATCACAGCCCCGCCAATCAGCCCAGCCAGCAGGAAAGGTGAGCTTGGTTCCTGCTGCGCGGTCTGCTCGGGCCCAGACGCTCTTTTGTTGTTGTCGGGGCTGAAAGAGGCCGCCGTGGTCATGGCCTCTGTGCACACTGTGTCATCTTTGGGCCGGTAATTATTGAATGCATCCAGGGGAATGACACATATCCGATAGGTGGATTTTGCCTCGAGATTTGATAGTCTGATCCCTCTGTGATCCCCACCAACTATCCGCGCCCTGACGGTGTCCCCTGTCAGACTAGGGCCCATCCTGGCCCAGGTCACCTTGTAGGTAGTGACTGGAAAAGCAGCCACCCAGGTGACATGGAGAGCCGAACCATTCAGTATGGCAAAAGTGACCTGCAAAGTCTCCCTCCTGGAGTCCAGAGGTTGCTTAGTCCTCAACCCCCCAGCTCTGGTCGGGTAGACAGGGAAGAGCGTGGGGAATGTGGGCAAGGAAGAGGAAACAAACTGGGTGACCAGTGGGGAGGAAGAGGACAGTGATGGGATCAGAGCAGCAGGGGAAGTGGACAGAGGTACTTTCACCGTGCTTTGTGGGCACTGGACCAACTCGGCACTCAGCTCTCTGATCACCATGCCCCGGAACTTTTCAGGTTTATGGCACATGAAGCCGCGCACATTGAGTGAGGCCGGAAGATATTTCAGCCATGACACCACCCATTTCATGCAACAATCACACAGCCAAAGGTTTTTCCGAACAGT
Source organism: Harpagifer antarcticus (assembly GCA_902827135.1). Taxonomy (NCBI): domain Eukaryota; kingdom Metazoa; phylum Chordata; class Actinopteri; order Perciformes; family Harpagiferidae; genus Harpagifer; species Harpagifer antarcticus. Next base: position 14,078 of record CADEHL010001153.1, on the reverse strand, counting down.
GAGCTGCCTGAGACTGACAAGGTCATCAAACACCCCCTCTGTCAGGGACTGCAGCTGGTTGTTAGAGATATCTAGCCTCTCCAGCTTGTGCAACCCTGCGAACGCCCTCACAGGGATCCTGTTTATCTGGTTCTCCTGAAAGTTTAATTTGACAAGCACCTCCCCTGGGAGGAACGGGGGAGGGTATGTGAGTGAGTTCCGGGCCAGGGACAGCTCCCTGAGGGTCACCAGGTTCTGAAAGGTCCCCAGTGCTATCCCTTCATCTGTCAGCAGGTTCCCCTCCAACAGGAGGCGCTGCAGGCGGGTGACATTCCTAAATGCTTCCTCTGCGATAATCGCAATCCGGTTTTCGTCCAGACGCAACTCTTTCAGGTCATCTGGAAGACCAAAAGGAACACTGCTCAGGTGGTTTTTGGTGAGGAAGAGCATCTTCAGACTTATGGCCTCACTGAAGGCCCCTTTCTCCACCCCTACAGTAGAAATTGAGTTATCATCCAAATGCAACTCCTCCAGCCAAAGCAGCTGAGCCAGAGCCGCTCTGGAGATGGTCTGAATGTTGTTCTCCTGTAGATGGAGAACCCTAACGTTTTTGGGCAGGTTGATGGGAAACTCATCCAGCTGGTTTCCATAGAGATACACAGTTTCCACAGAAGCCACGTGATGGAGCTCCAAGGGAAAACCAGCGTTATTGATTTGGTTGTTGTGAAGGTAAAGGGTCTTATAACCCTCACCAATTCCCAGAGGCACTGAGGTCAGGCTTCGCTCGTTGCAGTAAACAAATGTCCGATCACAGCGGCACTCCTCGGGACAGTTGGAGGCCCGGGAGAACTGGAGGTGAAGACCTAACAGTATAGGTATCCACAGCCTTAAAAAGGAGCCCCAGTCCTTATTCCACAAACGCCACTGTATCTCCATTTCATCAGAAAAAAACAGACACAAATCAGAGAAAAACGTTTAAGAAATTACGATTTGGAATATCCAATAGAACAGTCATTTGAATTTTGCTCTTGGCTTAATAACACCACCATGTCCAGCCCGATGCTGTGAGTAATCCCATTTTAATTAGTTGTCCTAAGCTTCCCAACACAAGAGCGACGCTCTCACTTAGCAATATGATTCCTTCACCAGCCACTGTCCATAATTCAGCGTGGAAACATTAATGAAGTCACATTTTCCCTCTCTTCTCCTTTACCCCGGGAACAGCTCTCTTCATGGCACTCGATGCTGACACAGCCTGTTCATCCCACCGGAGGATTATCTTCGGGCATCCTCCTCCACGCTCCTGCTTTCACGTCTCACCCGGGTAATTCCACAGCGATAAAGCTTCTCTGTGACTTTGGATCCAGAAACCTGTTGCAAAGAAAATAAGGGATTCAGTTGTTTTTCACCTCAAAATGAATGCAGAGCACTAAATACCAAAGGGATTTATTTTCGGCATAGTAAGTTAAGCATAGTAAAGCGTACCAAATAACAAAATATAGCTAATTCTCTTGCAGATTGTCTCATTTGATTATGAATGTAACGTTTATATAGGGGAACTACACTGTTAGCAGTAACTTGGTATGCATGTATTTCATGTTAGCTTAGCTTCTTAGCCTGAGCTAGCTCTGTTTACTTCCAGTTCGGAGGCAGCAGGTCCCGCCTCGGCTCCGCCTCTTTGCCCTTATTTGGAGCAGGCGGGATTAGACTCTGACGTCACAGTCGAGCCGTTAGTGGCCGACTCCGCCTACTAAGGGCTTCACGGCAACTCTGCAGAATCCTATGGGTGACGTCACGGACACTACGTCCATTTATATATACAGTCTATGGTAGAAACATGTTTTTTTCTGCTGTATTGTTGGGCATTTTAACATGGGGGTCTATGGAAATTGCTCCTTGCTGCAGCCAGTCCCTAGCGGCCCATGTATGAACTGCAGTGTGTGGCACTTCCGTATTGGCGTCCCGGCTGTTCCCCAGAGTTTGCCGCTTGATTAAAACCTGAAATTGAAAATCTGGCAACGCCCTCTTGGAAAATAGTGAGAGGGCTTAACATTCCTCGATACTGGTCTTAGGCAGGTCGTAGGCAGGAAGCTGTAAACTGGAGTCTGAAATGAGGTGCTACATCTGTAGCCTACAGTACGGTGGGATTTATAAAATGCTATCCTGACGTGTAGCTGCTGTTAGCTTTATTTATTTTTCTGACATGTTCCAATGTTTTACTGTTTATTCAACTTTGGGACAACATTACAACCTTTTTATTCAGCTCATGCTGCTTTGAGGTACGGCTAAAAGAAAAGCCTATTTTAAATATTTCCACCAGATTTGATCATCTTTTATTTAAGTTAAAGTGTATTTAATGTATCCTAATCCCATAATAATAAGACAATCAAAAATAGACAGCAGCCTTTAGCTTGATGTTAGTTTGTGCTGTCAAAGGGATGCACGTGTGACTGTCATTTAATCTCTTTAGTTTTTAAAAAAAATTTGTTGGGAACTGCCCATCGATTCTATTGCTTCTGATGGTTAAGAAAAAGGTGTAAATCACACGAATCGACCAATGGGTTCCAGAGATATAGTCCTGCGTAAAGTATAAAGAATGCCAGCCAGTTTAAGTATATTACGCAGCCGACTTCATGTATTGTTTACTACGGAAGGAAGCAGGAAGCAGGAATTGCAGCAGGACCCAGAGCGCACGGAGCACAGAGCGACAGCAGATAACGGAATTGCAGTTTTATTGCTTATGGATTATCAGAACATTTCAAAGGGGACACAGCCCCATTGGATATTAACCTATGGATTAACTACATCATCGTTTTTATCGTTTTAATGCCATTGAAGACCAGTTTAGACCAGACAAAGAGGAAGGTAAGCCATGCATGTTAGTACCTAGCGCCACTTGTTTTGATGTACGTTTTTGTTGATAAACTCGCGAGTTTGTATCCTTTAGTGTTGAGGTGGGCACCGTTAGATTATGTGTCTTTACGATCATAAACGATGTGTTGGATGTGCAGCTAGGATAAGTAATAAGGGAGCTAGGAGTGATTTTCGGTGCAGTAATAGGTTAGCATTTTTCGCTCTGGGCTAATTCAGAGGCTCACTGTTAGCATTGTGTGTTTTTTTGGAAAAAATAAATGAAAAAGATGGATATAAAATATTCATAGTTTATTAAATATTAAGGTTCCATAGACGTTGTTTCCTGCAAATGACGCGATGTAATAGTCTAAGTCTAAGAGGATAACAGAGTATGTTTTTATATTTTATTTTTATTTATTTTTCACAACAGTTGTATTTGGATGGAATGAATACCTATAGTGATAATTCAAAGTAATAAAATGATTTTTATAGTGAAAAAGTTCAAATGGAACTGATGGTTCCCAAATTACCCAGAGGTGAGTCCGCCTGGACTTTATTTTTCTAAACCTCTCTAAAAAGGTCACATTTCACTTGTTTTGCATCAATCTTAATACAGGGTACTTATTATATGTTATAGTTTGGATTCCTAAAGGGTTTAGTCTACTAACCCATCATTCACGGGTGGTTTTCACTATAAGTAATGTTTTTTTTTTAGGCGGACATTAGAATTTACATGTTTTTACTATGTTCCATCTGAATTTATTTTAAAATATAAACATCTATATTGATTCTGACACTTCTACATCCAACTCACAGATGTAACCTTGCTTTGAGACAAAAGTTGATTAATTTACCCCTTTTAGAAGTGAAGATATAGTCTTTGTTGTGTTAGTGGCATTTTCGAGCCTGAAACCTGAAAAACAGGCTCAGGGCTTAAGAGGTTAAATGATCCTTTAGGGATTGTTTGTCTGAAATGCTTAGAGTTCCATTTTGCAATAATACTTTTGCAACCCTGTGTTTAATATGATTAATTCACTTTTTTCTTTTTCTCTTGTAATTAGGACAATTCTGGAGAAATTGATCTGCTGGAGAAGGACCCCTAATCTGAAAAGTGCACAGCGGATCATCAGGACAGAGCTGCCATCCACCTGGACCCCCCGAGGTGCTGGAGAAGGACCCCTAACCCCAGCGGATCATCAGGACAGAGCTACATCCACCTGGACCCCCCGTGGTGCTGGAGAAAGCAAAACGGCGATCAGGAGCATCCTCCACCCAGACCTCTGCTTACTGCCGTCCTACAGACTCATGTCTTACTTTCAGAATTTGATTTTGTATGTGTCCTTTCTTTTAATAGATATAACGATTATAGCTTGAGTCTGTCTGATTCCCCAAACAGCTGCTTCTATATACTTGCTGCACATACAATACAAATAAACAACTCCATAAACACACTTTTGCTGATATTTGTTTTACTGTTGTTGATGTTAAATAACATGATTGATTTCCTCTGTCTCAATGATGAAAGTTATAATAACAGAAGACATGAAGCTGCAGAGAGAGAATGGATATATTCTTACCTCTACTTTGTGATTAGATGAAAATACAATATTACATTGTAATTGTTAAACACATTGTTTATTTCATTTACTGAGGTTTTAACCATTATTTACAACATGTGTACATAAGCAGTGGAATAATAGGGTATCTCTTTAAACTGTCTTCAGTTTAATTTTATTAATACAAAAAATAGGTCAAAGAAAATGTTTAAAAATTGTGTATTTCAGCAGAGCGGGGGGGCACGGTGGTGCTGGACCTGGAGGTGCTGACCTGGGGTCAGTGGGACATCATCTGGGCTGGTTTAGGGAAAGAAGGAGAATATAAACTGTTATAATCACAGCTATTAAGATTAGAACACTAATATTGTTAGCAATCAATCTATACAACATGCTTTTGTTCATTTAAAAAACATATTGTTTTATTAGTACATAAACATTAAGACTTATTTTAAATATGAAATAATATGATTAAATTACATCAGCTATATATAATGTACTTGTTAACTTACTAATGTAACATTACTGGGGGCTAAAGGAACAGCTTCATCTTATTTACCTGGCCATAGTCCTCTTTAATTCATCGCCGACGGTGATCTCCAAAAAATGTAAAAGTAAAGTTTCTGGATCCTTTTCAGCTGAGTTAGCTTGTAAGCTAATTTGCTAGCAGGCTGCTGGAGCAGCGCAACCGAACAGCGCGTATCACGTGACGTAAATACGAAGCCCTCCGTACGCTAGACCGTCTCATTTCGTAGGCCGCTCGGTCCAGCCTGCTACGTGGGCTGGGTCCTCCGTGGACCGAGTAGGCTGTGTACTCTGAAGGGTGCAGCCCCTGAATTGAGACACGGCCAGAGAATCAGCACTTTTGAAACAGGGCTGAAACAGAGGGGATTCTGGGATGCTGCAATGATCTGTTTGGTGTTTCAGCCAATCACTTCAGAGACATGTTTTGTATATATCTGAGACCTGTGATATATTGATGAAAAACAGTATAATAGGGGACCTTCAAATACCTGCTAACATTGTAATGGAGGGTATTATCTATATAAAAAAAAAATGTAAGCTCACAATTAATCAATTAGTATTAGATTAAATGAATTGTTAAATTACCAATGTTATGTTGTAATAAATGTGTTTATTAAAACAATGCTTCGAGTAGTTATCAATACATTTCTATTAAATCCTATCGTGTGTCCTTAAATTATTATTATCACATCAGTCTAATATTGAATCATGATAATGTTTTAAAAAAGGAAAACTTGCCAAAACAAGATTTAAAAAATATAAACATAACTTTTCGGAGTCAATTAAATCTATTAAATCAGTACTGTCACAAGCTGTCAACCCTGTCACGACAGGGTCAGTCTTGTCACACAGGAAATTATAATACAGGAATTGACTTTTAATTATTTATAAGTGCAATAAATTCTGCAATTGTGAGCTTGGAGGTGGAGGGTCATATCCACATCAGCTGTTTTGTAAAATAATTGGTGTAAAAGTATTTTCTTTACAACAACATGACTACCTGGTGATTATTCTTTCCTTACCGTCCACTACAGTTAACTGATAGGTTGCTAAGAATTCTTAAAAGGATTAAAAAACATTTTAGATACAATCAGGGACATGTGATCAATGGGAAAATGATATTTGTATTAAAAAATATATATTAGGAAACCATTCTACCGTACTCACATTTGTCTGTCACAGGGACTGACATTTTAAGGGTCAAACTCATTTAAAAATTGATTTTATTCAATAATAAAAACATGCTGAGATGGGACAATATGTGTTCCTAACAGTTTAACATGTTCTCCATATGACCTGTTTTTGAAATGGAAAGAAAGAAATCATTTCTTCAGTATATTTAGATGTGGAAATATACGTTTTTGGTAGAATGACTCATTTGACGCGTTTTTAGCCTATAAAAGAAGATCGCACTGCCCCAGTTTATAGAATAACCTGAAATGTGTTCCGTCTTGAGAGTAGGCTACGCAGTTCATGTCAATTGTATTGGCATCAGCCTCATCTATCTTGTTTCTGTTGGATTTTACAACCTGATAAACAAGTGAGTGATGGTATCAATTAAAGATAATATCTGATAAACGTATTACAACGAGTCCAAAATGTTTCAGGTAGTCCGTTTATTTCTGGATCTAGATGTCCGGAGTAAAAGTACAAATACAATTCTAGGTTGATTAAATATATAGTATCAGTCAATGCTGCATTTATTATTCTAAATCTTACCTCCAGTAAGGCAAAAAGTGTTCCCGCTGCACACCCAGCCCTCACACCGGGCACACAGTCCGCATTATCCCCGGTGCTCCGCTCCCAGCTCCCGCCTCGTATGCGGACTGCAGGTTCTTGGTTTTCTTGTGTTGAAAAACTGGAGCATTTTGCTGAATAGGCAATATCCTGACCCCGGCAGCCAGGAAGTAAGGAAGTTCATGTCACCAGCGGTGTGTTCTTCATCTCCCCCCGCCTCCATCAAACACTATCCGCTGGCCGCGCTGCTCCGGAGCTGCCGCTGAAGTTCCTCCGCTGTCCTCAGAGGAGTTCCAGAGGACATAAAGCCAAAAGCAGAGCAAATACCCGGCTGACCCCCGCCGCCTCGCCGAGAGCACCCCTCAGTATGAAGTCCATGTCTGGGTAAAGTGTTCCAGAGACTGACTGCTCCTGCTGGAGCCCCAACACACACACACACACACACACACACACACACACACACACACACACACACACACACACACACACACACACACACACACACACACACACACACACACACACACACACACACACACACACACACACACACACACACACACACACACAGTGCCGTCCCTGGCCAACTTGGGGCCCCAAGCGACATTGTGAGATGAGCCCCCCCCCCCCCCCCCCCGACAGGAGTGAACATTCTTTTGGGGGAAACAAAGTACTTTGCAAATATAACTCCTGTTTATTATTATTATCAACACAGTTACTTTTATATGCAGTGAGGTCAATGGTAAATGTGCATGTATGTCGTTCAGTATGCGTTTACAGGTGAATACGTCTGCATTTCCTGCCAAATACTAGCCTCTAAAAAATTAAAATATAATTAATACAAATAAACTACTTCTACTAATAATAATAATAATAATTAAAACTGCGGTCCCACTTGCGCGCGCAGTGATGAGCGGGCCCTCGCGTCCGTGCGCCTGTCGGGGAGGGCGGCCGGTCGTCCCGGCGTCAAGCAGACGCGCGCGAGTCCTGGGAAATTAGCCGTTTCTCATTTCTGTAATTTTCGCGTCCCAGACTCCCAGGTCCTCCGCCAGCGACCCGGAAACGGATGTCGGCGTGCCGTGTCGAAGGAAAACAAATTTCTCTAAAGGCTCGTCGAGGATCGATTATCGAGGAGGCTGTCTGGAGGAGCCGTAACCGAGGATACACTGATTTAGAGGAGAGAGGAGTGTCTCTATAGGAGCTATAACCGAGGGTACACTGAGGTATTCTCCTGAGACGATTTCAGCCAACAGTGATGTTTAAAAGAGGTGTGACGCATGGCTGGACTTCTGTCAACGAAGCAGTTCCCGTTGTGATTATAAGTTATTTGAGATGATGAAATGTGCATCAGACTTTCTGCCCTTTACCGTTTGTTTACTCACTAATCACATCTCCCCTGGATGTTAGGCTATTTTTTTTTCATTACAACTGCTTTCATTGTGACGCGATGTTTACAGTGAGAACAGCTGCTGAGGTCAGTGCAGAAAGCAGAACAGTGTGTATAATATATATCGCTCAATAATAAATGTAACAGGCCTACATTTCACACTTTATTTGTAGGCTTTAGGAGATATCTACAAATAAACAGTAGGGTTAGGGAGTGTATAGGTGTCTGTTGTAATGAATATGCCGCCAGCAAAGGGCGTTGTTGGACTAACAGTAGGTGTGTGTTTGAGTGTTTGTGTGTCTGTTTGTTTGTGTGTGTGTGTGTGTGTGTGTGTCTGAGAGTTGATTTGCCAGGCAGACCGGCAGGTCTCAGTAGCTTATCTGACATATAATTGGTCAAAAATGGTACATTCTCCGTTAGCCTACGAGCTCCCCGTTTGAGCGAAGGACTATTCCTTCTCAATGTAGCATGACAATGGATATGCTCTGAAGTTGTCCTGGATTGGAATTTTTCCGATAATTCCCCTATGAGGAGTTTGCAGAAATGTCCTTAAAATGCATGAAAAATGCACATTTTTCAAAATGGCCGACTTTGTCGGGGGCGGGGCTAATAAAAGCCAATTTGAAATATGTCCGCAATCATAATAGTAATGTGTATACAGCGTTTCGTGAATATCGGAAAAACTATATGCGAGCAGTTTGGAGCAATTTGCGCCATGTAAATCGTCAAAAATTGTGTATTCGCTGTTAGCTTATGAGCTCCACGATTGAGCTATCAAAAATGTTGTTCTCAATTTGCATCATATTGGATAGGGGCTGAACGTGTCCTGGATTTGAATTTTTCCGATCATTCCCCTAGGAGGAGTTCGCAAGAATGTGCTTAAAATGCATGAAAAACGCAACATTTTCAAAATGGCCGACTTTCCGGGGGGCGGGGCTAATGGAAAGCGATGTGAAATATGTGTGCAATCATAATAGCAATATGTATTCCGCGTTTCATGAATATTGGAATAACTATATCCGAGTAGTTTGGAGTAATTTGCGACATGTAAATCGTCAAAAATTGTGTATTCGCTGTTAGCTTACGACCTCCACGATTGAGCTATCAAAAAAGTTCTTCTCAATTTAGCATCATATTGGATAGGGGCTGAACGTGTCCTGGATTGGAATTTTTCCGATCATTCCCCTAGGAGGAGTTCGCAAGAATGTGCTTAAAATGCATGAAAAACGCACATTTTTCGAAATGGCCGACTTCGTGGGGGGCGGGGCTAATGGAGTCTATTTACAAATATGTCCGCAATTCCATGAGGAATATCTGTGCCAAAATTCGTGAAGTTCTGATAAACTATGTGACTACCACACAATAAGGGGCGCTACTGAGCAGTTTTTTTGAAAAATTACGGGGTTTTTTTACATTCTCGAAAAGGTCGTGGGCTCTGACGTGTGTCCCAAGTTTGGCATCTGAAGCTCATTTTATGCTATCGCAATTTAAAAAAAATGTATAGGCCACGCCCACATTCTGCATTTGTTGCGACGCTTTAAATCTTAGTTCGTAGTCACCCCCAGAGTATGTGTAAAAAAAATAAAAATTCGTCCATCCGCTCTTGAGTTATAAATTGGTGGTGTTTTTGGCGCCCCCTATTGTCCAAAATGAAAATGCTTTGGTGTGCCTATTCCCAAAGACAGACTGAACCTATCCTCCAAGAGGATTATTTCTAGAGCAGGTCCTCCCGGATATGTGTGCAAAATGTCAGGTCATTCGGAGTTACGGTGCGACTTTGTAAATGTATTCCGAATTGGGATTTTGATAGGTGGCGCTAGCGATCAAGTTGAAATATTTTAACCCATTGACTCCAGAATGTTATAATTTTTACCGGTTCGGGCGTCCGTGTAAATTTATACAACATTTTAAGCGTCCTAAAGCCCTCAAAAGCAGGAATGATGGCGACTAATAAGAATAATTCCACCAATAACAATAGGTTTCCTCGCACTTCGTGCTAGGACGCCGTTGGGTCCTAGCGCTCCGTTCTCGGGCCCTAATCATCATAATCAATTCAATAATGTAATTACTATATTAGTTTATTATAATATAGTTGTAATATAGTCAAGACAGAACATGCTTATTCAGTGTTTGAAATGGGGGGGAGCCAGGGGGAGCTTGGCTCCCCTAAATTGGGGGGGAGCTCCCCCGAAGGCCGACTTTGAGATAAATAGGGGAAGCCCAAAAAAATTGTGCATATTTACACACAGATTAGAAATGTTGAGTTTCTGTAAATAAAAGTTCTTGAAATAAATAATAGTGATTGTTCATTACAGTTTATGAATATTTGTTTTATATTTGTGAATATTTCTGGGTGTTGCTATCTGTACGTGGCGGCGCTGCATTCTTTACGCTACTTACATTGCTATGGTTACGGTGGCGATGCCGGCGCCGTATTCAAAATGATATTGACTTTTTTTTATTTGTAATACAAATTATGGCGAAACGAAAACAGCCAAGCCTCGCAGCTTTTGGATTCACAAGCAAAGAAGCGAAGGAGTCTAAAAATGACAACGTGAACGGAACAACTTTTAGTCGGCCGGCTATAAGCGACGTTTGGGTCGAGTTTGACAGCTCCACACCGAGGGAGAGGCCTGCCGATGGGGAGTCTGAAGAGGCTTCAACAATGAAAATGGAATGAAAGGTAGCCTTTCCATGGCTTTTCATAAATAAAATTAAAATGTGGATGTGAGATTTGCAAAAAGGCAACAAGTGTATTGATCTCCCTGCCGCTCGCAGAAAAATCCACCGCCAGTCAACAGAGCGTGCGTGTGACATATTTAGTAACAGGATGTGCACTGAAAAATAGGGCTCCCCCGAAAGCAAATAGGTAATTCACTGTGCTTATTACATGCTCAAAAACTGATATTTCTTAAATCTGTATTCAAATGTAGTTCCCTCTGTCAGCAATGTATCAACAACTACACACACATTTCTATCAGTATTTCTCTGTGTTGGGGTTGACATGATGATGACTGTTAGGAGTTAAGGGGAGAGGCTGAGCATCACCATGAAATGTGCAAATTGACATAAAAATGAATAAAAGGGGAAAAAATGCTCCATATTTTTTAGGCTTTAACTTTAACTGTTATGTAAGCCAACTAGACAGACAGTGTATCACTCTTCCTCCTGTACATTAGCAGATAAAAGGCATAAAATACTTGAATGAATGGTAAATAAAGAATGCTGGAAATAACTGCATCTCCAAGAGATGGCAAATCCGGATCCTTTTACGGACTCTGAGTCTTCTGAGTCAGTCATTGAAGAGATCCGGATCATACAAGTCCTTTGAGTCATATGAGTCAGCATCACCAACAGCGTAGAAATCCTACCGGTGAAACCGAAAACTTGTTGCATTTCACGAGCATATTAAACTAACATTACATTAACCTCCGCTACACAGTGTATTTTGCTTTAATAAAAATTTGGTGAATCTCAGTCTGCTGTTGACTCGTGCATGACGAGGAGTCTGCTGGATCTCTGGATCTGCTGCTATACGGTTACGGCTCTGAGTCCGCACGAGTCTGCTGTGTTTTGCACAGTGAGTCAGGATTTGCGAATCTCTGAGCCTGCTGTTAACTCGTGCACAATAGCCGCGGGAAGTAGGGGTGCTGGAGGCTGGGCTGCGAATGGTGTACATTTGAAAAACTTCATGTTACTGTTGAAATCTCTCCCCGCGGCTATGCTCGACGCATGACGAGTCTGGATCATGGTCTGGATCTCTGGATCTGCTACACGGTTACGGCTCTGAGTCCCCACGAGTCTACAGGAAGTGAAGGAAGTTCCCTAGATTCAGTGAGTCAGGATTTGCGAATCTGAGTCTGCTGTTGACTCGTGCATGATGAGTCTGCCTGTATCTCTGGATCTGCTACGGTTACGGCTCTGAGTCTGCAGGAAGTTTCATTGATCCGCGTCCACTCCCCTGAGCCAAACGATAACTTCTGGCAGCTATCCTACTTGCTAAAGGCTAGGCAGATGGACTGGGGTACGTTGTAATGTGATTTTACATGTTATAAGGCGAGTAGCGATTGACGCAATTTATAGTTTTAATTTGTACGTCACCAGGTATAGGACTCAAAGGACTCGGGTTAATGGAGAGGGGAGACTCGTCTCGACCAGCTCATTACTAGGATCCGGGTTAATGATCCGGATGAATCAGGACTCACCCATCTCTAATCTCCATTAGCCTATATGTGACCCGCTCTATCGAAATCAGTCGGAAGTCGCAACGGCTCATTTCAAAATAAACGTGGATTTGCGTAAAAAATGTTTTTTCGGGGTTCGGGTGTTTTGTTTGATTTTAAACAAACAAAGTCTTGGCTTTCAGAATATGAAACTTTTATTTCCAAAATCACACGATAAATATATTTTTGAAGCTTGTAAAGGGAAGATGACAGGCACCTCTCACTCGCCACTCTGCTCTTTGTTGGGTTCTGGAGGTTTTTAGAACCCACCTTGCCTCTGCATGTCGTTTGGCGAGCTGGATACAATCATAACAGGAGGGAAAACTCAAAACAGCCAGGATGAGGGTTAAACAATAATCTGTTTTAATGATAAACGGTAAGAATACATTACACTTACACCCACCCCCTGCTCTGGTCCTAACTGCCGGGAGAACCTTTCATCTTGTCGGCAGGAGTAAAAGAGAAAGAACTAAAAGCCAGAATAGGCTTTTATGCAGAAAATAAAACAGGAGGAGCTGTGGTCAGTTTCTCATTGGGAGATGCAAAAAAGATGGCTTCTCTTAGCGAATCAGCGCGTGCCAGCAGAGATGATCCGGAAACAGTCCCTTGGTTTGAAGCAAAACAACCACATCTGGTGTTCGCTGTCTCATTCTGTCGCTTTCACACACACACCGACTTCCCTCTCTGCTCCCCTCCCCCAGAGTAATAAAACCTGTTTACACCAACCACCCCACAATGTTTGAAGCAAGTTTAGTCCTCACATTTATGAAAGGATAAAACAGAGAAATCAATACAAAACACAAACACAGGTATTGTTTGAACAGTATTCACTTAACTGCTACTATTGATAATTACCAGAGAAACTCCAGGGGCCTCTTTCAATATCTGGAAATTGCAACAAGACTTTCTGCCTTTTCAAATGTAACACTCTTCCCAAATATCAGATGATAATTAATCTTCATCTTCCACAGCGCCGCCCCCCCTCCCTCCGGCTGAAATTATGAATGTAAGCGTATAGTAATCATAGATAACACGGCAGGGTCCGTTACAGTTTGTTTTCATCTGATTTCAATTAAACAAAGTCTTGGCTTTCAGAATATTAAACTTGTTTCGGCAAATTCAGATGATAAATACAACTTTGAAGCTTGTAACGGCATAATTACAAGCGGAGAACGGAGTAACTTAACGTCACAGCAGGCATAACAACAGCCGGTGTTTCTCGTGAGTGTTTTCCCCGGGAAACAAACACAATACACACAAACGCAAAATTACACAAACACACACACGTATACACACACACACACACTCGCGAGCTTCCCCCAGACCAGTAATCCAAGAACAGTAATGAATTGCTGCCCCATGCAGCCTGCATGATCGGCCTGTAGGGAGGGACCGCCCTGCACACACACACACACACACACACACACACACACACACACACACGCACACACACACACACACACACACACACACACACACACACACACAGGGCCGGCCCTAGACTTTTGGGGGCTCTAAGCGCGTTCTCACTACACACAACACGGAGCCAACTTTTGTCTTATGATGTTAGCATAAGCACACATATTGTATAAATAATAGGGCTGTCAAGTTAACGCGTTAACGCAAAACAAAATTAACGCGATTAACGTGTGTATTTTTTTGTCCTCGGCCGCCCCGTAGTTCCAGAGTTTAAAATACCATCTACAAGCTGATGCTTACAGCCCCGCTCCTGCCGCTCGTAGACCACACTTCCACGCTCACCGGCAGGCATCGACTGGCCATCGGGAGGACCGGGAGGGTGTGTGTAGGTGTGGCGCGAGA
>CADEHL010001152.1:135000-188519 GCA_902827135.1 Harpagifer antarcticus | reverse complement strand
TATCGCTTCTCCTCTACCTCCAACGCCCCGCCCGAACTCGTCATATTGTCACGCAGAACATGGCTGCCGCGAGTGAGGCAAAAACAAAACACCGATGATTTTGGGGCTAATTCTCATCTGTTTGGACTAAAAACCTCAACATGTCGGAGTCTGTAGAAACCACAACGATGGAGGAGCGACAGGAGCGGCTGCGGGAGCTGACGGAGTTCACAGAGAACTGTAAAGAGAAACTGAACCATATATTAGAGAGGCTGGGATGGTCGCTGGACTACAAACAGGTACAATATGCTATAGCTAGTGTAATGAAGATGCGGGAAGTAACTAAGTACATGTACCCAAGAACTGTACTTAAGTACCATTTTGAGTCACTTGGATTTCCATTTTATGCTACTGTGTATTTCTACTCCTCTACAGTTCAGAGGTACATGGTGTACTTTTCCTCCACTGCATGTATTTATACCTTTAGTTACTTCACAGATCTGGATGAATGATGTGAAATCTAACCAAGTGTTGAATCAGACTTTAGTTCCACCTGGAGTAAATCCACCAGCTACCCTGCAGTCTACAAAGTACTTCAGACTAGCTGCACCTTCACCAGCTACCCTGCAGTCTACAAAGTACTTCAGACTAGCTGCTCCTTCACCAGCTACCCTGCAGTCTACAAAGTACTTCAGACTAGCTGTACCTTCACCAGCTACCCTGCAGTCTACAAAGTACTTCAGACTAGCTGCACCTTCACCAGCTTTGAGAACACTTTCATGATCAATCATTATAAAACATATCATATATATTATTCTGAAATGGACCAATCTGCACAACGACTACTTTCACTGTCTTTCACTATATTTTGATGAGAATACTTTCCTACTTTCACTTGAGGAACATTTTGAATGCAGGACTTTCACTGTGACAGAGTATTCCTACACTCTGGTACTTCTACTTTTACTCAAGTACAAGATCTGAGTACTTCTACTTTTACTCAAGTACAAGATCTGAGTACTTCTACTTTCACTCAAGACCTGAGTACTTCTACTTTTACTCAAGTACAAGACCTGAGTACTTCTACTTTCACTCAAGACCTGAGTACTTCTACTTTTACTCAAGTACAAGACCTGAGTACTTCTACTTTTACTCAAGTACAAGATCTGAGTACTTCTACTGTCACTCAAGACCTGAGTACTTCTACTTTTACTCAAGTACAAGACCTGAGTACTTCTACTTTTACTCAAGTACAAGATCTGAGTACTTCTACTTTCACTCAAGACCTGAGTACTTCTACTTTTACTCAAGTACAAGACCTGAGTACTTCTACTTTTACTCAAGTACAAGATCTGAGTACTTCTACTTTCACTCAAGACCTGAGTACTTCTACTTTTACTCAAGTACAAGACCTGAGTACTTCTACTTTTACTCAAGTACAAGATCTGAGTACTTTTCCCACCTCTGGTCTGAAACACAGGGCAAGGGGTGTGGAGGTGTGTCTTCTGAAAGTCAATTTAAGTTGAATTAGTTTCTTTATTTTCGTCTCCTCTCAGGAGCTAATGGAGCAGTGCCCGTACGACTCCCACCACAGAGTCCCAGCGAGGAGCCTGGAGAAACACAAAGCCTCCTGCAGCCTCCGGAAGATGGGCTACTCCGCAGAGGAAGGTGTGTGTGTGTGTGTGTGTGTGTGTGTGTGTGTGTGTGTGTGTGTGTGTGTGTGTGTGTGTGTGTGTGTGTGTGTGTGTGTGTGTGTGTGTGTGTGTGTGTGTGTGTGTGTGTGTGTGTGTGTGTGTGTGTGTGTGTGTGTGTGTGTGTGTGTGTGAGAGAGAGGGAGAGAGAGGGAGAGAGAGGGAACGGTGCCAGCAGCAGGGACCGTGTTGTTAGCATCTGGTTAGCTAGCTGCACTAACGGACACACGGAGCTGTTGGTTCCACAACAAGCTGGAGGAGAGCTCTCCTCTCAGACTGAGAGGCTCAGGTGAGCTAAAGGACTCTCTGAGTGTTTAGATAGTTAACTTTAGTCTAAGTTATCTCAGTGGGTCTCAAACGGTTTGGTCACAAATTATTCAAAAGATTATTTCCGCGGCACACCTTCATATGATCATTATAGTTATAAAAAAAATAAGAGAATAAAGGAAAAACAGTTATGAAATACTATATGGCAGTAAAACAAGAATACAGTTTGAAAGGAGAGTGATTTGTAAAATATCCATAAAGAAAAAGAACATCTGCTTACAGTTGTGTTTCATCTGGGTGGTGAGAGATGTATCCATAGATCTCTTAATGTTGCTCTCAAAGTCCTGATTTTTTTCTAAGTGACTAGATGAGATGTCCTGCTATGACCCTGAAGTGAAATGATTCTTTGATACTGGACAGTTTTTGTTTTATTCTCATCTAAACACAGAGGCAGTGTTTCCAGGATTCTACCGTAATGCATAGGTTATTCGCGCACCGCAATATCACGTGCGGGCTGGCTTGACCAAGTTTTCCCGAGTGGAGGCTGGCTTGACCGCAGTTTTACCCCTGCCTATATGCCGTGAGCTGATTAGCGAGCCTTCATTGTAATAGTCGCGGGTGTACTGTGTGTTTGCGCGTGGGGAGTGCTTTTGTGCGTGCTCTATAGTGCCCGTAATAGTGTTCACTGGAGTCCAGCACCTCAGCACCCCCACTCAAAATACCTTCCCGCGCCTCTGTGCTTGGGTTTCGGTATGTTTGGTTGAAAAGATGTTTCCTCCCCTCAGAACGGAGGACGTGTGCACGGAGGATCTGCTGGACCCGGAGCTGCTGCAGGACGCCCGGCTCTACCCCACATGAAGCCGGATCAGAATCCCTTCATCTGTCAGCAACGGGACATTTACATGATTACAACAGAGAGTATAGACTCACATGTGATGCAATGCCTCCGTGTGCACACTTTATTCATAATAAGAGAACTCAATAAGTAAAAAGAGGACATCACAAATACAAGTTGGCTCATCTTACTCTCCCCAATGTGTTGACTGCTTTTTTACAACAGTCGATATTAAGTTATCTTATGTATGATTTCATTTTGAATATGGAAAAATATAATGTAGCCTAATATGATGTAATAAAATGATCAAACATTGAGTGAACTTTCATTAATTCAAGTTAAAGGTCCCATGTCATGCTTTCCCGGGTATTCCCCGTCCCCTTGTGTTATGAAGGTTTGTGTGCATGTAAACGGTCTGCAGAGTCAAAACCCTCAAAGTCATTGTTGTTTGTGTATTTATGATGTTTAAAACAAACAAGGTATCTACCACGACTGTTTGAATGGGTACACGTGTTGGGGCTGCTAAGCCACTGACACAAAGGTAGGGTAGGTAAGAATGGAGACACCAGCTCGAGTGCGCTAGAATTTGAAAGTACACAGCCGAAAAAAATCTTCCCCTTCCTTCAGACTTCCTCACAGAGCCCCTCCTCCAACACACACGGACCAATGACCTCATGACCAATGAGGGCACGAGGACATTTGCATCTTCTTAAAAAGGAACAAGCTTCGATCATCAATTGAACATTGATGTCTGTTGGTTTCCCAAAATACCCACACATATTTCTTGAGTGATAATTGTTCCAAACTGTTCAGATTTCTACACATTCACAAGATGGTCCCCTGCCCCCCCAACACCATAATGATATCCGCATGGTCATCCTTCATGAGACATGTCCACCTCAGGTCATTAATAAACTAATAACATGTGGTTAGAATAACACAGTATACAAATTTGAGGGAATACTAAAATACAAATGGTGTTTTAATCTGCAGGTCACCACTCTGCAGAAGTGTTGGAGAGAGACGCCTCCTCCGCCTCCTCCTCCTCAGTCAGGACCAGAGATAGAGAAGAAGAAGCCTCACGCAGATCGCTATGTGAAGCTGCTCTCTTTCCAGAGGATTGGCAAACTCAAGGACACGAACCTGATTCAGAACGTCTGGATATGAGGATGTTTGCATGTTAAAGTCGGGGCTGGATGGTAGAGTAAGTCCTCTGTCCTTACACCGGAGAAGCAGCGCTAAAGAAGTCACATTTTGACTGGCCGAGTAGACCGGAAAGATAATTACACTTTGTCACGAGATGTGTTTGTATTATGAAGAATGTTAATAACATAGAAACTGAATATTCTCTCCACTTTGCCTTAAACTTGAGACACTGCAGCAGACGTGTGAAGATGACTGGTATTATTGTTTAACTATCTACAATGTTCAACAGAAAACTGCTGAAATGGCGCAGTCCAACATTAAGCCAGTGTTTGTTTTCATCCGAAGCATGTCCAGTTACATTTCAACTGATTGCATTTGAGACTGGTGTACTACACTGTGAAACTCTCTCTTTCCACTGGGGGCTATGTGCATTATTGTCAATGCGCTGCTTTGGGTTGGGAGCTAAACGGGGCAATAGGAAGCTTATGAGTCACAGTATGTTCCCGTTAGGTGAGCCGTGTTTGTTTTTGCAATAGAATGAACGAACAAGAGAAAGGATTTGTTAATAAAACAATGACTGATGTAAGTTCCTCAATTTACATCGATACACAACAGAAGGGGATGTTTTGGCCGGTGAACAATTTGATGTGTGTTTTAGTAAACCGTCCGTCCTGATTCACAATGCCTTACTTTCAGGGCGTTTCCGTAGAGCCAAATAGGTCAGCCTGTGTACCACGAGGGCACCGTGCGCGCGTCTGTATCATTTTGAAGTGGCAGTTACGCAAAGCTAAATTAATTGATTTCCCAAACAGTCCAATTACCTCATGATTGTGAGATGGAGAGAAACATATTGAATGGTTCTTAACTCCATGTGTTACGGTGAGAAGAGCAGCCTCCACACACTACGTTATCTTTGAGCCATTTAACACATTGCTTTTGAGAAGAACAGGTTTTAACATTCATTTCCTTTGCAAATTAACAAACTGGTTGGGAGTTGTTCTAACGCATGAAGTGACATTTCACGAGCGTTAAGACATTTCTTTTCTGCCCAATAACTGATCATAAGGTACAACCTCCATTAACCACCAAAGAGGCAATATGAATGTATTCATTTAGGTCCGTGTATTGTAGAATCCATTTTGTTTCTCTGTTTCAATGACATTAAATATCCCTAATGTCAAGAAGAAGCATTTATTTGTAACCGAACATGGCGAATGATTACAGAACTGAAAATATAAAAACCTGTTTACACCACTCACCTCCTCACAACACTCTTTAGCCTTCTCAATGTTGCTTGCCATGGTTCCTAATGTATTGCTTTCAGTTTCCAGTCTGGGAACAGCAGAACCAAGTATCTTTAAACACCACCTGTGTGCCAGCATGAGAGCCCCACCTCCCCCCGCCCCACTACTATCCCTATTGTAGATTAGCCTGGGGTTAGGACTCCGTTCTTCTCACGTAAAGCACACATCCAATCTTAAATAAGTCAATGGAAGATATGCAAATGTTACTCTTGAATCATCTGATGTGGGAAATAATGTAGTGATTAATCTAGCAGGACATTTAACTAGATTTCCATGCCTGGTCTGTTCAGAGAAAAGATACACATGTTGAACACCACTGCCTCCAAGTGACTGAATTGAGTAATAGCATCTCTGTGCGAAACCAGTGAATACATCCAGCCCATCTAGGCAGGTCGGTCATGTTGAACAGTGTATTTATTGACCAGAGGAAAGCATAGGTTCAGGTTCAGTCAAACAACTTTATTTACTTGACATTAATACAACAGCATGGATCAATAAAGCGGACTGTCTGCTTTTCTAATACTCCTCTCCTTCCTCATCATCATCTCCCTGACTATCAGCGCCAACCTCCTCATAGTCTCTCTCCAGAGCGGCCATGTCCTCTCTGGCCTCAGAGAACTCTCCCTCCTCCATACCCTCGCCCACATACCAGTGCACAAAGGCACGCTTAGCGTACATCAGATCAAACTTGTGGTCCAGCCGAGCCCAGGCCTCTGCAATAGCAGTGGTGTTGCTCAGCATGCACAAAGCCCTCTGCACCTTGGCCAGGTCTCCACCAGGAACTACAGTGGGCGGCTGGTAGTTGATGCCCACCTTGAAACCAGTGGGGCACCAGTCCACAAACTGGATGGAGCGCTTGGTTTTGATGTTGGCAATGGCAGCGTTCACGTCTTTGGGAACGACGTCACCACGGTACAAAAGGCAGCAGGCCATGTACTTACCGTGGCGTGGGTCGCATTTCACAAACTGATTGGCTGGCTCGAAGCAGGAGTTAGTGATTTCTGCCACGGAGAGCTGCTCGTGGTAAGCTTTCTCTGCAGAGATAACGGGGGCATAGGTGGCCAGAGGGAAGTGGATACGGGGGTAGGGCACCAAGTTGGTCTGGAACTCTGTCAGATCAACATTGAGGGCCCCGTCAAAGCGAAGGGAGGCAGTGATGGAGGACACAATCTGACTCATTAACCTGTTCAGGTTGTTGTAAGAGGGACGCTCGATATCGAGGTTTCTACGGCAGATATCAAAAATAGCCTCATTATCAACCATGAAGGCACAGTCCGAGTGCTCCAGGGTGGTGTGGGTGGTCAGGATGGCGTTGTAGGGCTCCACCACAGCGGTGGACACCTGGGGAGCCGGGTAGACGGAGAACTCCAGCTTGGACTTCTTGCCGTAGTCGACGGACAGACGCTCCATCAGCAGGGAGGTGAAGCCAGAGCCGGTGCCCCCTCCGAAGCTGTGGAACACCAGGAAACCCTGAAGACCGGTGCACTGGTCGGACTAAAGAAAAAGAGACAATCAAATAATAATAAAAGTATTTATATAATACAAAGACAGCAGTGCCACGGGTTCACAGCTCGTGATAACAAAGCGTATCAGTGCACAGCATGTAGCCGAAAACAGATCAGAGATCAGAGGGGGCCGTACCATGGAGGGCTTTCAATGCGATCAGGAGGCTCTTAAACTGAGTAGTGCACGGTGGAGGAAGCCGATGCAAGTGGGCCAGAATCGGGGAAATATGCTCACTTTCAAAGAGTGATACGTCTTGTGTTTAAAACACTCTACATTTTAAAACATATACTTCATATTTATTAGGACACTTGGCTTTTGCAATACTTCTTTGTGCCATTCACCACAATATGATTGCATACGCCTTGCATGTGAAACCCTACTTAGCAATAAACTGATTCATTTAAACTGACTTCTGTTCTAAATACTGACCAGCTTTCGGATTCTGTCCATCACTAGGTCGATCACCTCCTTGCCGATGGTGTAGTGTCCTCGGGCGTAGTTGTTGGCAGCATCCTCCTTGCCAGTGATCAGCTGCTCAGGGTGGAACAGCTGGCGGTAAGTCCCAGTGCGCACCTCATCTAAGGGCAAGAGCATTAGATTGTTGAAGCTTTGAACGACAGAGGGGGAAAAGGCATTTATGATATTTAGAATGTACCGATGACAGTGGGCTCCAGGTCCACAAACACAGCTCTGGGGACGTGCTTTCCAGCTCCAGTCTCCATGAAGAAGGTGTTGAAGGAATCGTCCCCCCCTCCTCCTGAGATGTTCTGGTCATCAGGCTTCCTGCCGTCCGGCTGGATCCCATGTTCCAGGCAGTAAAGCTCCCAGCATGAATTGCCAATCTGCACACCAGCCTGACCGACGTGGATCGAGAGGCACTCGCGCTGTAAAGGAAAAAAAGGTTGTTAAGAAACATCATAAAAGGAAGCCGAGTTGATTCTTGTGCAAAAACAGTGTAACATACATTCTAGTGGCATATCACCATGTGGGAGGCGGCTTAGAGACAAAGACTATCTTAAAGGTGGGGTAGGTAAGCTTCAGAAACCGGCTCGAGATACACTTTGTTATCTTCCATGGAATGCTCTGAACATCCGATAGCAATGAATATCTGAAGTGCTTTGACAACAAATCCATTAAAAAAGTCATCTGTGGAAGCCGTGATACTTTAAAAAGTACAACCAATCCGTTTAGCCGCATCTCGTGCACGCACAAATGTATCTCGTGCCCTCATTGGGCGTGCTCTAGTGACACACACAAATTATTCAATACATCCTTTGTACTGAAGTATTCAAAAGTAAAAATGACATGTTTAATATAAATGATTTGCTGTGGCCAAATGTTTTCATTGCATTTACAGACCCGTGTAACTCTGATACCGCCCAATGAATGCACTGACTTGCAGAACCACGCTACACAAAACAGATAGCAACACCTATAAAAACTATTTACAAATGGGGCTACTGTATCGACCTATATATAAATGGACGTAGTGTCCGTGACGTCACCCATAGGATTCTGCAGAGCTGCCGTGAAGCCCTAAGGAGGCGGAGTTGGCCACTAACGGCTCGACAGTGACGTCAGAGTCTAATCCCGCCTGCTCCAAATATGGGCAAAGAGGCGGAGCCGAGGCGGGACCTGCTGCCTCCGAACTGGAAGTAAACAGAGCTAGCTCAGGCTAAGAAGCTAAGCTAACATGAAATACATGCATACCAAGTTACTGCCAACAGTGTAGTTCCCCTATATAAACGTTACATTCATAATCAAATGAGACAAAGAGAATTAGCTATATTTTGTTATTCTTAATGCTTGTCATTCACACGTTGAGAAAAGACGGACTCCACCGCCCGGACCTAACTGAGCCGCAGTGGGCTAGCTCCGGGACGCCGGCTGGAGCTAGCCCACTGCGGCTCCGTTAGCTCCGGCGGCCACCACTGGGATCATTGGGTCCCCTATTAACATTTGCTCCCGTTTAGCATTATGAGCGTCATAGCCATAGAGCAGGGGTGGCCAACCCGCGGCTCTCGAGCCGCATGCGGCTCTTTGCCTAGTTTCATGCGGCTCTTCAGTTCATATTGAATTGTATATGTGTGAGTTTGGGGGGGAGACACACTGACTCCTGACTAGTGTTGCACGGTGTACCGATACTTGAAAGGTACCGCGATACCCTGCCTTTAAAAACGTTACGATTCCTCCGTTTCATTAGTATCGGTACTTTAAGAATGACGGGGGAAAGTACTCCGGTGAGAAAGCGCCGTTTTAATAAGAGCTGTGTGTGTTCAGCGCTCTGCTTCCACTCCCTGCACTGCAGCCGTGCCTGCAGTCCCTCCCCTCTCAAGCACGCTCTAAGCCCCGCCCCTCTCAAGCACGCTCTAAGTGCCTCCCCTCTCTCACGCACGCTCTAAGTGCCTCCCCTCTCTCACGCACGCTCTAAGTCCCGCCCCTCTCACGCACGCTCTAAGTGCCTCCCCTCTCTCGTGCACGCTCTAAGTCCCTCCCCTCTCTCGTGCACGCGCTAGCTGCCAGAGCATGTGAGAAAGCGAGAAGCATGGCTGCGAGTGGGAGTGCAACTGCCGCTGCGCCTCGGCTTGTTGACAGAAAAGATGCCAGAAGCGAAATGTGGAAGTATCTGAGCGATATCTCTGACAGCGAGGGCAAGCCTACGGACACCACGAGGCCTGTCTGTAAGACATGTATTCATTTGATTTAATACAAATTATTGTCATTTATTTTATTTATTGTTCTCATTGTTTAAAAGTGAGTGTTATGGTTCTGGTGTGAAATAAAGCACAATAATTACATTTAAGACTGTTTCCCTTTTTTTAAGAAAAGTATCGAAAAAGAATCAGAATCGCAATTCTTGACTTGGCATCTAAACCAAAATGTTGGTATCGTGACAACACTAGCTACTCCTGACAGTTAAACCTGATATTTAGTAGGTCTGTTAAGTACTGAATGCTGATCATTCTGACGTAATTTGGCCGGTCAAAGTTGTTTGGGCTCGGATAAAATCGCCGTGTTACTTTCGTCCGTGTCACTTTCGTCCCGGCTTAATATATATAGCACCAAATTGCAAATAATCTATTACTGTCACTTTTCACATTGAACATGTGCTCTTTTATTAAATAAACGCTTTAATTTTAAGTTGTGAGTTTAGTGTTTTTGACCCTAAGAAACACTGATGCATTAATCAATAGCAATAATCCACAGCTCCTCTCTCTGCTCCAGAAGATTTAAAACATATATCCCAATGCCACAAAAATGCATCAGTGACGTTTTGAAATCTTGTCTCCAGAAAACAAAAAACTGAAACGAGCGGTATCAGAGACTGTGTGTTTGATGTGGCTCTTAACCGCTGACTGGTTGGCCACCCCTGCCGTAGACTATACAAGTCTTAGCCAAGGCTGAATCATAAACTGACCTTAGCTGGCTAATAAGTAACAAGCTAAGCTACCAAGCACGCAAACACCTGCGAACGGGGTTAACATGTATAATATTATCATTTTAGACTTCTTGGAAGTTCTGTTAGTACATTCAAGCGCACAGCACGACATTTTGTGGTGGTCGATATAATAACGTAACCAGATGAGTGATTACAGCACCCGGTA
Source organism: Harpagifer antarcticus (assembly GCA_902827135.1). Taxonomy (NCBI): domain Eukaryota; kingdom Metazoa; phylum Chordata; class Actinopteri; order Perciformes; family Harpagiferidae; genus Harpagifer; species Harpagifer antarcticus. Next base: position 178,186 of record CADEHL010001152.1, on the reverse strand, counting down.
TCATTTTACACACATTTGTATCAGATGCAGGACTTACACACGCCTGTTATCTAACCGGCAGGTCCGCACGCACTCTCCAGCCCAAACTCTAATAAGCATTCATTCACAAACTACATCAGGAGACCTTTCACGTCCGACTCGCTCCTTTGTTCCTCTCTGTGCACAGCTCCAGTTTGGGCATCGGCCTGTCATCAGATTGTATTTTAGTTGCTGCTGTAGCGGAAGTTTAGTACAATTATTGTTGATTAAATACTCCACATCTCCACCCTCCATAATTGCACTTGCTTCAGTTGCTTGCTACTTTCTAACGGCGGTGAGAGTGGTGCTATCTATCTTCTATCGATTAGATTTATGATTCGAAAATGATAAAAGTAGGCTAGACATGTGGATATTATCCGACTGAACACAACGTGCATTTATCTAACAGGTTCGTTTTCCACTGACCTTATTTCCAGCTATCTTCCTAAATCCTATGGAGAACTCCCATTGCCTTTTTGTGGAGGGAAACCGAGCGCAGCATACTTCCGGGTTTTAGGACGTCACTGCAACACTAAATTGATGCGATTTGATTGGATTGTGAGGCAAGGGAAGCCAGCCACCTCGGGCTTCCCTTGGCATGGCCCTGACCAATCACAGGTTGGCAGGGGCATCACGTGTGCTTCATCTGACTGGTCAATCCCTCCATTTTTTTTCACCAAGGGAAGCCAATGTCGGCTGGCCTCCTCTCGCAACAGAGAGTGCAATCTACTGTTTCACCATAACATCTAGAGGGGCGCTGTTTCACTCTTTGTAAAATACTCAATGAGAATGGGGGGAGAGACGGGCCGGCAGCAACACACAACACAGAATTTCCGAAACTAAACGAAGTGTTTTTATTTATTAAAATTATAACTACACTCCGAAAAAACAGGGGAACCCTGGCTTCCCTTGGCCTCCGGGAGAAAACACCACTGCTTGAAATGTTTGGCTCTATGAAACCTGATGTACTTTATGATTCCGTTTTCTTCTAGTTTGTGTCTTCTTGGTCGAATGCACTTATTGTAAGTCGCTTTGGATAAAAGCGTCAGCTAAATTCAATGTAATGTAAAGACACTAAACCGAGGTCGACAAAAATCCGTCGCAGGAAAAATAACTAGCGAGATTTGGGGAGACCGAGAGTCCATTTTATTTAAATATTGGGAGCGAGTAATCATTTCAAACACACGTTGGAAAAACGCCCTGGTTCACTGAAATTCGGATTGTGTTATCCGTGTTAATATCATGTTTTAAATATGAAACCATTAAACCCGGCCACTAATGAGACAGGAAGTATATGTATTTCCAACAATTCACGCCGATTGTAAATGCGTCACTTCAACATCTTGACTGTGCCGTCGAGTTACACTTAATTTACCAACACCAGTTAAAACGACTTGTTAATGACGAAGCTTGATTTAACAGCTTATACCGCAACATCTTAGTTTCACTATAAAAATGATGAGTCAAGAGTAAGCGGTTAAAAAACGTTAAGCTGGTTGCGTTTTTGCATGATGACACGCGCATTTGGTTAAATACACATCCTCTCAGTGGAGAAAAGCTGTACTATCTACTCACCATTTTTCTGAAGACGGAGGGTTTCGATAAAGAAGAGGAAAAGGCAAAGTGATCTCTCACAACAGAGCCGTTATGAGTCCAGGCAGGTAAGAAGCAACAGGTGTATTTTTTTCTAGGCGGGGCTATTTATATATCTTACGCGGGACAATTGCTGCGGAATCTGATTGGATGAAAAGACAAGTGGGTCCACTTCTGATTGGTTGAATTCTTTTTTTAAAGAAACTTTATTGAGCAAATGGAAAACAAGAATACTGGCTAACACAATTCCTGTTCAAAGCGGAATCACCCCACCTAAGAACATCAGTCCCATGGATGTACTGGGAAAACGTGGTTGTTGCTGAACATTAATAAATAGACGTAGTAGAATAATACAACACATGCATATTACTAAACAAGAACGTTTAGCAAATAAGATAATAAGAAAAAAATATTGGCATATTCCGACTTTTGACGTTCATATTTGAATTACGATAAATATAAATATATATACTTAAGTCATTTTCAAACATATCTTTGTCTGATATGAGTAATATTGTCATTCTTTATTGGTAAATATCATTCATTGTATCAACTGCAGGAAATAGTAAGCCCTGCTTTTATATTCTTTATAACTGACTCTGACAATAGCTTGTTTATTATTGTTTTAAATTATGCCATTTTTTCTCTTTTGTATCTTTATGCGTAGTTATAAATAACTTAACTATTTATTTCAATGTAAGATTTTGTATTAAATCTCAATTTGCATTATGCAATTTGTGTTGCTGCACTGCAGGTCCAGAGGGCACCACTGCACTTCATCACAACATATTTACCTTTGCCCTCTTGCTCCATAAAGTAGTGTGGGTCAGAATAGCCATAAAGTATGCTGGCTTCCATATTGCAATATGCAGTAGGGCATACTTGTAGGTTTTGCTTAATGACTTAATCTGTTTCTGGCATACCAAATAGTACAGTAGTATGGGTAAGGGAACCCACAGTAATCTCATTGTTCTGCATTGTATTCTGTCCAGTTTTTTTGTAGTACTTTTAACTGCAGCTTAATAAACCATGTAATCATAATCCATCCTCATCAAAGCCCGGTATATGTGTAATGATGTGTTTTTGAAAGCTTACCATTCAAAACCAAAGAAACCCCTTACAAAATAAAACACATTTAATGTCAATATTATATATATATATATCTATACTGTATATATATAATATAATTTCTCCTGTACATCAACCAACCAATATATTTAAATAGGATTATTCGATCCATGGACTTGCTTTGTGGTGATAACCCCTGCATGACCTTATATTTCATTTTAGTGCACATATTATGATTTTCCTCTGCTGACATTTTGAATCCACAACTCTATATTGATGATTGCTTTCTGTTTACATTTGAATACACAGGGGAAATCCATCATCTGCGTTTACACATACATGTTCCTGTTTTATTTTAATCAAAAAGTAGCTTTGGAGCATCTTCAGGGCAAGCAGCACTACGTCACATCCTGCCCAAAAGGACGGCCCCGCCCACTGAAGAGTGAAAACAAAGCATCAGCGCATCATGTCTAAAAGCTGATATGCGTTAGAAAAAGAGGACAGTGAAAGAGACTGCAATTCCTGAAGAAATTGCTAGTGGGAATGCTTTATGCTGAAAAGCGGACGCTGAATTGCTATGCTGAAATGTAATGTGTAAGAAGAAAGTGAAGAATTGAGATTGAAATGATGCATGACCACCGGGGTCTTGAATGTGTGATGAGAAGAAAAGAAAGCAAAAAGGCTTGGAAAAGCAGCAGAATATTTGAACTGCAAACTTTTGAACTAACTTGATGGGAATGATCTGTCGCCATGGCAATGCCATTTGTTGGCACCCCATAATACACTTAGACGTGTTGATGGCTGCATCGTTAGCAAACCTGTGAACTTTTGGGCCATTTCGAGCATTTGAACTGAAGTTGTGAGAAAACCGTGTTTCATATTGAGCATTGTGTTGCCAAGGCAACGGCATTTGAAGACATCTTAAAACTGTGAAATAGATGTCTTCACGGCTGGACTGTTAGCACACATGTGAAGTTTGAGCACTTTGACAATTTTCATAGGAGTTATAGCAATATCGTGTTTTAAGGCGAGGGATGCGTTGCCATGGCAACAGCTTTTGAGGAAAACTCACTAATGGCACATAGACATGTTGAGGGCTGGACCATTAACCATTATCTGAAGTCTGCTGCTCTGAGCACGTCAGTTGACCTAACCCTAATTGTCAAAAAGCCAAAAAAAATGTATGACCGTTTTATTGTTGAAATGAAAATATGAGATGAAACATAATGTGATATAATATATAAAATCATAATAAAAAATAATAAAATATAACACAATATAATATAATAATATAATAAATTGAAATTATATATATATATATAGAACAAACTTAATTTTAAAATTTTAATATAGTATTTGTCATATTGTATTCTGTTTTCCTGCACCCTGTTTCTTACATATTGATAGTTTTGTGTGAATATTATCGTATTAGTCTTGACAAATAGTTTATAAAAGTTAAATTATTTGATCCTTTCTTAAAAGAAAAAGTGTATTCTTCCTTCTGTGTCTCTGTATGCAAATATAAAAACCTGTTTACACCACTCACCTCCTCACAACACTCTTTAGCCTTCTCAATGTTGCTTGCCATGGTTCCTAATGTATTGCTTTCAGTTTCCAGTCTGGGAACAGCAGAACCAAGTATCTTTAAACACCACCTGTGTGCCAGCATGAGAGCCCCACCTCCCCCCGCCCCACTACTATCCCTATTGTAGATTAGCCTGGGGTTAGGACTCCGTTCTTCTCACGTAAAGCACACATCCAATCTTAAATAAGTCAATGGAAGATATGCAAATGTTACTCTTGAATCATCTGATGTGGGAAATAATGTAGTGATTAATCTAGCAGGACATTTAACTAGATTTCCATGCCTGGTCTGTTCAGAGAAAAGATACACATGTTGAACACCACTGCCTCCAAGTGACTGAATTGAGTAATAGCATCTCTGTGCGAAACCAGTGAATACATCCAGCCCATCTAGGCAGGTCGGTCATGTTGAACAGTGTATTTATTGACCAGAGGAAAGCATAGGTTCAGGTTCAGTCAAACAACTTTATTTACTTGCACATTAATAAAACAGCATGGATCAATAAAGCGGACTGTCTGCCTTTCTAATACTCCTCTCCTTCCTCATCATCATCTCCCTGACTATCAGCGCCAACCTCCTCGTAGTCTCTCTCCAGAGCGGCCATGTCCTCTCTGGCCTCAGAGAACTCTCCCTCCTCCATACCCTCGCCCACATACCAGTGCACAAAGGCACGCTTAGCGTACATCAGATCAAACTTGTGGTCCAGCCGAGCCCAGGCCTCTGCAATAGCAGTGGTGTTGCTCAGCATGCACAAAGCCCTCTGCACCTTGGCCAGGTCTCCACCAGGAACTACAGTGGGCGGCTGGTAGTTGATGCCCACCTTGAAACCAGTGGGGCACCAGTCCACAAACTGGATGGAGCGCTTGGTTTTGATGTTGGCAATGGCAGCGTTCACGTCTTTGGGAACGACGTCACCACGGTACAAAAGGCAGCAGGCCATGTACTTACCGTGGCGTGGGTCGCATTTCACAAACTGATTGGCTGGCTCGAAGCAGGAGTTAGTGATTTCTGCCACGGAGAGCTGCTCGTGGTAAGCTTTCTCTGCAGAGATAACGGGGGCATAGGTGGCCAGAGGGAAGTGGATACGGGGGTAGGGCACCAAGTTGGTCTGGAACTCTGTCAGATCAACATTGAGGGCCCCGTCAAAGCGAAGGGAGGCAGTGATGGAGGACACAATCTGACTCATTAACCTGTTCAGGTTGTTGTAAGAGGGACGCTCGATATCGAGGTTTCTACGGCAGATATCAAAAATAGCCTCATTATCAACCATGAAGGCACAGTCCGAGTGCTCCAGGGTGGTGTGGGTGGTCAGGATGGCGTTGTAGGGCTCCACCACAGCGGTGGACACCTGGGGAGCCGGGTAGACGGAGAACTCCAGCTTGGACTTCTTGCCGTAGTCGACGGACAGACGCTCCATCAGCAGGGAGGTGAAGCCAGAGCCGGTGCCCCCTCCGAAGCTGTGGAACACCAGGAAACCCTGAAGACCGGTGCACTGGTCGGACTGAAAGAAAAAGAGACAATCATCAAATAATAAAAGTATTTATATAATACAAAGACAGCAGTGCCACGGGTTCACCGCTCGTGATAACAAAGCGTATCAGTGCACAGCATGTAGCCGAAAACAGATCAGAGATCAGAGGGGGCCGTACCATGGAGGGCTTTCAATGCGATCAGGAGGCTCTTAAACTGAGTAGTGCACGGTGGAGGAAGCCGATGCAAGTGGGCCAGAATCGGGGAAATATGCTCACTTTCAAAGAGTGATACGTCTTGTGTTTAAAACACTCTACATTTTAAAACATATACTTCATATTTATTAGGACACTTGGCTTTTGCAATACTTCTTTGTGCCATTCACCACAATATGATTGCATACGCCTTGCATGTGAAACCCTACTTAGCAATAAACTGACTTCTGTTCTAAATACTGACCAGCTTTCGGATTCTGTCCATCACTAGGTCGATCACCTCCTTGCCGATGGTGTAGTGTCCTCGGGCGTAGTTGTTGGCAGCATCCTCCTTGCCAGTGATCAGCTGCTCAGGGTGGAACAGCTGGCGGTAAGTCCCAGTGCGCACCTCATCTAAGGGCAAGAGCATTAGATTGTTGAAGCTTTGAACGACAGAGGGGGAAAAGGCATTTATGATATTTAGAATGTACCGATGACAGTGGGCTCCAGGTCCACTAACACAGCTCTGGGGATGTGCTTTCCAGCTCCAGTCTCCATGAAGAAGGTGTTGAAGGAATCGTCCCCCCCTCCTCCTGAGATGTTCTGGTCATCAGGCTTCCTGCCGTCCGGCTGGATCCCATGTTCCAGGCAGTAAAGCTCCCAGCATGAATTGCCAATCTGCACACCAGCCTGACCGACGTGGATCGAGAGGCACTCGCGCTGTAAAGGAAAAAAGGTTGTTAAGAAACATCAAAAAAGGAAGCCGAGTTGATTCTTGTGCAAAAACAGTGTAACATACATTCTAGTGGCATATCACCATGTGGGAGGCGGCTTAGAGACAAAGACTATCTTAAAGGTGGGGTAGGTAAGCTTCAGAAACCGGCTCGAGATACACTTTGTTATCTTCCATGGAATGCTCTGAACATCCGATAGCAATGAATATCTGAAGTGCTTTGACAACAAATCCATTAAAAAAGTCATCTGTGGAAGCCGTGATACTTTAAAAAGTACAACCAATCCGTTTAGCCGCATCTCGTGCACGCACAAATGTATCTCGTGCCCTCATTGGGCGTGCTCTAGTGACACACACACAAATTATTCAATACATCCTTTGTACTGAAGTATTCAAAAGTAAAAATGACATGTTTAATATAAATGATTTGCTGTGGCCAAATGTTCTCATTGCATTTACAGACCCGTGTAACTCTGATACCGCCCAATGAATGCACTGACTTGCAGAACCACGCTACACAAAACAGATAGCAACACCTATAAAAACTATTTACAAATGGGGCTACTGTATCGCCCTATATATAAATGGACGTAGTGTCCGTGACGTCACCCATAGGATTCTGCAGAGTTCTGTTAGTACATTCAAGCGCACAGCACGACATTTTGTGGTGGTCGATATAATAACGTAACCAGATGAGTGATTACAGCACCCGGTATCATTTTACACACATTTGTATCAGATGCAGGACTTACACACGCCTGTTATCTAACCGTCAGGTCCGCACGCACTCTCCAGCTGAAACTCTAATAAGCATTCATTCACAAACTACATCAGGAGACCTTTAACCTTTCACGTCCGACTCGCTCCTTTGTTCCTCGCTGTGCACAGCTCCAGTTTGGGCATCGGCCTGTCATCAGATTGTATTTTAGTTGCTGCTGTAGCGGAAGTTTAGTACAATTATTGTTGATTAAATACTCCACATCTCCACCCTCCATAATTGCACTTGCTTCAGTTGCTTGCTACTTTCTAACGGCGGTGAGAGTGGTGCAGTGGTGCTATCTATCTTCTATCGATTAGATTTATGATTCGAAAATGATAAAAGTAGGGTAGACATGTGGATATTATCCGACTGAACACAACGTGCATTTATCTAACAGGTTCGTTTTCCACTGACCTTATTTCCAGCTATCTTCCTAAATCCTATGGAGAACTCCCATTGCCGTTTTGTGGAGGGAAACCGAGCGCAGCATACTTCCGGGTTTTAGGACGCGTCACTGCAACACTAAATTGATGCGATTTGATTGGATTGTGAGGCAAGGGAAGCCAGCCGCCTCTGGCTTCCCTTGGCATGGCCCTGACCAATCACAGGTTGGCAGGGGCATCACGTGTGCTTCATCTGACTGGTCAATCCCTCCATTTGTTTTCACCAAGGGAAGCCAATGTCGGCTGGCCTCCTCTCGCAACAGAGAGTGCAATCTACTGTTTCACCATAACATCTAGAGGGGCGCTGTTTCACTCTTTGTAAAATACTCAATGAGAATGGGGGAGAGACGGGCCGGCAGCAACACACAACAAAGAGTTTCCGAAACTAAACGAAGTGTTTTTATTTATTAAAATTATAACTACACTCCGAAAAAACAGGGGAACCCTGGCTTCCCTTGGCCTCCGGGAGAAAACACCACTGCTTGAAATGTTTGGCTCTATGAAACCTGATGTACTTTATGATTCCGTTTTCTTCTAGTTTGTGTCTTCCTGGTCGAATGCACTTATTGTAAGTCGCTTTGGATAAAAGCGTCAGCTAAATGCAATGTAATGTAAAGACACTAAACCGAGGTCGACAAAAATCCGTCGCAGGAAAAATAACTAGCGAGATTTGGGGAGACCGAGAGTCCATTTTATTTAAATATTGGGAGCGAGTAATCATTTCAAACACACGTTGGAAAAACGCCCTGGTTCACTGAAATTCGGATTGTTTTATCCGTGTTAATATCATGTTTTAAATATGAAACCATTAAACCCGGCCACTAATGAGACAGGAAGTATATGTATTTCCAACAATTCACGCCGATTGTAAATGCGTCACTTCAACATCTTGACTGTGCCGTGGAGTTACACTTAATTTACCAACACCAGTTAAAACGACTTGTTAATGACGAAGCTTGATTTAACAGCTTATACCGCAACATCTTAGTTTCACTATAAAAATGATGAGTCAAGAGTAAGCGGTTAAAAAACGTTAAGCTGGTTGCGTTTTTGCATGAGGACACGCGCATTTGGTTAAATACACATCCTCTCAGTGGAGAAAAGCTGTACTATCTACTCACCATTTTTCTGAAGACGGAGGGTTTCGATAAAGAAGAGGAAAAGGCAAAGTGATCTCTCACAACAGAGCCGTTATGAGTCCAGGCAGGTAAGAAGCAACAGGTGTATTTTTTTCTAGGCGGGGTTATTTATATATCTTACGCGGGACAATTGCTGCGGAATCTGATTGGATGAAAAGACAAGTGGGTCCACTTCTGATTGGTTGAATTCTTTTTTTAAAGAAACTTTATTGAGCAAATGGAAAACAAGAATACTTGCTAACACAATTCCTGTTCAAAGCGGAATCACCCCACCTAAGAACATCAGTCCCATGGATGTACTGGGAAAACGTGGTTGTTGCTGAATATTAATAAATAGACGTAGTAGAATAATACAACACATGCATATTACTAAACAAGAACGTTTAGCAAATAAGATAATAAGAAAAAAATATTGGCATATTCCGACTTTTGACGTTCATATTTGAATTACGATAAATATAAATATATATACTTAAGTCATTTTCAAACATATCTTTGTCTGATATGAGTAATATTGTCATTCTTTATTGGTAAATATCATTCATTGTATCAACTGCAGGAAATAGTAAGCCCTGCTTTTATATTCTTTATAACTGACTCTGACAATAGCTTGTTTATTATTGTTTTAAATTATGCCATTTTTTCTCTTTTGTATCTTTATGCGTAGTTATAAATAACTATTTATTTCAATGTAAGATTTTGTATTAAATCTCAATTTGCATTATGCAATTTGTGTTGCTGCACTGCAGGTCCAGAGGGCACCACTGCACTTCATCACAACATATTTACCTTTGCCCTCTTGCTCCATAAAGTAGTGTGGGTCAGAATAGCCATAAAGTATGCTGGCTTCCATATTGCAATATGCAGTAGGGCATACTTGTAGGTTTTGCTTAATGACTTAATCTGTTTCTGGCAAACCAAATAGTACAGTAGTATGGGTAAGGGAACCCACAGTAATCTCATTGTTCTGCATTGTATTCTGTCCAGTTTTTTTGTAGTACTTTTAACTGCAGCTTAATAAACCATGTAATCATAATCCATCCTCATCAAAGCCCGGTATATGTGTAATGATGTGTTTTTGAAAGCTTACCATTCAAAACCAAAGAAACCCCTTACAAAATAAAACACATTTAATGTCAATATTATATATATATATATCTATACTTGTCACAATCTGCTTTCTCACTCACCTATTTTCTGCATTAACATTCCTTAGTCACCTGGTAGCCACACCCTGTCTCTCTCTCACTCTGTTACACCCATCAGCTCCGTTAGTATTTAGGCCCACTTCACCTTCACCTCAGTGCCAGATCGTACTTTGCAGCATGCCAGTCTTTCCCGCATTACCCTCCAGATTGCTCTCCCGGTTTCGACCCTGCCTGTTCCTGACCAGCCTGCCTCGCCTGCTCCCTGACCCGTTCTGTACCTGCGACTCCCGTCCTGCTGTCTCCTGGAACCCTCGCCTGTCCCCGACCAGCCCTTTGCCTACTATCTGCCGTGTTGTCTTCTACCAGCCTATTGCCTTCAATAAAGCTGGTTACCGACTATCTCTGGTTTCCCGTGTTCTGCATTTTGGTCCTCAGCTCGTTTGTGACAGAACGATCTGGCCAGAAATGGACCAAGCAAACACCGGGTCTCCTAGAGACCGCTTTGAGAGGGTTAAGGATGCCATCCAAAGACAGGAGGTCACGATAGCTACCTTAGCTACCGAGACCCACCAGGCAACCTCAACCCAGGGACAAACGCTGGCTCACCTTACCTCCCAGATGCAACAGATGGCCGCCACCGTACAACAGCTAGCCGCTACCATGGCTGCTACCGTCCCTCCGCCCGCAGCTCCGATGCTCGCTCCAGCCCCTGGGTCGACGGGATACGCTCCGGAGCCTCGTGTGGGAACGCTGGAACGCTACGCTGGTGAGCCGGAGGGATGCAGGCCTTTTCTCACAAACTGTTCCATATTGTTTTCACTGCAGCCACAGACCTTCTCCTCCGAGGCGGCTCGTGTAGCTTTCACCGTTAATCATCTGACGGGGAGAGCACGTTTATGGGGAACTGCTGAGTGGGAGCAGCAGACACCAGCCTGTGCCTCTTTTGCTGCATTTTCCGCGGAAATGCGGAAGGTGTTCGGTCTCGTTCGTCTGGGTCCCGACGCTGCTGGAGGCCTGCTAAATTTGAGCCAGGGTTCCGGCACGGTGGTGGATTACGCTATTGACTTCCGCACCAGCAGCCGCCGCAGTAGCTGGAATGAGCCGGCGCAGTGTGACGCATATCTGAGAGGATTAGCGGATTATATGAGAGATGAGCTGGTTTCCTATGATCTCCCTGCTTCCTTGGATGGGTTGATAGAGCTCACCTCTCGGATTGACAGACGAATCCAGACCCGGAGAGGAGAGCAACAGACGCGAGCAGCGGCCCGCCGCTCGCGACAACAACTTCCGGTTTCCGGGAGATTTCGACTTCCGGGTTCGGCGGAGAATTCCCATTCCTACTCTGACTCACGGTACGAGGTCGAGCCCATGCAAGTGGGTCGTACCAGTCTTACCTCTGAGGAGAGGGAATTACGTCGGAGAGGTAAGCTTTGCCTTTACTGTGGTCAGGCTGGACATAGGGTTTCCCGTTGTCCGGTAAAAGACAGAGCTCATCAGTAATGGGGAGTATACTGGTGGGTGAAACCTCTGAGCTGATTCCCAATCTAAGACCCTTGTGCCATGCTCGACTCCTCCTGACAGGCAAATCTCAGGCTCTGGCTGTTTTTATCGACTCCGGATCAGATGTTAGCATCATTGACGAGGAGCTCGCACTACAGCTGGGCATCCAACAGGTTCGGCTGCTCCAGCCGGTACCGGCTAATGCTTTGGATGGTCACCTGCTGGGAACAGTGACACACCAGACGACACCGGTCCATATGCTCATGTCGGGGAACCACCATGAGACAATCCAGTTTCATGTGCTACGGTCCCCCCAAATCCCTCTGATTTTGGGTTATCCGTGGCTCCGCCGCCACAACCCGAACATTGACTGGGCAACTGGGTCCATCCTAGGTTGGAGTTCCTCCTGTCATCAGGTTTGCCTCAAGCAGGCCGCCGCACCTCAACTATCTGTGGATATGAACCTGGTTCCGGATGTCACAGGGGTTCCGGCTGAATATTTGGACTTTAAGGAGGTTTTTAGCAAGGCTAAGGCGACATCTCTCCCACCTCATCGGCCCTATGACTGCGCCATTGAGCTACATCCAGGCGCAGTCCCACCCAAGGCCCGGTTGTACTCGCTTTCGGCACCGGAGAGGAAGTCCATGGAGACTTACGTCAATGACTCTCTGGCTGCGGGAATTATTCGTCCTTCCACATCACCCGCAGGAGCAGGGTTTTTTTTTGTGGCGAAGAAGGACAAGACCCTGAGACCCTGCATTGACTATCGAGGTCTGAACGACGTCACGGTGAAGAATCGTTACCCCTTGCCACTCATCTCGTCAGCATTCGAGTTATTACAGGGGGCTACAATCTTCACTAAGCTGGATCTAAGAAACGCTTATCACCTGGTACGAATCCGGGAGGGGGACGAATGGAAGACCGCCTTCAACACCTCTTCGGGACATTACGAGTACCTGGTGATGCCATTTGGACTTACCAACGCCCCTGCAGTTTTCCAAGCGTTGGTGAACGACATACTCCGGGACATGTTGGATCGTTATGTTTTTGTTTATCTGGACGACATTTTGATTTTTTCTAAGAACCTCAAGGAACACGTCCATCATGTCCAGACAGTCCTCCAGAGACTTCTGGAGAACTCGCTGTTCGTCAAGACGGAGAAGTGCGAGTTTCACACTTCTTCGGTCGCCTTTCTTGGCTACATCGTGGGTCAAGGAAGTGTGGAGATGGATCCTTCTAAGGTCTCAGCAGTTACCTCGTGGCGGGTCCCTGATTCCCGGAAGGAGCTGCAGCGTTTCCTGGGATTCGCCAACTTTTACAGACGGTTCATCCGTGGCTACAGCACCGTGGCCGCCCCGCTCACCGCCCTGACCTCATCCAAGGTGACGTTCCGATGGTCCCCTGCAGCCGAGGAGGCTTTTCAGGACCTCAAGGGCCGGTTTACGTCAGCTCCTATCCTGCAAGTACCAGACCCCGCTGGTCAGTTGGTGGTGGAGGTGGATGCTTCTGACGTAGGGGTGGGGGCCATCCTGTCGCAACGTTCTGGTGAGAACCAGAAGCTCCACCCCTGTGCTTTCTTTTCGAGGAGATTGAGTCCGGCGGAGAGAAACTATGACGTGGGGAATCGAGAGCTTCTAGCAGTCAAGTTGGCGTTGGAGGAGTGGCGACACTGGCTTGAGGGGACAGAACAACCATTTCAGGTATGGACCGACCATAAGAACCTGGAATACATCAGGTCGGCACAGAGACTGAATTCTCGGCAAGCCAGGTGGTCGTTATTTTTCACCCGGTTTAATTTTTTTCTCTCCTACCGCCCGGGCTCCCGCAACGTGAAGGCCGACGCTTTGTCCCGGCAGTTCGGGAGGGAGGGAGACACCCGGGGTATTCCGGACACTATTCTTCCTGCTCCTCGAGTGATCGGCGTCCTCGCTTGGGAGATTGAGGAGAGGGTTAAGACCGCTTTGGTGGACCAACCCGGTCCTAGTTCTTGTCCTCTTAACCGCTTGTTTGTGCCTCAGGTTTTGAGGGCTGAGGTGCTTCAGTGGGCTCATAGCTCCAGACTTTCCTGCCACCCTGGAATTCAACGTACCAAGGGGATGGTCCTACAACGGTTCTGGTGGGCCACGCTGGAGGCTGACACCCGGGAGTTTGTGAACGCCTGTCCTGTGTGCAATCGGCACAAACCATCTCACCAAGCGCCAGCTGGCCTCCTTCATCCATTACCGGTCCCACGTCGCCCTTGGTCACATATTTCATTGGACTTTGTGACTGGTCTACCACCGTCCCACGGACATACTGCCATCTTGACGGTGGTAGATCGGTTTAGTAAGATGGCTCATTTCATACCCCTGCCTAAGATCCCGTCAGCTAAGGAGACGGCAGAACTGATTCTTCTCCACGTGTTTCGCATTCACGGACTGGCGACTGATGTGGTTTCCGACCGGGGGCCCCAATTCACCTCTGTGTTTTGGAGGGAGTTTTGTGAACTGATCGGGGCGACGGTTAGTCTCACCTCCGGTTTCCACCCACAGGCCAATGGCCAGACCGAACGGAAGAATCAGGAGATGGAGACCACTCTCCGCTGCATGGCTTCCGATCATCCCACGACCTGGTCAAAACAACTCCTGTGGGTGGAGTATGCCCACAACACCCTCATCAGTTCCGCTACTGGTCTTTCCCCTTTTCAGTGTGCATACGGTTTTCAACCCCCATTGTTCTCTGCATTGGAGAAGGAGGTTACCTGTCCGTCTGTCCAGGCTTTCATCCGACGTTGTCGGAGGACTTGGAGGCAGGCTCGAACAACTCTGCTTCAGTCTGCTAACCGGTACGCCACATCAGCGAACCGCCGACGAACCAAGGCACCTGTGTACCAGGTAGGCCAGAGGGTGTGGCTTTCCACTCAGAACATTCCCCTTCGGATGGAGTCTAAGAAGTTAGCGCCCAGGTTTATTGGACCCTTCAAGATTGTCAAGGTCATTAATCCTGCAGCAGTTCGACTGAGTTTGCCCCGGAACATGAAGATCCATCCCACCTTCCACGTTTCTAGGATTAAGCCTGTCCGGGAGAGTACTATGATTTCCGCCGCCCCTCCACCACCACCCCCTAGGATGATCGATGGGGGCCCTACCTACACCCTTCGTCGTCTACTCCGTTCCCGTCGCAGAGGAAGAGGGGTTCAATATTTGGTGGACTGGGAGGGCTATGGTCCTGAGGAAAGGCAGTGGATTCCTGCTCGGCATATCCTCAACCCTCAACTCATCCGAGACTTCCACCTGCGTTACCCGGAGCAGCCTTCCAGGACCCACGCTCAACCAGGCGTTAAGCGGGGGGGTACTCGTCCGCGACGGATCAGAGGCTTCATCGAGGAGGAGGGGGAAGCATCATCAGGCGAGGAGGACGAGGATTTCCAGGAGGGAGAGGCCGAGAGAGCATTCTCAGATGAGTACTGACCTTTCCCATACCTCCACCCTCCACCCGGTGTCTGTAGGGTTTTTTCTTGATTCTTCTCTTTTTTTTTCTTCTTGATAGATATTTCTTAGACGTCTGGAGCCGTCCATTAAGGGGGGGGTTCTGTCACAATCTGCTTTCTCACTCACCTATTTTCTGCATTAACATTCCTTAGTCACCTGGTAGCCACACCCTGTCTCTCTCTCACTCTGTTACACCCATCAGCTCCGTTAGTATTTAGGCCCACTTCACCTTCACCTCAGTGCCAGATCGTACTTTGCAGCATGCCAGTCTTTCCCGCATTACCCTCCAGATTGCTCTCCCGGTTTCGACCCTGCCTGTTCCTGACCAGCCTGCCTCGCCTGCTCCCTGACCCGTTCTGTACCTGCGACTCCCGTCCTAATGTCTCCTGGAACCCTCGCCTGTCCCCGACCAGCCCTTTGCCTACTATCTGCCGTGTAGTCTTCTACCAGCCTATTGCCTCCAATAAAGCTGGTTACCGACTATCTCTGGTTTCCCGTGTTCTGCATTTTGGTCCTCAGCTCGTTTGTGACAATACTGTATATATATAATATAATTTCTCCTGTACATCAACCAACCAATATATTTAAATAGGATTATTCGATCCATGGACTTGGTTTGTGGTGATAACCCCTGCATGACCTTATATTTCATTTTAGTGCACATATTATGATTTTCCTCTACTGACATTTTGAATCCACAACTCTATATTGATGATTGCTTTCTGTTTACATTTGAATACACAGGGGAAATCCATCATCTGCGTTTACACATACATGTTCCTGTTTTATTTTAATCAAAAAGTAGCTTTGGAGCATCTTCAGGGCAAGCAGCACTACGTCACATCCTGCCCAAAAGGACGGCCCCGCCCACTGAAGAGTGAAAACAAAGCATCAGCGCATCATGTCTAAAAGCTGATATGCGTTAGAAAAAGAGGACAGTGAAAGAGACTGCAATTCCTGAAGAAATTGCTAGTGGGAATGCTTTATGCTGAAAAGCGGACGCTGAATTGCTATGCTGAAATGTAATGTGTAAGAAGAAAGTGAAGAATTGAGATTGAAATGATGCATGACCACCGGGGTCTTGAATGTGTGATGAGAAGAAAAGAAAGCAAAAAGGCTTGGAAAAGCAGCAGAATATTTGAACTGCAAACTTTTGAACTAACTTGATGGGAATGATCTGTCGCCATGGCAATGCCATTTGTTGGCACCCCATAATACACTTAGACGTGTTGATGGCTGCATCGTTAGCAAACCTGTGAACTTTTGGGCCATTTCGAGCATTTGAACTGAAGTTGTGAGAAAACCGTGTTTCATATTGAGCATTGTGTTGCCAAGGCAACGGCATTTGAAGACATCTTAAAACGGTGAAATAGATGTCTTCACGGCTGGACTGTTAGCACACATGTGAAGTTTGAGCACTTTTTGACAATTTTCATAGGAGTTATAGCAATATCGTGTTTTAAGGCGAGGGATGCGTTGCCATGGCAACAGCTTTTGAGGAAAACTCACTAATGGCACATAGACATGTTGAGGGCTGGACCATTAACCATTATCTGAAGTCTGCTGCTCTGAGCACGTCAGTTGACCTAACCCTAATTGTCAAAAAGCCAAAAAAAATGTATAACCGTTTTATTGTTGAAATGAAAATATGAGATGAAACATAATGTGATATAATATATAAAATCATAATAAAAAATAATAAAATATAACACAATATAATATAATAATATAATAAATTGAAATTATATATTTTAATATATATATATATTTATATATAGAACAAACTTAATTTTAAAATTTTAATATAGTATTTGTCATATTGTATTCTGTTTTCCTGCACCCTGTTTCTTACATATTGATAGTTTTGTGTGAATATTATCGTATTAGTCTTGACAAATAGTTTATAAAAGTTAAATTATTTGATCCTTTCTTAAAAGAAAAAGTGTATTCTTCCTTCTGTGTCTCTGTATGCACCATTTACATAAAAAGCTAATTCTTCATTTGTGTGAACCCGATTGGTAATAACATAAATAGTGGTATAAAAATATAATACAACATATTATCATTATATAATTTATAAAAATATAGTAAATACATAATTATATATATCCCAAAGGTCATAATAATGCTGTCTCCTGAGCTTGCACTCTTTTTTTTTACCTATGTTTTTAATGGTCACTGCGAATGTGACATTAAAATCTTTGAACCTTTGAAACGTGAACTCACAAGAAAAGGACTTCAACTACCAGCATGCATCGCTTCTCCTCTACCTCCAACGCCCCGCCCGAACTCGTCATATTGTCACGCAGAACATGGCTGCCGCGAGTGAGGCAAAAACAAAACACCGATGATTTTGGGGCTAATTCTCATCTGTTTGGACTAAAAACCTCAACATGTCGGAGTCTGTAGAAACCACAACGATGGAGGAGCGACAGGAGCGGCTGCGGGAGCTGACGGAGTTCACAGAGAACTGTAAAGAGAAACTGAACCATATATTAGAGAGGCTGGGATGGTCGCTGGACTACAAACAGGTACAATATGCTATAGCTAGTGTAATGAAGATGCGGGAAGTAACTAAGTACATGTACCCAAGAACTGTACTTAAGTACCATTTTGAGTCACTTGTATTTCCATGTTATGCTACTGTGTATTTCTACTCCTCTACAGTTCAGAGGTACATGGTGTACTTTTCCTCCACTGCATGTATTTATACCTTTAGTTACTTCACAGATCTGGATGAATGATGTGAAATCTAACCAAGTGTAGAATCGGACTTTAGTTCCACCTGGAGTAAATCCACCAGCTACCCTGCAGTCTACAAAGTACTTCAGACTAGCTGCTCCTTCACCAGCTACCCTGCAGTCTACAAAGTACTTCAAACTAGCTGCACCTTCACCAGCTACCCTGCAGTCTACAAAGTACTTCAGACTAGCTGCTCCTTCACCAGCTACCCTGCAGTCTACAAAGTACTTCAGACTAGCTGCACCTTCACCAGCTACCCTGCAGTCTACAAAGTACTTCAGACTAGCTGCACCTTCACCAGCTTTGAGAACACTTTCATGATCAATCATTATAAAACATATCATAGATATTATTCTGAAATGGACCAATCTGCACAACGACTACTTTCACTGTCTTTCACTATATTTAGATGAGAATACTTTCCTACTTTCACTTGAGGGACATTTTGAATGCAGGACTTTCACTGTAACAGAGTATTCCTACACTCTGGTACTTCTACTTTTACTCAAGTACAAGATCTGAGTACTTCTACTTTCACTCAAGACCTGAGTACTTCTACTTTTACTCAAGTACAAGATCTGAGTACTTTTCCCACCTCTGGTCTGAAACACAGGGCAAGGGGTGTGGAGGTGTGTCTTCTGAAAGTCAATTTAAGTTGAATTAGTTTCTTTATTTTCGTCTCCTCTCAGGAGCTAATGGAGCAGTGCCCGTACGACTCCCACCACAGAGTCCCAGCGAGGAGCCTGGAGAAACACAAAGCCTCCTGCAGCCTCCGGAAGATGGGCTACTCCGCAGAGGAAGAGGTGTGTGTGTGTGTGTGTGTGTGTGTGTGTGTGTGTGTGTGTGTGTGTGTGTGTGTGTGTGTGTGTGTGTGTGTGTGTGTGTGGTGTGTGTGTGTGTGTGTGTGTGTGTGTGGTGTGTGTGTGTGGTGTGTGTGTGTGTGTGTGTGTGTGTGTGTGTGTGATGTGTGTGTGTGTGTGTTGTGTGTGTGTGTGTGTGTGTGTGTGTGTGTGTGTGTGGTGTGTGTGTGTGTGTGTGTGTGTGTGGTGTGTGTGTGTGTGTGTGTGTGTGTGTGTGTGTGTGTGTGTGTGTGTGTGTGTGTGTGTGTGTGTGTGTGTGTGTGTGTGTGTGTGTGTGTGTGTGTGTGTGTGTGTGTGTGTGTGTGTGTGTGTGTGTGTGTGTGTGTGTGTGTGTGTGGAATGCATTTGTTACCATGGTTTTAGTCACTAGCAGTGTTGGAGACGAGCTTGGCTCTCGATAGTTATGTTGCCTGATTACCTGTAGTATCATCAATCATATTCTTGATCTGCTACACACACACACACACACACACACACACACACACACACACACACACACGGAAACTAACATAGCAATTTCCCAGAGAACATAATTCAAGATGCAAAGGCTTTATTGTCATGGCAACACAGGAAGAAGCTGAGTGGAATAGAGTAGAATACAATCGTGCAGATTATCGGGATGTAACGAGACCAAAAACTCACGGTACGATATTTATCGCGATATTGAAAAATAAAGAAAGAAAATGTGAATCGTTTTTCTTTATTAAATAATAAATCTGATTCGTGCAGCATGTTAGTAGGATAGTAGTATTTTAAAGTGTCAACAATATAATAATCAGACCCTGCAATAGAATAAATCAAGGTTAGTTTTTCAAGTAACTCAACTCTAACGGTGCGTCCGTCCACACGGCAGCTTTAAACACATCTTCCAACGCTTCTCTGCCCATCGACTTTGAATGGAGTCACTTTTCCTCGCTTTTCGCCCAACTGCATTGTGGGGGAGCGAAGCGAAGATTTCCAGGATTTCCAGGATTCAAAAGTTGATAAATGTTCAACTTTTGAATCTGAGCTGGAAGCGTCAGCCAATCAAATCCCGTGTATGCAAATCTGACAGTAGAAGCGCTAGCCAATCAAATCCCGTGTAAGCAGGCAGAACCAGACCCGCAGTTCATTTCCTCATATTCCATATTCTTTACGACCAGAACTATTAACGGGATACAAGCCGGAGGAACCAGGCATGGAGGGAGGTGGCAGAGACAGTGGGTGAGACTGGTAGGTTTCAACATTGCTATTGCTTCGTATGTCGGGGCGGGACATTCATGTGATTGGTTGTTGGTCGCGTTGCTCGCAAAAATCCTCAAGCTTTCAGACACGCCCACCTCCAAGATTTTTTCAAAGCTGCTGTGTGGACGTACCGTTACTCACTCACTCACTCTCTCTCTCTCTCACTCACTCACTCACTCACTCACTCACTCACTCACTCACTCTCTCTCTCTCACTCACTCACTCACTCACTCACTCAGCGTCATCAAGGTTATCTTTTAGGAATATGAGCATGTCCAGGTAGAAGCTGGGATGTTTGGGCGTTTGCTAAACCCCCTGCTGTGGAAACAACTCTCTCTCTTGGTGCTGATGTTGCTGGGACAGAGAGATATGCTTTGGCCATGGGGGACGGCAGGGGGTCAAACTGTGCATTGTCTCTCCACCACTTCAACAACAATACAGTGTTTGCCAAGAAGGTGAGGCTTATTGACAGAGATATAAATATACTGTTGGGACTTGTCCATGTCTCTAGGTGTGTACATGTAGCCCTGTACATACCATGTCCTTTGTGTTATCTGTTGTGTTCTGTTCATGCTGTAATCTACTTGCTGCCATGCTGGACAGGTCTCCCTTGAGAAAGAGATCGCTGGTCTCAATGGAACCACCTGGTTCAATAAAGGTTTAGATTTTGTCCGTATTGAGACATTTATTTACCGCGATATTCGATATATCGTTACATCCCTAGCAGATTATGCTGCGAGATCAATGTGAAAGTAATGCAGATGAGAATAAACGACATACAGGTGCATCTCAATACATTAGAATATCGTGGGAAAGTTCATTTATTTCATTAAGAAAAGTGAAACTCATATCTTTTATGGATTCATATTTCCAGGCTTTATTTGTTTTAATCTGGATGATTACGGTTTACAGCTAAAACGCCCAAATCAGTATCTCAGACAATCAGCTGAGTGTAGCAGAGAATGTTGCCCGCGGCCTGAAAGCAGGAGTCGATACACGTCAAGAGAATCAGAGAAACATATGTTCAGCTGTTAATCTGAAGCAGAGCAATAAAAGGGTCTCTTGCAGGCGGAGCTGTTGGACCCTTCTGTGTGTTATGAGAACTCCACGGTCAGAAGCTTCACCATGGGTGAGTCTGTCTCTCTCTCTCTCTCTCTCTCTCTCTCTCTCTCTCTCTCTCTCTCTCTCTCTCTCTCTCTCTCTCTCTCTCTCTCTCTCTCTCTCTCTCTCTCTCTCTCTCTCTCTCTCTCTCTCTCTCTCTCTCTCTCTCTCTCTCTCTCTCTCTGGTGTGTGTGTCCATGGTGTACTTATTTTTAGGAAACATTTCAGTTTCTCAAAAGTGAAGATTTGATGCTTTTATTTTGAAATATTTCAGGATTTTATTTTGAAATATTTTATGTGATTTCTTTCATTATTTTAATTGCTATTAATCAGAGTGTTTTACGAATAAAAAAGGCAAGGACACTAGGGATGCATATCGTTGACTTTTTTACGATACCGATACCACTGAACGATACATATCGTGATACTTTGAAAATGTATCATCCCACAATTGCTCCCATGAAGCGCTTTACGATATATTTCACAAGTCAAATGAATATTAAATTCAATTGTGGGCCTTTTAGTTCTGAGCAAACAATGAAACATAACCATCAGCTGTGCCGCGTGAATAGCCCATCTTGTCAATGCAGACAGACCGCTACAGCTCCGTTATAGCTCCGTTACAGCTCCGTTACAGCTCCGTTACAGCTCCGTTATAGCTCCGTTACAGCTCCGTTACAGCTCCGTTATAGCTCCGTTACAGCTCCGTTATAGCTCCGTTATAGCTCCGTTATAGCTCCGTTATAGCTCCGTTACAACTCCGTTATAGCTCCGTTACAGCTCCGTTACAGCTCCGTTACAGCTCCGTTACAGCTCCGTTATAGCACCGTTACAGCTCCGTTATAGCACCGTTACAGCTCCGTTACAGCTCCGTTATAGCTCCGTTACAGCTCCGTTATAGCTCCGTTACAGCTCCGTTATAGCACCGTTACAGCTCCGTTACAGCACCGTTATAGCTCCGTTACAGCTCCGTTACAGCTCCGTTACAGCTCCGTTACAGCTCCGTTATAGCACCGTTATAGCTCCGTTACAGCTCCGTTACAGCACCGTTATAGCTCCGTTACAGCTCCGTTACAGCTCCGTTATAGCTCCGTTACAGCACCGTTACAGCTCCGTTATAGCTCCGTTACAGCTCCGTTACAGCTCCGTTACAGCTCCGTTACAGCTCCGTTACAGCACCGTTACAGCTCCGTTATAGCTCCGTTATAGCTCCGTTACAGCTCCGTTACAGCTCCGTTACAGCTCCGTTACAGCTCCGTTACAGCTCCGTTATAGCTCCGTTACAGCACCGTTATAGCACCGTTATAGCTCCGTTATAGCACCGTTACAGCTCCGTTACAGCTCCGTTATAGCTCCGTTACAGCTCCGTTATAGCTCCGTTATAGCACCGAACTTTGAAAATGAATTAAATATATATATATATTTAAAAGTATCGAGACCGGACCTGCTTTCTGTACGGCATACCGTAGCCACCAGTAACCGGTATGTCGGTGATACCGGTATGCATCCCTAGACACAAGTCTGAACGTCTGCAATCTGAGGCCTTGAGACTGCTAAACTCCCGAGCTTGCACTATTTGTTATACGTGTTGTATATATTTATATTGCATTGTTTGAGGGACCAGTGGTCTGCACAGAGACACGAGGTTCAGGTAAAGGAGCCATGTTAAACCATGTGTCTTTAAAGATGGAGGTTGAATATGTGATGTCCTCCATGCAGACAAACCTTCCCAGCAGCAGGTGATCCTGCAGGCCAGGTCTGCTGCTCCGCTCATGAGGATGGAAGGAGTCTTCTGGCAAGGTGTGAGAGTTATTTAAAACCATAGATAACATCGAGTAATAATACCAGGAGGCTTTATAAAGTTACACACTCGACGAACCACAAGATGTCGCCAGAGGATTATCTGAGAACGAGTCACTCAGCTGTTCGGTTCCTTTAACCACCTTTATAAAACAAGACCTTACTTACAACTTCCTCCATCCCCAGTAGTATTCATATTCAATAGGAAGCTCCTGGTTTAACTAGTCCCCTTTGACATGACCTTTCATCTGCTCACACACACACACACACACACACACACACACACACACACACACATTTCCTTTCCTGTGTTGGGGAAAGTCTTCTTACATTTAGATTTGTCAGTAAGCATTATTGTACTTAGTTTTGTGTACAAAATATGTTCTTGGAACAGAATATTCCTACACTCTGGTACTTCTACTTTTACTCAAGAACAAGATCTGAGTACTTCTACTTTTACTCAAGAACAAGATCTGAGTACTTCTACTTTTAGTCAAGTACAAGATCTGAGTACTTCTACTTTTAGTCAAGAACAAGATCTGAGTACTTCTACTTTTAGTCAAGAACAAGATCTGAGTACTTCTACTTTTACTCAAGAACAAGATCTGAGTACTTCTACTTTTACTCAAGTACAAGATCTGAGTACTTCTACTTTTACTCAAGTACAAGATCGGAGTACTTCTACTTTTACTCAAGTACAAGATCGGAGTACTTCTACTTTTACTCAAGAACAAGATCTGAGTACTTCTACTTTTACTCAAGCACAAGATCTGAGTACTTCTACTTTTACTCAAGTACAAGATCTGAGTACTTCTACTTTTACTCAAGTACAAGATCTGAGTACTTCTACTTTTACTCAAGTACAAGATCTGAGTACTTCTACTTTTACTCAAGAACAAGATCTGAGTACTTCTACTTTTACTCAAGTACAAGATCTGAGTACTTCTACTTTTACTCAAGTACAAGATCTGAGTACTTCTACTTTTACTCAAGCACAAGATCTGAGTACTTCTACTTTTACTCAAGAACAAGATCTGAGTACTTCTACTTTTACTCAAGTACAAGATCTGAGTACTTCTACTTTTACTCAAGTACAAGATCTGAGTACTTCTACTTTTACTCAAGTAAAAGATCTGAGTACTTCTACTTTTATTCAAGTACAAGATCTGAGTACTTCTACTTTTAGTCAAGTACAAGATCTGAGTACTTCTACTTTTACTCAAGAACAAGATCCGAGTACTTCTACTTTTAGTCAAGTACAAGATCTGAGTACTTCTACTTTCACTCAAGAACAAGATCTGAGTACTTCTACTTTTACTCAAGCACAAGATCTGAGTACTTCTACTTTTACTCAAGAACAAGATCCGAGTACTTCTACTTTTACTCAAGCACAAGATCTGAGTACTTCTACTTTTAGTCAAGTACAAGATCTGAGTACTTCTACTTTCACTCAAGTACAAGATCTGAGTACTTCTACTTTTAGTCAAGTACAAGATCTGAGTACTTCTACTTTTAGTCAAGTACAAGATCTGAGTACTTCTACTTTCACTCAAGAACAAGATCTGAGTACTTCTACTTTTACTCAAGCACAAGATCTGAGTACTTCTACTTTTACTCAAGAACAAGATCCGAGTACTTCTACTTTTACTCAAGTACAAGATCTGAGTACTTCTACTTTTACTCAAGTACAAGATCTGAGTACTTCTACTTTTACTCAAGAACAAGATCTGAGTACTTCTACTTTTACTCGAGCACAAGATCTGAGTACTTCTACTTTTACTCAAGAACAAGATCTGAGTACTTCTACTTTGACTCAAGTACAAGATCTGAGTACTTCTACTTTGACTCAAGTACAAGATCTGAGTACTTCTACTTTTACTCAAGTACAAGATCTGAGTACTTCTACTTTTACTCAAGAACAAGATCTGAGTACTTCTACTTTTACTCAAGCACAAGATCTGAGTACTTCTACTTTTACTCAAGTACAAGATCTGAGTACTTCTACTTTTACTCAAGCACAAGATCTGAGTACTTCTACTTTTACTCAAGTACAAGATCTGAGTACTTCTACTTTTACTCAAGTACAAGATCTGAGTACTTCTACTTTTACTCAAGTACAAGATCTGAGTACTTCTACTTTTACTCAAGTACAAGATCTGAGTACTTCTACTTTTACTCAAGTACAAGATCTGAGTACTTCTACTTTTACTCAAGAACAAGATCTGAGTACTTCTACTTTTACTCGAGCACAAGATCTGAGTACTTCTACTTTTACTCAAGAACAAGATCTGAGTACTTCTACTTTGACTCAAGTACAAGATCTGAGTACTTCTACTTTGACTCAAGTACAAGATCTGAGTACTTCTACTTTTACTCAAGTACAAGATCTGAGTACTTCTACTTTTACTCAAGAACAAGATCTGAGTACTTCTACTTTTACTCAAGCACAAGATCTGAGTACTTCTACTTTTACTCAAGTACAAGATCTGAGTACTTCTACTTTTACTCAAGCACAAGATCTGAGTACTTCTACTTTTACTCAAGTACAAGATCTGAGTACTTCTACTTTTACTCAAGTACAAGATCTGAGTACTTCTACTTTTACTCAAGTACAAGATCTGAGTACTTCTACTTTTACTCGAGTACAAGATCTGAGTACTTCTACTTTTACTCAAGTACAAGATCTGAGTACTTCTACTTTTACTCAAGCACAAGATCTGAGTACTTCTACTTTTACTCAAGTACAAGATCTGAGTACTTCTACTTTTACTCAAGAACAAGATCTGAGTACTTCTACTTTTACTCGAGCACAAGATCTGAGTACTTCTACTTTTACTCAAGAACAAGATCTGAGTACTTCTACTTTGACTCAAGTACAAGATCTGAGTACTTCTACTTTGACTCAAGTACAAGATCTGAGTACTTCTACTTTTACTCAAGTACAAGATCTGAGTACTTCTACTTTTACTCAAGAACAAGATCTGAGTACTTCTACTTTTACTCAAGTACAAGCTCTGAGTACTTCTACTTTTACTCAAGTACAAGATCTGAGTACTTCTACTTTTAGTCAAGAACAAGATCTGAGTACTTCTACTTTTACTCAAGTACAAGATCTGAGTACTTCTACTTTTAGTCAAGAACAAGATCTGAGTACTTCTACTTTTAGTCAAGTACAAGATCCGAGTACTTCTACTTTTAGTCAAGTACAAGATCTGAGTACTTCTACTTTTACTCAAGTACAAGCTCTGAGTACTTCTACTTTTACTCAAGTACAAGATCTGAGTACTTCTACTTTTAGTCAAGAACAAGATCTGAGTACTTCTACTTTTACTCAAGTACAAGCTCTGAGTACTTCTACTTTTACTCAAGTACAAGATCTGAGTACTTCTACTTTTAGTCAAGAACAAGATCTGAGTACTTCTACTTTTACTCAAGTACAAGATCTGAGTACTTCTACTTTTAGTCAAGAACAAGATCTGAGTACTTCTACTTTTAGTCAAGTACAAGATCCGAGTACTTCTACTTTTAGTCAAGTACAAGATCTGAGTACTTCTACTTTGACTCAAGAACAAGATCTGAGTACTTCTACTTTGACTCAAGTACAAGATCTGAGTACTTCTACTTTTACTCAAGTACAAGCTCCGAGTACTTCTACTTTTACTCAAGTACAAGATCTGAGTACTTCTACTTTTAGTCAAGAACAAGATCTGAGTACTTCTACTTTTACTCAAGTACAAGCTCTGAGTACTTCTACTTTTACTCAAGTACAAGATCTGAGTACTTCTACTTTTAGTCAAGAACAAGATCTGAGTACTTCTACTTTTACTCAAGTACAAGATCTGAGTACTTCTACTTTTAGTCAAGAACAAGATCTGAGTACTTCTACTTTTAGTCAAGTACAAGATCCGAGTACTTCTACTTTTAGTCAAGTACAAGATCTGAGTACTTCTACTTTTACTCAAGTACAAGATCTGAGTACTTCTACTGTTACTCAAGTACAAGATCTGAGTACTTCTACTTTTACTCAAGTACAAGATCTGAGTACTTCTACTTTTACTCAAGTACAAGATCTGAGTACTTCTACTTTTAGTCAAGAACAAGATCTGAGTACTTCTACTTTTAGTCAAGTACAAGATCCGAGTACTTCTACTTTTAGTCAAGTACAAGATCTGAGTACTTCTACTTTTACTCAAGTACAAGATCTGAGTACTTCTACTTGAGTATAATATCTGAGCCCCCCCCCCCCCTCAGGTCAGTACTCCGGGCAGCCTGTGGACGTTCCTCAGAATCACAAGCGTGCGGTGTGCGACCTCACGGTGGCCGACAGGCTGGCTCTGTACGATCACGTGGTGCTGAGCCAGCAGAAGGAAGACGCCTCCAACAACGAGGACCTCTACGTAGACCTGGTGTCCAAACTCCAGAAGGGTAAGACAACATGTGTCCCCTCTTCTTCATGTCTCTTCTACATCAACATGTGTCCCCTCTTCTTCATGTCTCTCCTACATCACCATGTGTCCCCTCTGCTTCATGTCTCTTCTACATCAACATGTGTCCCCTCTTCTTCATGTCTCTTCTACATCACCATGTGTCCCCTCTTCTTCATGTCTCTCCTACATCAACATGTGTCCCCTCTTCTTCATGTCTCTTCTACATCACCACGTGTCCCCTCTTCTTCATGTCTCTTCTACATCACCATGTGTCCCCTCTTCTTCATGTCTCTTCTACATCAACATGTGTCCCCTCTTCTGCATGTCTCTTCTACATCAACATGTGTCCCCTCTTCTGCATGTCTCTTCTACATCAACATGTGTCCCCTCTTCTGCATGTCTCTTCTACATCAACATGTGTCCCCTCTTCTGCATGTCTCTTCTACATCAACATGTGTCCCCTCTTCTTCATGTCTCTGCTACATCAACATGTGTCCCCTCTTCTCCATGTCTCTTCTACATCAACATGTGTCCCCTCTTCTCCATGTCTCTTCTACATCAACATGTGTCCCCTCTTCTTCATGTCTCTTCTACATCAACATGTGTCCCCTCTTCTTCATGTCTCTTCTACATCAACATGTGTCCCCTCTTCTGCATGTCTCTTCTACATCAACATGTGTCCCCTCTTCTTCATGTCTCTTCTACATCAACATGTGTCTGTGTTTAGATGACGATCAGAATGAACCAAAGACTCACCTGGAGCTGATGGCGGAGATGAGAGACTACAAGAGGCGGCGTCAGTCTTACCGAGCCAAGAACGTCCACATCACCAAGAAGTCCTACACCGAGGTACGAGCACCGCGACAAAGTTTACCCACAATCCCTCCTGTCTGTCGTCTCACATGTCCAGGTGGGCCGGTACTTGTGTGTCTCTGATGTCCGAAAGGGGTGCCTGCCATTTTTCGACCGGACTTCTTTCTGCAGATGTGAGCGTCCTTAACAACGGTCAATAAGTCCTTGACAGCGGTCTGTACTACTGGATTAACAACGTGTCACGTGTTCTGAATTGACCAATCAGAATCGAGTATTCAACTAAGCCATGTAATACATTGTTATATCATAAACAAATCTACAGTTTGCATTTATTATTTATTACATTAAAGAAAACTGTTTACCTCTAATAATAAACAAAGAATACACACAGGCCTACTTTAAAATACGGAACATTTTCAACCGTGCCACTAAATATAAATAGTCCTACTAATACTTATTTTTGTCTAAGCTCAAGGGAGCCAGAGCCGCGGGTTGCCGACCCCTGCTCTACATGAAGAGTTAGAAACGTATTGATAACGGCTGTGTTTCCCCCGCAGGTGATCAGAGAGGTGATCAGCGTCCACTCACAGGAGCTCACCAGACAGTGGAGAGAAGAGGAAGGCGAGTCGGCCAGACCTGAACCCGCCTCCCACAGGTACAACAAGAACTCTCTCCCGTTACGATGTTCAATATGCAATGGAATATCTATCAGAGAAGCCGAAGAGCTAACGGATATTACACACGGCTAATGTGGAGTCCTCTTCTTCCTTACTTGCTTGTAAGGCGCTTTGAGCTTTAATGCATTATTATTAAACACTTCAGAGCAGTTCTGCAGTGTTTAAGGACTTGTGAACAGACTTGGACAGTCAGTTAGCAGCGGTTTGTTAACCTCTGAAGTGTCCGAATTGACCAATCAGATTCGAGT
Organism: Harpagifer antarcticus; assembly: GCA_902827135.1. Classification (NCBI taxonomy): domain Eukaryota; kingdom Metazoa; phylum Chordata; class Actinopteri; order Perciformes; family Harpagiferidae; genus Harpagifer; species Harpagifer antarcticus. Next base: position 149,173 of record CADEHL010001152.1, on the reverse strand, counting down.
ATTCAACTGAGCCGTGTTACTCGATAACACACCGTTGCTAAGCAAAATAATGACTGTTGCTGAGGAGGATCGCGGGAGAGAAGGAAAGAGGTTAAAGACAGAGCGTTGGACGTCAGATTAATCTGCAGAAGAAGACAGACAGGAAGTAAACACTTAAGGGAACAGTAGAAGAAGACAGACAGGAAGTAAACACTTAAGGGAACAGTAGAAGACAAACAGACAGGATGTAAACACTTAAGGGAACAGTAGAAGAAGACAGACAGGAAGTAAACACTTAAGGGAACAGTAGAAGAAGACAGACAGGAAGTAAACACTTAAGGGAACAGTAGTAGAAGACAGACAGGAAGTACACACTTAAGGGAACAGTAGAAGAAGATAGACAGGAAGTAAACACTTAAGGGAACATTAGAAGAAGGCAGACATGAAGTACACACTTAAGGGAACATTAGAAGACAGGCAGGAAGTAAACACTTAAGGGAACTGAAGACGACAGACATGAAGTAAACACTTAAGGGAACATTAGAAGACAGACAGACAGGAAGTAAACACTTAAGGGAACAGTAGTAGAAGAAGACAGACAGGAAGTAAACACTAACAGGAACATAGTATGGGCCCTGTAGTGTTTAAAGATGTTTAATGGAAAAGAAACTGAACAGACTTGGACAGTCACAGAAAACATAAATCAGAGCTGACGTTCATTTTAAATGAAGTTGTTGTCGGTGCGCCAAAGAACGGAGTAATCTATCTTAGCGAAAGCAAAACGATAATTTTCAAGTCAACAAAATAATAGTCAAGTGGGTAGTTTGTTTACTACGAGGTCTTGTTATAAGCGGGATAACATTGATATGGTTAATCTATTGGGAGAATGGTAACTGCTTGTGGATGTGCTTTTATTGTATTTTAGTTAAATTAGTTAATTTGCAAATGTAATGATATTCTTGGTCTGTGCTTCAAACTGATTTCTAGTATCTACACACTTTATTTTATTTATTGTGTAGCGTTGTAATCTGCCATATGTCTAATGTTGGGGAATGTTCGGTTGTGTAATGTGATGCTCTTTGTCTGCCAGGCGTCGGCCGGATGAAAAACGCTCGGCTTCATCGGAGTCTCGGCTCAGCAGACGCCATCGCAGCCGAGAGCGAAGCCACGACAGAGAGAGCAAGAAGAAGAGGAAGAAGAGGGAGAGGTGAGGAAGGATCAATATAACTTCAGTTTTTCAAGGTTTAGTTCCTTTTGATTTAATGCTGCATGTTTGACAGCGTATCAGGGCCATTGCAGGTATTTCAAAAAAGAATTGGAGCGCCGATAGAAATTTATGAAAATCACATTGATGTACAATAGTAGAGACTAAGGCCCCGTCTACACGGAGACGAAAACGAACCTTAGTCGTTTTAAAAAAACTCTTCCGTCCAAACGAGAACGCTCGACCCGCTGGAGACGCTGTAATACATATGCCGGGCCTGTAAGTGGCGCTGTACCTCCGCCACTAAATACACCATATTATTACCACTTACATGCGAAGAAGACCGATGGCGATTATTATTATATGATATTACGATACGATAGAGAATAAAAGAAAGTTTGGGGCTCTCTGCTGGAACTGCTACCCTGTGACCCGACCACGGATAAGCGGGAGAAGATAGACGGATATGATATTATTATTGTTGCTGATGGTTGTGGTCGAGGAGCTGTAGATTTTGCACTATAATCTGTATCATGGTCAGTAGCGTCTGGAGCACGAACGCAACCCTCTGATCCGCCATTGTTGGCGAAGCACATCAGCAAAGACGCGGGTGAGCAGGAGAGGTGGGGAGAGGCGGGGCTATGGCGTCATTGGTTCAGGAAATGATCGTATAGGGCGTACACACGGAGCCGCAAGCGTTTCGTCTCCAGACTTACCCACTTTGGGAGCCGTTATCAAAGTGTATCCCGAAGCCGCGTGTGGACGAACCGCCAATACGATAGAGAACGTTAGCGGATTCAACTGATGTCGTCTCCGTGTGAACGGGGCCTCAGCTGAAACTGAGGTTCCTTTCAATGTACCAAATGTCTTTTCTATGTGTCTTCAATACAAATGTTTTTTAAATCAATCCCTATCAAAGGTCCCTATCGAGGTTAACAACAGTTGAATGATTACAGGAAATTAATCGACATTATTTAGCCACACATTTATTAAAGAGGCCGGGGGGGAGGTTTTTGTAAAGGAACCATATCGCTTTACTCCAGAAGGCTTGATCACCATAATCGGAAAAACCTTGGGTACCACTTGACAATAAGACTACCCTTATAAAGGCTTTACGAATAGCTTGCAATTCATTTATTAGTTGGGTTGAGAACACTTTATAAATCCTTAATAAGCGTTTATAAGGCATGAGATAAACATGGCGACTGTGACCGGTGGCTTGCCAAATAGTGAGCCCACATTTATCTGTACTGCTAATCCTTATTTTGGCTACCTAGCTTACTTCGCCTCCTTCATCAGCCAGCATCCTTGGGCCGTTTCTCAATCGCGAGGATGCTGGCTTGGTAGTCGCGTACTTCCAAGTCATTTCCTTCAGAAACTAAGCCAGTATACTTCCAAGCCACGGCTTCGGAAAACGAAGAAGAATGGAACAGGCTAACAAGTGTGCCACTCTCTCTAACGGTTTCAACATAAACTGTACCGAAAATAAATACCTCACGATGTCTATCTAATTATGCTTTACTTTCACGGAACACATTTTGGTGATAACGAACAAAGTCACATATTTACCAACACGTGTTCTACGCCACTACACTTACATTTCAACGTGCGCTGCGTCGGTTCAGCCATTCTCCGCAAGAGTTTTTGAAATTGGTCCGTGCGCAAAGCATTGTGGGGATTTTAAGGACGCGAAGTCTACCCATGTGCAGCCTCGAAATTTCCCCCAAACCAAGGACGCGGCCTCGTGGAATTCCAAGTATGCTGGAGATTGGAACAGTCCTTCGGCGGCACTCGTAGCATCCTTGAAATATTGGCTTGGAAGCCAGAATCCTCGAGATTGAGAAACGGCCTTGGTGTCTGTTGCTCACTGAGTTGATTCTCGCTGAGTAGCGAAGGCTCAGTCATCTTGCCAACTAGTGAGCCTGTGTTGATGGATGCAAACTATGTTAGAACTGGTTTATAAATGGTTCTTAATGATTAATAAAGTGTTTACAACCTAATGAATAACCTAATTATAAACCCTTTATCAATCCTTTATAAGGGAAGTCTTATTGTAAACATCCCCGATAATATTACCCCCCCTTTCCTCAATCCATAAATCGTCTCTAATACCCTGTGTGACACAGATCACAGTCATTGATCTGATCACAGTCATTGATCTGATCACAGTCATTGATCTGATCACAGTCATTGATCTGATCACCGTCATTGATCTGATCACAGTCATTGATCTGATCACAGTCATTGATCTGATCACAGTCATTGATCTGATCACAGTCATTGATCTGATCAGTCATTGATCTGATCACAGTCATTGATCTGATCACAGTCATTGATCTGATCACAGTCATTGATCTGATCACAGTCATTGATCTGATCACCGTCATTGATCTGATCACAGTCATTGATCTGATCACAGTCATTGATCTGTTGGTAAACGCGGCTTTTCTTTCTGAAGTGAAAACAGTTTCTCTTTGTCTCGTTCCCAAAGGGATTCCCGCTCCCCCGACGGCCACCACCACGACCGAAAGAAGAAGAAAAAGAAGAAGAAAGACGAGAAGGAGAAGTGATAGTGCGGGGTCAGCAGGGTCAAAGGTCAACGTAGCGTACAGGTCGAACAGTGTCGCGTGGTTTAAAGAGGCCCTACTCTGCATTTCCAGGTTCATATCAGTATGTAGAGTCTCTACTGGGACATGTTTAAATGCTTTAATGTTCAAAAAGCTCTTTTCACCCTCCGTCTGAAACCAGAGCCCAGTCTGCTCTGATTGGTCAGCTGGCCGGCTCTGTACTTCAGAAGTAAACAAGAGACCAATAGAGAGGTGCAGAAACAAGTCCTAACACCCTAAATTAACTTTTTACTACTTCCTGTTCTCTCTGCAACGCACCGGAAGAGATTTTCACTTTGTTCTACGACGTTACCCCACTCATGAAAGTCAGCAGCTTCTATGTGTCATCAAATAACAGCGGTTGCTAACACGGGACTGAGAGTCACTAGAAAACTTAATTTTGTCGACATGAGTCCGCCTTTAGTTTGTTTATAGCCTAACCTTTTTACTTCTGTCCGTTGCATCTACGCTTCTGAAAGCACTAAGTACCGCCCATGTGAGGACGTTATCCTGCTGAGTATATACGCTGTTAAGTATCATGAATGTGTGTTAACCACAGAGCTTATGTTCTGCTATAATCTGAACTCCAATGTGGAAACCCACTGAGAAACCCCCCCCAAAAAGGAGAAAATGCGGCCCCTTTAACTTTTGAAATTCAATACGAGGATTTTGGGAGTAATAAAGTTTTCGGGACATCAACGTTTCGCGAACAAACAGGAGCCATCTTGTTTTAATACTGTATCAACTCCTCAATTCCAGTGTTCACAGTTATTACATGAACCCCAACAGGCCCCGCCCTCCTCTCTTTTGATTGGATAAGAGTAGCACTGCAGACGAGAGGAATTTAGGACTTGGGTGTCATAGCTGACACACGTCTAACCCGGGTCAAAGGTCACGCTTCCTTTGTGCTTCAAGCGCTAACTCAAGGTTTCCCCGAGGAGAGTCTTTGAATCAGAAATGTGGGTTTCAGAGGTTTTGAAAATGTGTTTTAATAATACATGATTTTTTTGAGAACATGCTGAAGTTCCTCGCTATTCTTTTCTGTACACGGTTTGTGAACGTATGTGAATATGAGTTTTCACATGCAGTCCTCTCGGTTCAAATTAAGTCGGTACATTTCTATAATTGATTCTTTGGGAGAAATGACCTCAGAAAACAAAACTCAAACATATTCTGCTTACAGGTTTGAACAGTAAAAGCTGCACATGTTATTCATTTAAGCTTCAAAAATCACTTTAAAGTTATTAAAAAAAGCTTTTAAATGTGTGTATGTGTCGCCGCTTGTTGTCGTTCAGATATCTAGTTATTTAAATAAAATGGATCTGTAGTTTCATCGTATTACATGTTTGGATTTGTATTAAGTTATTTATCGATGTGCTGTTTAAGCTTCTTCAAATAACAAGCAGTTTGCATTATCATTCTAAATGGGTTATTATGATGTGTAGAAATTGTAATCAAAGTAATCTAAGTACTACCGAGTAAGAGTACTGCATTGAGAATGATATGTTACAGGATACAAGTCTTGGCATCAAGTTATACTTAAATGCCCCAAAGTGGAAGCACGAGTTTCCATTTCAGAACGGTATAAACGGAGTTACTGGATGAGAGGTGGAAGAAGTGCTCGTCTTAGTAGTCTTTGAATAATGCCAATAGAACAAGTACCAAATGGCGTGGGGAGAGTTCTTGAAGTAAAGATGGATTAATGAGATCTTGTGTTCAGCTGGGGGAACTCGTGTTGAACTATATTTCACCACAATCAGGAATTTGAAACTACAAAAGTCAGAAATGCTTAGATTCTGTTTCCTGATGTTCCTCTAGAGCAGGGGGGGGGGCGGGGTCAAACTCACTTTCATCCCATCAGCATTAAGGTTTCACTCAAAGGGCCGGTTGTAATTTACATAAATATACATATGTAAATATATAATATATATTAAATAATGTATATTACGTTGTTGGCCCCGCATTGGATTATTATCAGATCTGGTGATATCCTCCTAAGCACCTACGTCTGAAAGAAGAAGTCGAGGGCAAATAATTGAAAGTAAATATTCAACAATTACACCAATTGTATATTATATTCTTTGCAAGCTCTTAAGGGCAACATCAAATTAGGTCGCGGGCCGGAGTTTGACACCCCTGCTCTAAAATAAGATGTTTTTAAGAGACTTTGACTTCAAAAGATGCCTGGTCTAAAAACAAGACTTATTAGGTTTCATATCGAGTGTAACGAAGTATTCAGACTAGAAAATAGACAGATATACTTGGCCAGGTTCGACATGTCTGCTGTGTGCTCACTGGAAACATGTTAAATAAACAGGCTGTTTTCACTTAAGTGCAAACGTGGAAGTGAAAGTGTGCTGCGGAAGATGTTTGAAATAAGAAGGGATGTTTAGATAAATCAGATCTTGTAATTATCAGGAGAACTCATTTGGAACCATATCGTACCAGAATCGGGACATGTTGCATTTTGAGCCTCAAACGCTCAAAGGTCTTCTGTGTTCTGGTGCTTTTCTAATACATGTGTACAAAAAACAAGTTTCATCTGAGATACAACTCAAACTCAACAACAAGTTGATGCTTTGTCTAAAAACAAGACCCTGTATCTCACGGCAGTGTCACGTTGAAGTGATTGTGTCTCATATCAGAGACATGCTGGGTGAGACTTAGGTTGTGAGCAAAGGATGTTGTCCCCGTCCTGCTCTCTCTCCCTGGGCTCCTGGATTGTGCCTCAGGTATTTCTCACCCCGTTGAGACGCGGAGATGGAGGACGAGGAGGGTCCCGTCAGAGCCTGGGAACCCGAGGGCTCCTGAGACAGAGCGACGACACTGAGGAGAGCTCATCTGGGGAACGCTAAGCCACCTCTTTTTCTGTCTGAAGCCTGGAAGCCTGCGGAGGATCTGCTCATTCTGCTGCACCATGGGGCCCTCCAGCAACCAGGTGAGGCCTGCGGGCGGAGAAGGACTCAGGTCTTGGACTTGAGTAAAAGTAGAAGTACTCAGGTCTTGTACTTGAGTAAAAGTAGAAGGACTCAGATCTTGTACTTGAGTAAAAGTAGAAGTACTCAGATCTTGTTCTTGAGTAAAGGTAGAAGTACTCAGATCTTGTTCTTGAGTGAAAGTAGAAGTACTCAGATCTTGTACTTCAGTCAAAGTAGAAGTACTCGGATCTTGTACTTCAGTCAAAGTAGAAGTACTCGGATCTTGTACTTGAGTAAAAGTAGAAGTACTAAGGTATTGTACTTGAGTAAAAGTAGAAGTACTAAGGTATTGTACTTGAGTAAAAGTAGAAGTACTCGGATCTTGTACTTGAGTAAAAGTAGAAGTACTAAGGTATTGTACTTGAGTAAAAGTAGAAGTACTAAGGTATTGTACTTGAGTAAAAGTAGAAGTACTCAGACCTTGTACTTGAGTAAAAGTAGAAGTACCAGAGTGTAGGAATACTCTATTACAGTGAAAGTCCTGCATTCAAAATGTTCCTCAAGTGAAAGTAGGAAAGTATTCTCATCAAAATATAGTGAAAGACAGTGAAAGTATTCGTTGTGCAGATTGGTCCATTTCAGAATAATATCTATGATATGTTTTATAATGATTGATCATGAAAGTGTTCTCAAAGCTGGCGGAGAGGACAACGTGTTTACACATATCAGCTGTTTGCTTTTGGGAAGATGAAGGTGATTAAATCCCCTGAGTGAAATTAGGGGAGGAAAGGTAACAAACTGTGATAAGAATAAAAATGGTAAGTAACAGTAAAAGAAACTAGATTGAACTTAGAAGTGGAAACATGACATTAATTGGAATTGAAATGCAACACCTTGTGCAGAGAGATGATAACCATGTAGCTGTGTGTTAACATATGACACCGTGTAGATAAAGCCGTTTCGTCCCGTTATGCTGAAAGTCTTCCTCTCCACTTGCTTACATCTTTATTCAGAAAGCTATTATGTTGACCGAAATGAAAGAAAGCGAACAAAGAAGAAAGTTTAGGAGGTGAATTTGACTCTTATCTTTTCAGCAGTTCATGTTCGTATCGTTCTCCATCAGTGTGATATCAGTCCGGAGAGGACATGTTGAGGCTCTCTAAGCTGGACATGTTTCTGAGTATCCCCAGGGTGTCCGCTGGTGCTCACTGTTGTCTAATAATATGAGTTCTTTATTAAGATGTTAGCGTGTTTCATGTCTCTCTTCTCCAGCTCTCTTTTCTTTACTTGTAGACTAATCCTTATTTTCGCGTTGCACTTTGAGAAAAATACGGTTTTCGGCAACAAACCCTATTTTTACTGAACTGCTTTCCGATATGTTCACTACAACGGGTGTTTCTCCACAATTCGGTCTTGAAATAATATGTGAGTATAAGTTTAGCGACCTGCACACATACAGCAGTGATAACACGAAATGCTTTATGACACTATGGGTGTTTGTAAGTGTTGGTGAATATGTAAATATGATGTCCTCTATTGTTTGTTTTTATGTTTCATGTGGAACTAATTGATGCAGGTCTCCCTTGTAAAAGAGATCCATGATCTCAAGGGACCTATCTGTCTAAATAAAGGTTTGAAATGAAATGAAACAGTTTCTAAAGACAACCAGAGGAATTCGCTCTGCGTCCGAACAGAGAGCCTTTCTGCGCATGCGCATCTTTCTCCTCTCTGGTCATTAATGATTTCATCTCTCGGCTGTTCGGGCTTTTCCTCTTGAAGGATTCATCATAAATCTAAAGGACATTAGTTTGGAAAAGTAAAAGATTTATTTTACCAGATGATGTTTACTCAATTTAGGCATTAATAATGTAGTGAGGTGAAGAAAACATGTCAATATTAAAGTTTAACTCTGTTTGAAGTGAGCGTGGACCGTCTCTCCTCTCGGCCCCGGAGGTCCTGCTGCCTTCACTTTGTTCTCTGCAGCCTTCACTTTGTTCTCTGCAGCCTTCACTTTGTTCTCTGCAGCTTCTCCTCTCGGCCCCGGAGGTCCTGCTGCCTTCACTTTGTTCTCTGCTGCCTTCACTTTGTTCTCTGCTGCCTTCACTTTGTTCTCTGCAGCCTTCACTTTGTTCTCTGCTGCCTTCACTTTGTTCTCTGCAGCCTTCACTTTGTTCTCTGCTGCCTTCACTTTGTTCTCTGCTGCCTTCACTTTGTTCTCTGCAGCTTCTCCTCTCGGCCCCGGAGGTCCTGCTGCCTTCACTTTGTTCTCTGCTGCCTTCACTTTGTTCTCTGCAGCCTTCACTTTGTTCTCTGCAGCTTCTCCTCTCGGCCCCGGAGGTCCTGCTGCCTTCACTTTGTTCTCTGCTGCCTTCACTTTGTTCTCTGCTGCCTTCACTTTGTTCTCTGCAGCCTTCACTTTGTTCTCTGCTGCCTTCACTTTGTTCTCTGCAGCCTTCACTTTGTTCTCTGCTGCCTTCACTTTGTTCTCTGCAGCCTTCACTTTGTTCTCTGCAGCCTTCACTTTGTTCTCTGCTGCCTTCACTTTGTTCTCTGCTGCCTTCACTTTGTTCTCTGCTGCCTTCACTTTGTTCTCTGCAGCTTTCCCGCCCACGCTCCTCTTTCAGAACAGACTCACCTGAAGAGTACTTTTACTCACTCCTGAACTTTGAGGGAACTTTAGTAGAAAGTAGAAGTACTCAGATCTTGTACTTGAGTAAAGTAGAAGTACTCAGGTCTTGTACTTGAGTAAAAGTAGAAGTACTCAGATCTTGTACTTGAGTAAAAGTAGAAGTACTCAGATCTTGAACTTGAGTAAAAGTAGAAGTACTCAGATCTTGTACTTGAGTAAAAGTAGAAGTACTCAGATCTTGTACTTAGTAAAAGTAGAAGTACTCAGATCTTGTACTTGAGTAAAGTAGAAGTACTCAGGTCTTGTACTTGAGTAAAAGTAGAAGTACTCAGATCTTGTACTTGAGTAAAAGTAGAAGTACTCAGATCTTGAACTTGAGTAAAAGTAGAAGTACTCAGATCTTGTACTTGAGTAAAAGTAGAAGTACTCAGATCTTGTACTTAGTAAAAGTAGAAGTACTCAGATCTTGTACTTGAGTAAAAGTAGAAGTACTCAGATCTTGTACTTGAGTAAAAGTAGAAGTACTCAGGTCTTGTACTTGAGTAAAAGTAGAAGTACTCAGATCTTGTACTTAGTAAAAGTAGAAGTACTCAGATCTTGAGTAAAAGTAGAAGTACTCAGATCTTGTACTTGAGTGAAAGTAGAAGTACTCAGATCTTGTACTTGAGTAAAAGTAGAAGTACTCAGATCTTGTACTTGAGTAAAAGTAGAAGTACTCAGATCTTGTACTTGAGTAAAAGTAGAAGTACTCAGATCTTGTACTTAGTAAAAGTAGAAGTACTCAGATCTTGTACTTAGTAAAAGTAGAAGTACTCAGATCTTGTACTTGAGTAAAAGTAGAAGTACTCAGATCTTGTACTTAGTAAAAGTTAGAAGTACTCAGATCTTGTACTTGAGTAAAAGTAGAAGTACTCAGATCTTGTACTTGAGTAAAAGTAGAAGTACTCAGATCTTGTACTTGAGTAAAAGCAGAAGTACTCAGATCTTGTACTTGAGTAAAAGTAGAAGTACTCAGGTCTTGTACTTGAGTAAAAGTAGAAGTACTCAGATCTTGTACTTGAGTAAAAGTAGAAGTACTCAGATCTTGTACTTGAGTAAAAGTAGAAGTACTCAGATCTTGTACTTGAGTAAAAGTAGAAGTACTCATATCTTGTACTTGAGTAAAAGTAGAAGTACTCAGATCTTGAGTAAAAGTAGAAGTACTCAGATCTTTTACTTGAGTAAAAGTAGAAGTACTCAGATATTGTACTTGAGTAAAAGTAGAAGTACTCAGATCTTGTACTTGAGTAAAAGTAGAAGTATTCAGATCTTGTACTTGAGTAAAAGTAGAAGTACTCAGATCTTGAGTAAAAGTAGAAGTACTCAGATCTTGAGTAAAAGTAGAAGTACTCAGATCTTTTACTTGAGTAAAAGTAGAAGTACTCAGATATTGTACTTGAGTAAAAGTAGAAGTACTCAGATCTTGTACTTGAGTAAAAGTAGAAGTATTCAGATCTTGTACTTGAGTAAAAGTAGAAGTACTCAGATCTTGAGTAAAAGTAGAAGTACTCAGATCTTGAGTAAAAGTAGAAGTACTCAGATCTTTTACTTGAGTAAAAGTAGAAGTACTCAGATATTGTACTTGAGTAAAAGTAGAAGTACTCAGATCTTGTACTTGAGTAAAAGTAGAAGTATTCAGATCTTGTACTTGAGTAAAAGTAGAAGTACTCAGATCTTGAGTAAAAGTAGAAGTACTCAGATCTTGTACTTGAGTAAAAGTAGAAGTACTCAGGTCTTGAGTAAAAGTAGAAGTACTCAGGTCTTGAGTAAAAGTAGAAGTACTCAGATCTTGTACTTGAGTAAAAGTAGAAGTACTCAGGTTTTGTTCTTGAGTGAAAGTAGAAGTACTCAGATCTTGTACTTAGTAAAAGTAGAAGTACTCAGATCTTGTACTTAGTAAAAGTAGAAGTACCAGAGTGTAGGAATACTCTGTTACAGTGAAAGTCCTGCATTCAAAATGTTCCTCAAGTGAAAGTAGGAAAGTATTCTCATCAAAATATAGTGAAAGACAGTGAAAGTATTCGTTGTGCAGATTGGTCCATTTCAGAATAATATCTATGATATGTTTTATAATGATTGATCATGAAAGTGTTCTCAAAGCTGGCGGAGAGGACAACGTGTTTACACATATCAGCTGTTTGCTTTTGGGAAGATGAAGGTGATTAAATCCCCTGAGTGAAATTAGGGGAGGAAAGGTAAACAACTGTGATAAGAATAAAAATGGTAAGTAACAGTAAAAGAAACTAGATTGAACTTAGAAGTGGAAACATGACATTAATTGGAATTGAAATGCAACACCTTGTGCAGAGAGATGATAACCATGTAGCTGTGTGTTAACATATGACACCGTGTAGATAAAGCCGTTTCGTCCCGTTATGCTGAAAGTCTTCCTCTCCACTTGCTTACATCTTTATTCAGAAAGCTATTATGTTGACCGAAATGAAAGAAAGCGAACAAAGAAGAAAGTTTAGGAGGTGAATTTGACTCTTATCTTTTCAGCAGTTCATATTCGTATCGTTCTCCATCAGTGTGATATCAGTCCGGAGAGGACATGTTGAGGCTCTCTAAGCTGGACATGTTTCTGAGTATCCCCAGGGTGTCCGCTGGTGCTCACTGTTGTCTAATAATATGAGTTCTTTATTAAGATGTTAGCGTAGTTCATGTCTCTCTTCTCCAGCTCTCTTTTCTTTACTTGTAGACTAATCCTTATTTTCGCGTTGCACTTTGAGAAAAAGACGGTTTTCGGCAACAAACCCTATTTTTACTGAACTGCTTTCCGATATGTTCACTACAACGGGTGTTTCTCCACAATTCGGTCTTGAAATAATATGTGAGTATAAGTTTAGCGACCTGCACACATACAGCAGTGATAACACGAAATGCTTTATGACACTATGGGTGTTTGTAAGTGTTGGTGAATATGTAAATATGATGTCCTCTATTGTTTGTTTTTATGTTTCATGTGGAACTAATTGATGCAGGTCTCCCTTGTAAAAGAGATCCATGATCTCAAGGGACCTATCTGTCTAAATAAAGGTTTGAAATGAAATGAAACAGTTTCTAAAGACAACCAGAGGAATTCGCTCTGCGTCCGAACAGAGAGCCTTTCTGCGCATGCGCATCTTTCTCCTCTCTGGTCATTAATGATTTCATCTCTCGGCTGTTCGGGCTCTTGAAGGATTCATCATAAATATAAAGGACATTAGTTTGGAAAAGTAAAAGATTTATTTTACCAGATGATGTTTACTCAATTTAGGCATTAATAATGTAGTGAGGTGAAGAAAACATGTCAATATTAAAGTTTAACTCTGTTTGAAGTGAGCGTGGACCGTCTCTCCTCTCGGCCCCGGAGGTCCTGCTGCCTTCACTTTGTTCTCTGCAGCTTCTCCTCTCGGCCCCGGAGGTCCTGCTGCCTTCACTTTGTTCTCTGCTGCCTTCACTTTGTTCTCTGCAGCCTTCACTTTGTTCTCTGCAGCCTTCACTTTGTTCTCTGCTGCCTTCACTTTGTTCTCTGCAGCCTTCACTTTGTTCTCTGCTGCCTTCACTTTGTTCTCTGCTGCCTTCACTTTGTTCTCTGCAGCCTTCACTTTGTTCTCTGCAGCCTTCACTTTGTTCTCTGCAGCCTTCACTTTGTTCTCTGCAGCCTTCACTTTGTTCTCTGCTGCCTTCACTTGTTCTCTGCAGCCTTCACTTTGTTCTCTGCAGCCTTCACTTTGTTCTCTGCTGCCTTCACTTTGTTCTCTGCAGCCTTCACTTTGTTCTCTGCAGCCTTCACTTTGTTCTCTGCAGCCTTCACTTTGTTCTCTGCTGCCTTCACTTTGTTCTCTGCTGCCTTCACTTTGTTCTCTGCAGCCTTCACTTTGTTCTCTGCAGCTTTCCCGCCCACGCTCCTCTTTCAGAACAGACTCACCTGAAGAGTACTTTTACTCACTCCTGAACTTTGAGGGAACTTTAGTAGAAAGTACAAGTACTCAGATATTGTACTTGAGTAAAGTAGAAGTACTCAGATCTTGTACTTGAGTAAAGTAGAAGTACTCAGATCTTGAACTTGAGTAAAAGTAGAAGTACTCAGATCTTGTACTTGAGTAAAAGTAGAAGTACTCAGATCTTGTACTTAGTAAAAGTAGAAGTACTCAGATCTTGTACTTGAGTAAAAGTAGAAGTACTCAGATCTTGTACTTGAGTAAAAGTAGAAGTACTCAGGTCTTGTACTTGAGTAAAAGTAGAAGTACTCAGATCTTGTACTTAGTAAAAGTAGAAGTACTCAGATCTTGAGTAAAAGTAGAAGTACTCAGATCTTGTACTTGAGTGAAAGTAGAAGTACTCAGATCTTGTACTTGAGTAAAAGTAGAAGTACTCAGATCTTGTACTTGAGTAAAAGTAGAAGTACTCAGATCTTGTACTTAGTAAAAGTAGAAGTACTCAGATCTTGTACTTAGTAAAAGTAGAAGTACTCAGATCTTGTACTTGAGTAAAAGTAGAAGTACTCAGATCTTGTACTTAGTAAAAGTAGAAGTACTCAGATCTTGTACTTAGTAAAAGTAGAAGTACTCAGATCTTGTACTTGAGTAAAAGTAGAAGTACTCAGATCTTGTACTTAGTAAAAGTAGAAGTACTCAGATCTTGTACTTGAGTAAAAGTAGAAGTACTCAGATCTTGTACTTGAGTAAAAGCAGAAGTACTCAGATCTTGTACTTGAGTAAAAGTAGAAGTACTCAGGTCTTGTACTTGAGTAAAAGTAGAAGTACTCAGATCTTGTACTTGAGTAAAAGTAGAAGTACTCAGGTCTTGTACTTGA
>CADEHL010001152.1:125000-130000 GCA_902827135.1 Harpagifer antarcticus | reverse complement strand
TCCCCGCTCTGCTTCACATGCTCTCTCCAGCACAGGTTAGCTCTGAGCGTTAGCGATGCTAATGTAAACAAAGACCATATTACTTCCAGAACACGTCTGCAACGTTTCTGATTGGGTCGTCGGTCTAAAGCCCGCTCACATTTCAGATATTACATCATATCATTACCCTGGTTGCTGATTGGCTAATGGTTACACAAGACAAAACATCGTTATGACATCACAAAGTGGCCAAAATCTGATCAGCTCATTTTCAGACAGGTTTTTATAGAAATGGATCAAAAATAGAGAGAAAATCTTTGTTCCTGAAACTTTCAGAGTCTCTTTCCACAGAGGGGACACATGTTGATGTAGAAGAGACATGAAGAAGAGGAGACACATGTTGATGTAGAAGAGACATGAAGAAGAGGGGACACATGTTGATGTAGAAGAGACATGAAGAAGAGGGGACACATGTTGATGTAGAAGAGACATGAGGAAGAGGGGACACATGTTGATGTAGAAGAGACATGGAGAAGAGGGGACACATGTTGATGTAGAAGAGACATGAAGAAGAGGGGACACATGTTGATGTAGAAGAGACATGAAGAAGAGGGGACACATGTTGATGTAGAAGAGACATGAAGAAGAGGGGACACATGTTGATGTAGAAGAGACATGAAGAAGAGGGGACACATGTTGATGTAGAAGAGACATGAAGAAGAGGGGACACATGTTGATGTAGAAGAGACATGAAGAAGAGGGGACACATGTCGCTAATAAAACTATAACTGAATCCCGCTCTGCCTTCAGAGTACGACCCGTACGACCCGGAGCCCACTCGGGTCACCATGATCACTGAGGACGTTCTCCCCTACGCCACCACCGCCGAGTCGCACTACGCCAAGGAGGACACGGAGACCATGCGGGTGAGAAATCTGAGAGCGAGGGGGCGTTTTACAGAGGTGGGAAGTAGTGGAGTACAAGTACTTTGTTTCTTTACTTAAGTACATGTTTCTGGTATCAGTACTTTACTCCACTACTTATTTTCCTGACGACTTTGACTTCTCACATGTTGAACACAAATACTTGTACTTTCTACTTCTTACATTTTCAAAACAGGTTGGTTACTTTAGTTTTAATCTTTGTTTTGTTCAGCTCCCGTATCGTGCGGTCGGGCCGGACACCGGTTCCTTTGAAGAGTCCGGAGACAACGCAGACCTCGGGGAGAGTCCGACGGACTGCAACTGCGAGCCCGGACAGCCCGGCTTCGCTGGCTTCGCCGGACCAAAGGTACCGACTGCTTCCACCCCACAATAATGTCTTTATTCTCAGTGAACACATCGACTCGTGCAACACCTCTCTGAACCGGGTAACTCAAACATATCCAGGTTAGGTTGAACCGGCTTCGTAGTACAGAGGCCTGTACTACGAAGCCGGTTCAACCTAACCTGGATATGTTTGAGTTAGCCGGTTGGCCTAATCCAAAACATACGCGCTCTCGCTAAACGGTCCTACGACGCGGGTTATCAAGTGGATTGCTCAAACCAGCCGTGTCCTATCTAGTTAGGTGCGCGTTCACATGAGAGGGGTGGTATCTGGAGCATTCGACCAATCAAAAACATGGAGAAGCGTACTGACAGCGCAGCGTCATACTTCCTGAATGAAAAGTCAACTATAATATTAGACGTATGAAGAAGTTCAACTTTAAACATCCATGACTTAAACACTTGATCCAGGATCAAAGCCACAGAGCTGCACCTGCAAGGTGAACACAGCTGGTACCAGAACAAGTGTTTGAATGCGTACATTAACAGGTTTATGATATCACTGCCCGTCTAAGACACCATCTGACTTTCATTACATTTGACTCACATGCGAGTGCAGATGTGTCCCATTATCATTCATATCACATCATCATAGATCTCCTTCTCTGAGTCAGCTGAGCCGTATCTGGCCGTGCAACACTCACAGCGTCACAGACTGTCTGCAGAAGGATTATTTTAAGCAACACATTAAGTTGAGGAAACACTCGAGTCAAATGTAATGAAAGTCAGATCGTGTCTTAGACGGGCAGTGATATCATAAACCTGTTAATGTACGCATTCAAACACTTGTTCTGTTAGCAGCTGTGTTCACCTTGCAGCTGCAGCTCTGTGGCTTTGATCCTGGATCAAGTGTTTAAGTCATGGATGTTTGAAGTTTAACTTCTTCATATGTCTAATATTATAATTGACTTTTCATTCAGGAAGTATGACGCTGCGCTGTCAGTGCGCTTCTCCATGTTTGTGATTGGTCGAATGCTCCAGATACCACCCCTCTCATGTGAACGCGCACCTAATGGCGCATTTCCACTGCAGCGGGTAGCCCCGTTTAAGCGTCCTCAAGCGGCCAGTTTTTGGTGGCCTTTCCATATAGCGTAGCCCCGGCTAGCGGGTACTTTTTCCCTCTTTTTCCGGCCCCATCAAATCGTGGTTCTATCAGGCCAGGGCTGAACTAGTGACGTCAACACTCTCGACTGCTGATTGGTCAGAGAGAATCGTCACAGGATCGCGCGCGAGATCATCCCTAGCGTCGCATATCTGGAAGCAAGCTTGCAGCATTTTTGTAAACGGAGGAGCTACAAAAATGGCAACGTCAAAGAAAAGCACAGCGTGGTCGACCGAGGAGGTGACGACGTTCCTACATCTCATTGGGGATGATACAATCCAGCGGGAGCTCGACGGAGCAACAAAGCCGAGAGCCCCGCCTACACTGCGTTGCTACCCCAGGTCCTACACTGTAATGGAAATGCGCCACGGCCTCGGACGGCCAGCGAGGCAGCCCGAGGCCTGAGCGAGGACGCTTAGGGACGCTTAAACGGGGCTACCCCGCTGCAGTGGAAATGTGCCGTAACTAGATAGGGCACGGCTGGCTTGAGCGATCGAGTTGATAGCCAGCGTCGTAGGACAGTTTAGCGAGAGCGGGTTTGTTTTGGATTAAGTCAACCGGATAACTCAAAACGTATCCAGGATATGTTGAACTAGATTCGTAGTATACCCCCCTGGTTAGCCGCACAGCATCAGTTACCATGGAGATCTAGCCCGCTAAAAAGAGAACCAGCGTCGTAGGAACGGAAACCCCGAGTTTTCCCTGAAGTTAGCCGCTAAGAGAACATCCGGCTTCGTAGTACAGGCCTCTGGTGCAGCTCAAGTGCTTTAACAACATGGCACATATCACACTTTATACCAGAACACGAATTCCACCTCTTTCACCAAGAGAGAGAGGCCCAATTCCAAACCGCCCCCTACACACTACCCCTCCACGTGTTCTCGTGGAGGGTCCGCCACATTAGTTTCCGTTCCAATCCAACGAGTGTGGAGGGGGAGTGTGTTATCAAGCCCTTCAACAGAGAGTCTGCATCCCCTGACTTCACCTGCTGCTCTACCTGTCCGTCATGAAACACGCTGTTTACAAATAGTTCCTGCAATCGTTTACTGATAAACTGCACAACGAGACATTTAATATCGACATACCGATGTTAACAACTTCATTGTTACCTCGTATTTTTCTTAACTTAGGATCATATACTCGTGTTTAGTCTAGAAAACGGTAAAACGGTAAAAGTAAACGGACGTTTGCAAAATCTAAGCAGCTTATAAACATCTGATTTTTAAACAAAAATATGTTTACAAAAAATAAATGCCATAAAAGATTGTTGGCGTTTTATTCGTCCACGCCGTAAAGGAGCCGCGGAAACGGCCTCAAACGATAACGCATCCCAAAGTGGGAAGGTCTGGTAACGTATCGCTTGCGGCACCGTGTGTACGCCCTAAGCGATCATAGCCCCGCCTCTCCCGCTCACCCCGCGTCATTGCTGATGCGGTTCGACAACAACAATAACAATGGCGGATCACAGGGTTGCGTTCGTGCTCCAGACGCGACTGACCAAATCTACAGCTCCTCGACCACGACCATCAGCAACACGTGGACCTGGAGAACTACATGAAGTACATGTTGCTCAATCCACCGCGGAGAATAACCAGAAGGGCAACCAGGCAACCATGGCAACAATGCTCGGGGGTCTTCTTCGCTGCTTATGGTGTATTTAGTAGCGGAAGTACAGCGCCACTTACAGGCCCGGCATATGTACTACAGCGTCTCCAGCAGTCTCGTCTGGACGGAAGACTTTTTTGATATCGAATTCGGTTCGTTTTCATCTCCGTGTGGACGGGGCCTAAAGCACATAACGGTGCTTTAATGTTTGTTTTATTTGATGTATGTTTACGTATAACCTAATTGGCAAAAAACCTGTTTCATTTCTGAAATAGATCCGAAAATGATTGTCTTTATTTTCAGTTTGTTTTCTTGTCCATAACATCTGTGTTGATCATCTCTCTCCTCCTGTCAGGGGTCCAGCGGCCTGCAGGGTAAAACTGGAGAGCCAGCGCCTCAAGGCCGAGAGGTGACGCTCTGAAACACTGCCATTCAGTATGAGCAACAACACAGGAAGGAACCGTCTGAGTTTGATCTCATTTGTTTATCTTTAGGGTTATAAAGGAACCAAAGGGGTTCGAGGAAGAGGAGGAGACACCGGACCATTGGTAAGGAAATCACATTTACAGCATCACTGATACTCAGAGAGACTGTAGGTCAAAGTAACGTGAGAGGTACGGTAGAGGAACAAGCGAAGTGAAAAGGAAGATAACGGCAAGCAAGGAAACAAAAGTGAGAGTGAAAACAAGGAAGGGGAACATTTTGAAAAAAGTCCAATTGAACTATTTGTACGAAGTGAAAGGACACAACGCTGGCGAATGACGTCAGATTCAAACTATATTTAAAACATAATTAAATACATTGATTTAAAAATAAACCGTACGCATTTAAAGTGCGAAGTTGAGGTTATTTTTCCATCAAACGAACATTAAAATGAAACACAAACAATACTTTGATTTTATAAAAAGAGATAGAAAACAAGGTATGTGAAACTACATGAAACATGTATGTAGAATGTGCAGTTATTTTAAAGGGGCTCTGCTCTGACA
>CADEHL010001152.1:72500-120000 GCA_902827135.1 Harpagifer antarcticus | reverse complement strand
CAGTGGAACCGTTCCTCGTGGATGGAGCTACAGAGCTGCTAGAGAGACAGTGGAACCGTTCCTCGTGGATGGAGCTACAGAGCTGCTAGAGAGACAGTGGAACCGTTCCTCGTGGATGGGGCTACAGAGCTGATAGAGAGACAGTGGAACCGTTCCTCGTGGATGGGGCTACAGAGCTGCTAGAGAGACAGCGGAACCGTTCCTCGTGGATGAGGCTACAGAGCTGCAAAGAGAGACAGTGGAACCGTTCCTCGTGGATGGAGCTACAGAGCTGCTAGAGAGACAGTGGAACCGTTCCTCGTGGATGGGGCTACAGAGCTGCTAGAGAGACAGTGGAACCGTTCCTCGTGGATGGGGCTCCAGAGCTGCTAGAGAGACAGTGGAACCGTTCCTCGTGGATGGAGCTACAGAGCTGCTAGAGAGACAGTGGAACCGTTCCTCGTGGATGGGGCTACAGAGCTGCTAGAGAGACAGTGGAACCGTTCCTCGTGGATGGGGCTCCAGAGCTGCTAGAGAGACAGTGGAACCGTTCCTCGTGGATGGGGCTCCAGAGCTGCTAGAGAGACAGTGGAACCGTTCCTCGTGGATGGGGCTACAGAGCTGCAAAGAGAGACAGTGGAACCGTTCCTCGTGGATGGAGCTACAGAGCTGCTAGAGAGACAGTGGAACCGTTCCTCGTGGATGGGGCTACAGAGCTGCTAGAGAGACAGTGGAACCGTTCCTCGTGGATGGGGCTCCAGAGCTGCTAGAGAGACAGTGGAACCGTTCCTCGTGGATGGGGCTACAGAGCTGCTAGAGAGACAGTGGAACCGTTCCTCGTGGATGGGGCTACAGAGCTGCTAGAGAGACAGTGGAACCGTTCCTCGTGGATGGAGCTACAGAGCTGCAAAGAGAGACAGTGGAACCGTTCCTCGTGGATGGAGCTACAGAGCTGCTAGAGAGACAGTGGAACCGTTCCTCGTGGATGGGGCTCCAGAGCTGCTAGAGAGACAGTGGAACCGTTCCTCGTGGATGGGGCTACAGAGCTGCTAGAGAGACAGTGGAACCGTTCCTCGTGGATGGAGCTACAGAGCTGCTAGAGAGACAGTGGAACCGTTCCTCGTGGATGGAGCTACAGAGCTGCTAGAGAGACAGTGGAACCGTTCCTCGTGGATGGGGCTACAGAGCTGCTAGAGAGACAGTGGAACCGTTCCTCGTGGATGGAGCTACAGAGCTGCTAGAGAGACAGTGGAACCGTTCCTCGTGGATGGAGCTACAGAGCTGCTAGAGAGACAGTGGAACCGTTCCTCGTGGATGGGGCTACAGAGCTGCTAGAGAGACAGTGGAACCGTTCCTCGTGGATGGAGCTACAGAGCTGCTAGAGAGACAGTGGAACCGTTCCTCGTGGACGGGGCTCCAGAGCTGCTAGAGAGACAGTGGAACCGTTCCTCGTGGATGGAGCTACAGAGCTGCTAGAGAGACAGTGGAACCGTTCCTCGTGGATGGGGCTCCAGAGCTGCTAGAGAGACGGTGGAACCGTTCCTCGTGGATGGAGCTACAGAGCTGCTAGAGAGACAGTGGAACCGTTCCTCGTGGATGGGGCTACAGAGCTACTAGAGAGACAGTGGAAACCGTTCCTCGTGGATGGGGCTACAGAGCTGCTGGAGAGACAGTGGAACCGTTCCTCGTGGATGGAGCTACAGAGCTGCTAGAGAGACAGTGGAACCGTTCCTCGTGGATGGGGCTCCAGAGCTACTAGAGAGACAGTGGAACCGTTCCTCGTGGATGGGGCTCCAGAGCTGCTAGAGAGACAGTGGAACCGTTCCTCGTGGATGGAGCTACAGAGCTGCTAGAGAGACAGTGGAACCGTTCCTCGTGGATGGAGCTACAGAGCTGCTAGAGAGACAGTGGAACCGTTCCTCGTGGATGGGGCTACAGAGCTGCTAGAGAGACAGTGGAACCGTTCCTCGTGGATGGAGCTACAGAGCTGCTGGAGAGACAGTGGAACCGTTCCTCGTGGATGGGGCTACAGAGCTGCTAGAGAGACAGTGGAAACGTTCCTCGTGGATGGAGCTACAGAGCTGCTAGAAAGACAGTGGAACCGTTCCTCGTGGATGGGGCTACAGAGCTGCTAGAGAGACAGTGGAACCGTTCCTCGTGGATGGGGCTACAGAGCTGCTAGAGAGACAGTGGAACCGTTCCTCGTGGATGGGGCTACAGAGCTGCTAGAGAGACAGTGGAACCGTTCCTCGTGGATGGGGCTCCAGAGCTGCTAGAGAGACAGTGGAACCGTTCCTCGTGGATGGGGCTACAGAGCTACTAGAGAGACAGTGGAACCGTTCCTCGTGGATGGGGCTACAGAGCTACTAGAGAGACAGTGGAACCGTTCCTCGTGGATGGGGCTCCAGAGCTACTAGAGAGACAGTGGAACCGTTCCTCGTGGATGGGGCTACAGAGCTGCTAGAGAGACAGTGGAACCGTTCCTCATGGATGGGGCTCCAGAGCTACTAGAGAGACAGTGGAACCGTTCCTCGTGGATGGAGCTACAGAGCTGCTAGAGAGACAGTGGAACCGTTCCTCATGGATGGGGCTCCAGAGCTACTAGAGAGACAGTGGAACCGTTCCTCGTGGATGGAGCTACAGAGCTGCTGGAGAGACAGTGGAACCCGGTGCATTCCTCCGTCTGGATGTGGAGCACTTTGATAAATGTTTAGACAAACTGCTCGTGTTACCGCCCTCACATGCTGAACTCTGATTGCACTTTAGCAACGAGCATCGAGACGGGTCAAGCTTAACCACCTCGGAGCGCGTTCTGTGGCGTGTGGCGTGTGTGTGTGTGTGTGTGTGTGTGTGTGTGTGTGTGTGTGTGTGTGTGTGTGTTGCTGGATGTAGCAGCTGTGTGTGTGTAAACCGCCCCGCCCCTCGCACACAGACGGGAGAGAGATCTCGTCTGATCGAAAATACATAATAGACTAGATCTTTTTGCATGTTAGAAACGAGTTGGAAACACTCAGACTGCGAGATAATGTTTTTGTAGCAACAATACATGACATATATTTTTAAATGCCTCCAGTACCGATAAAAAGACCGATAATGTTGGAGCTTAACGGCGCGTAAAACACACGTGATGACGTCACCAACGAATCGACCACTGAATTAGTTTATTTATAAAACACCTTCCAGCACCAGGCAATTCAAGGTGCTTTACACAAATGAAAGACATTCAGACAAAGGCATTTAAAATCAGTCATTAAAAAGAAAAGCTAATAAAATAAACATTAAAAGTTACAGTGCAGTCTAAGATATGAAGAGTTCAATTCTTTCGGTTCTTGATTTTTAATTTACTCAAAGAACCTCCCTTTGGAAACCCGAACATTTCCGTCCAGATTTTTAATTTAGACTGTTTTCACCATGTTTTGTTCGCATGACATCCACGAGCGGACCCTCAGGAGGGTGTACTAGCCCCCTGCTCTGCGTTCCATAACAAAGTCTTTAAGTGTTACCTGAACACCCCGTGTACGAACTCGATAACTTTATTAATCCCACAGACAGACATGTACACCGTTACAGCAAGAACAGAACCAACGATAGCTTAAAGAAAGAAGCGTAGCGCAGAAATATTACAATTACACAATTTACATAATTCACATCCGGTAACAGTTTAGTGATGTAGCGCCAGGTGATAGGATTACAGCTGGGAGGATATATTGCACCGCTGTGTACGGAATATATACTGTATGTATTGCATATAAGTACACAACAAACAAAGACCAATAACAACATATCAACAAGAACCTTATTACATGTATTATAAGTGTATGCAGTATTGTTCTTATTAGTTTTATTTTAACTGCAAAGTCAGCGTTACACACACACACACACACACACACACACACACACACACACACACACACACACACACGTTGCGAGTGTTTATGTATTGCTGTGTGTGTGTGTGTGTGTGTGTGTGTCAGGGCCCTGGAGGCGAGGCTGGCTCTTCAGGCCCGAGGGGAGGAAAAGGGATCAAGGTAAGGATTTCTGATTTTTACCTGAAATGTTTCTTGGACTTCTTTTACTTTTATTCACATTTGAATGTAAAGCTTTATTCGTCAGAGCGGTTCCATTTTTAACCCGTTTTCCAAATAACGACTTGTGACTTCACATAATCATCTTTTTTGCTGCAGCTGATGTTTTCTATTTGGGTTTTTCAGCATTTGATTTGAACTCTAATGTCTGTGCTTTTCTTTCTGCTCAGGGGTCTGTTGGGGACGGAGGCAGCGAGGGTCCGGTTGGACGGGACGGACTGAAGGTATGGAGACTAAAGAAGATTATAATAAATGGCCCGATCAATAGATTAAAATGTCCTTAATTGAACTAACATAATATACCAAATGTAGCCCCGCCCCTTTTCCCACTCTCACAAAGGGCGATTTTCAGGAAACATTCAGTTTTGACATTTTCAGAAAAAAAGTAAAAATGTTGTGATTTTGGGTGAAAAGTAAGAATTAAAAATGTTTCCAAATAAAATAAGAATTCAGCAACTTTCTGAAAAATTGTGCATTTTGAGAAAAAAGTTTGAACGTTAAAATGCAAATTTAGAACATTTCTAAATTAAGTGCGAATTTAAAAAATGTAACATTTGCGAAAAAGTAAACATTTTAGGATTTTGGAAAAAAAGGAAGCATTTTGAGAAACTGTGAAAAATGTGTTTGAAAAACATTTTCTTTGTGGTTTTTAGAAAATGAGATTTGAAAGAAAATCTGAATTTCAGAATGAAGTCAGAATTGATAAAGTATTGTAATCAATGAGTTTCATTAGAGATCATTTTCAGCTACACTGCAGTGATCAGATGGTTTTACAGCAGGGGGGTCAAACTCAAGGCCCGGGGGCCAAATCCGGCCCGCGACTTCATTTGATGTGGCCCCGCAAGAGCTGGCAAAGAATAAAATATGTTTATTATACGGTTTCATGCCACTTTACAGGAGCACGTCGCCCATAAACTACATGTCCCACAATGCATCTCAAATTTGACTTTTTTTCTCAGAATTTGACTTTTCCTTTTAAATCATTTTGTGACATTCTCACTGAAAAGACTTGCAATTACTTGCCCTAGACTTCTGCTTTCAGACGTAGTTAATTAGGAAGTTATTACCCTATCCGATAATGATCCAATGCAGAGGCAAACATGTGATATAATACATTATTTTATATATATGATATATTTATATAGGTATTCTTATATAGTCTTAAACTTACAACCGGCCCTTTGAGTGCAACCATAATGTGAATGTGGCCCGCCATGAAATGGAGTTTGACCCCCAGCCGTAGAGTCTGTGGTGAAGATGCTCTGATATAACTCTGTAGAGTCTTGTGGTGAAGATGCTCTGATATAACTCTGAAGAGTCTTGTGGTGAAGATGCTCTGATATAACTCTGTAGAGTCTTGTGGTGAAGATGCTCTGATATAACTCTGTAGAGTCTTGTGGTGAAGATGCTCTGATATAACTCTGTAGAGTCTTGTGGTGAAGATGCTCTGATATAACTCTGTAGAGTCTTGTGGTGAAGATGCTCTGATATAACTCTGTAGAGTCTTGTGGTGAAGATGCTCTGATATAACTCTGTAGAGTCTTGTGGTGAAGATGCTCTGATATAACTCTGTAGAGTCTTGTGGTGAAGATGCTCTGATATAACTCTGTAGAGTCTTGTGGTGAAGATGCTCTGATATAACTCTGTAGAGTCTTGTGGTGAAGATGCTCTGATATAACTCTGTAGTCTTGTGGTGAAGATGCTCTGATATAACTCTGAAGAGTCTTGTGGTGAAGATGCTCTGATATAACTCTGTAGAGTCTGTGGTGAAGATGCTCTGATATAACTCTGTAGAGTCTTGTGGTGAAGATGCTCTGATATAACTCTGTAGAGTCTTGTGGTGAAGATGCTCTGATATAACTCTGTAGAGTCTTGTGGTGAAGATGCTCTGATATAACTCTGAAGAGTCTTGTGGTGAAGATGCTCTGATATAACTCTGTAGAGTCTTGTGGTGAAGATGCTCTGATATAACTCTGTAGAGTCTTGTGGTGAAGATGCTCTGATATAACTCTGTAGAGTCTTGTGGTGAAGATGCTCTGATATAACTCTGTAGAGTCTTGTGGTGAAGATGCTCTGATAGGAGAAGAACCAGAACATATGAGCCGGACTGCAGACTAAAGATCATGTTGATAAAACCTCTCACTGACAGAAGACCTCAGTGCTGACATTCAGAAACACAGGTTCACCTAGAGACCCAATTAACCCGTCAGTGTGCTGTTTAGCGATCACATGTGACTGTTCTTCAATCACATGTGACTGTTCTTCAACATGTGTAAAAGAAAACACATATTGGAGCTCTGTTGCGCCTCTTCTTCACCAGCAGAGGGCGCTGAAGTTATAAAAAGCCTCTAATCTTCTGTTGTCCTCCACAGGGTCAGATCGGAGCTCCCGGGTTTCCAGGAGACGTCGGAGACCGAGGATACACTGTGAGAAAAATCATTAACTGTATTCATTGTAATACACAAATAAATAATAGCACATTTCAGTCAAATATTAGAATTCGTTCACATTTGAGACGTTATTAGGTTGTTTTGTCTGCAATCCAAATGTAAAATGGATCTTTGATCACAAGGAAAATAGTGACTGACTAATTGCCTAAATTCAATTATGATCAAAACGTCGCATCACTTGCGTCCATTAACTCCGCCGACTGCGTGTCTAAAAACATTCTTTGACGTTCAGTTTGGGTCAAATAGTTGGGACACGTCATTCTGTTTCCCATCATGACGATTAAGGGAGTTATTTCAGGGTGTCCTTGTGTGAAAGAGCGAAGTTACTAACGTGGGGAAATGAGTCTCATCCGGAGGGCGTTTCCTAACCAGTGCTCCAATAACCTGCTTCCTGTTTGCTGTCCTCAGGGTTATACTGGACAGACCGGCTCCATTGGACCAGGCGGACCAAAGGTATAAAGAATCACTCAGGTTATCGTGGGTTTCTGATAAGGATCTTTAGTTTCCCGATGGCCTCCTTCCTGTTACAACAAAGCACATTCCAAGGAGGGAATACTGAAACTGAATTGGATCCGTATGAGTCAGTGCCAGTGTCTCCAAGTCCTTTTTAGCTGTTAATAACCAGGGGCTGTAAAAGGAAAATGGGTCCTGGTCGTGACATGTCTCCATGCTGTCATTTTCAAAAATCTTTATTTATTTTTCTCATTCACCCTCTGTCTGAAACCAGAGCCCAGTCTGCTCTGATTGGTTAGCTGGCCGGCTCTGTTGTGATTGGTCAACCGCTTAGAGATGTCCCGCCCCCTTGAGCCAATCACGTACAATGTGTCGGAGCGCTAGCCAATAGAAGTGCGCGTGTTTCATAATGATGTCACTATGTTCCGGAAGTAAACAAAGGAGACCAATGGAGGCCTTTGCAGACCATTTACATGCACTAACACCTATAGAACACACTACAGGAGAGGGGACACCTTAACTGGTTTAAGAATAACATAGATGTCCCGCCCCTTAGCCTATGTGTCGGAGTGCTAGCCAATAGAAGTGCGCGTGTTTCATTGTGATGTCACTATGTTCCTGAAGTAAAGAAAGGAGTTCAATAGAGGCGTCTTAGGCAGGGTTAAGGTTAGCAAAACAGATCCAACACACTGCAGCAGAGGGGAACCCCAAACAGCTTCTCCAATGAACACTGCAGCCTGCAGGTGGCGCTAGTGGCACTGATTTTACTAGCATTGCATGTAATCAGATTAAAATATATAATCCGCCTCAAACTCAATATCAAGACATTCGCCTCCCCTCGCTGACACTGCTGTGGATCGAGAGTGTGTGTGTGTGTGTGTGTGTGTGTGTGTGGTGTGTGTGTGTGTGTGTGGTGTGTGTGTGTGTGTGTGTGTGTGTGTGTGTGTGTGTGTGTGTGTGTGTGTGTGTGTGTGTGTGTGTGTGTGTGTGTGTGTGTGTGTGTGTGTGTGTGTGTGTGTGTGTGTGTGTGTGTGTGTGTGTGTGTGTGTGTGTGTGTGTGTGTGGTGTGTGTGTGTGTGTGTGTGTGTGTGTGTGTGTGTGTGTGTGTGTGTGTGTGTGTGTGTGTGTGGTGTGTGTGTGTGTGTGTTCTCATTATGCAACAAAATGCTTTAAAAAACTTCCACTTAAAGTCAGAAAAAATACCAAAAGTGCCGTCGGGGTCTTTTTAGTTTCACTTTCTATAACTAACTCATTTAGATCAGACCGTTTAATGTCCCTCTGGAGAGCACCTAGTGTCACTTTAAAGAGTCCTCTCCTGATGATGCTCAGGTGTATATCAGTATGTAGTGTCTCTACTTTAAAGAGTCCTCTCCTGCTGATGTTCAGGTGTATATCAGTATGTAGTGTCTCTATTTTAAAGAGTCCTCTCCTGCTGATGTTCAGGTGTATATCAGTATGTAGTGTCTCTACTTTAAAGAGTCCTCTCCTGCTGATGTTCAGGTGTATATCAGAATGTAGTGTCTCTACTTTAAAGAGTCCTCTCCTGCTGATGTTCAGGTGTATATCAGTATGTAGTGTCTCTACTTTAAAGAGTCCTCTCCTGCTGATGTTCAGGTGTATATCAGTATGTAGTGTCTCTATTTTAAAGAGTCCTCTCCTGCTGATGTTCAGGTGTATATCAGTATGTAGTGTCTCTACTTTAAAGAGTCCTCTCCTGCTGATGTTCAGGTGTATATCAGTATGTAGTGTCTCTACTTTAAAGAGTCCTCTCCTGCTGATGTTCAGGTGTATATCAGTATGTAGTGTCTCTACTTTAAAGAGTCCTCTCCTGCTGATGTTCAGGTGTATATCAGTATGTAGTGTCTCTATTTTAAAGAGTCCTCTCCTGCTGATGTTCAGGTGTATATCAGTATGTAGTGTCTCTACTTTAAAGAGTCCTCTCCTGCTGATGTTCAGGTGTATATCAGTATGTAGTGTCTCTACTTTAAAGAGTCCTCTCCTGCTGATGTTCAGGTGTATATCAGTATGTAGTGTCTCTACTTTAAAGAGTCCTCTCCTGCTGATGTTCAGGTGTATATCAGTATGTAGTATACTTTAAAGAGTCCTCTCCTGCTATGTGATCACGTACAATGTGTTGGAGTGCTCGCCAATTGAAGCAAATAGAAAAATACAGTCGTAAGTCAAAGTGAAAATGAACAACAAACTGCAGCCACAGATGACGGATGTCTCCAGATGAATTAGGCGAAAGTGAAAGTGAGAGATGTCGCCATGTATTTGTATAACTCTCATTATGTTGAGGTGAGACTGCTGAGATAAACAAATGTTGTGATGATCCTCTCACTTTCTGTTTCAGAAAACATGAGTGCTGGTTTTCAAGCCAGCAAGACGTTCACTAAACAAATACATTGAAAGAGTCACATCCTATTAGACTTCTTTGATTTATGTATTCATTTAAGGCAAATTATGCACTTGTCCAATAAACCTTGATTAAGGAGTAATCTTTTTTTAATAAATGTTTATTTTTACGTTTATGAAATCAACCAATCAAGCTTTATTTATTAGTACGTCTAAAGCCAAAGATTAGGCAGATATATAGTTTACTGGGAATAACCAAAGTAAACAGCTGATTATTGGATGTTTTACTGATATCCATATATTCTGTGCAGTGTTTCAATCAGGAGAGACTTTGTTTTGATTTAACAATATGTATTTATTGTGGAGAACACACAGATGGTGCAGTGACGCGTCCTAAAACCCGGAAGTAAGCTTCCGGTTCCCTCGACAAAAAAGCAACGGGATTTCTCCAGAGGGTTTTGGAAAATAGCTGGAAATAAAGTCTGAGGAAAACGAACCTGTTTGATAAATGCACCTTTTGTTCAGCCGGATAATCTCCACATGTCTTCCCTACTTTCATAATGTTCTAATCATAAATCTAGTCGCCAGAAGCTAAATGCTAACGTTGTGCTATAAAGGAGCTACAGCCGAGTCCAGCAGCACGACTTCAACGTCACGCCGACTTCAGATCCAGATTCAAACACACAGATTCTAGATGGAAGGAGTTGAAGCGTTTGTTTGAACAGTCTGCAGGAGGCAGGGACTTGCTTTCAAGCAGAACAGAAACTAACTCAGAGGAGTGTTTACGTGTTCGGCGTAATGACGTACAACGACCTCCACGACTTCTGTAGTCCTATCCAGCCACTTGGTAACAACCATCGTTTTTCAGACACGTCCACTCTTCAGAAATCCCCAGTGGGGTCTCTGCTGATGGATTTAATGTCGTAGAACAAAACGTGATCCGTCTCTTCAATGAGTCTCAACCATAGACCTTAGTTTCAGATATTTTCCTAAATCCTACGGAGAGATCCCATTGGCTCTGAGACGAGGGAACAGGAAGTGGAGAAATGCTGACTCACTTCCGGGTTTTAGGACTCGTCACTGCACGACTCTATTGTGTTTGTCAATTAGCGGAGGTATATTTTGGGAGGGGGCTCGATTGAACTTGCGTTAAGCTTCGTTTTCTCTCTGCTCATGTCATGTTGTCTCTGTTGTCTCCCTCAGGGAACCAAAGGTTACGGCGGCCTGCCGGGCAGCGACGGCGACCCCGGAGAAGACGTGAGTTCATTACATTTAGAGTGAAAAATATATCTACAAACTGTCTTCTGAACTTCTTCCTGGTGTCCTCCTCAGGGTCCGATGGGAGTCCCCGGGGTGAGCGGAGAGCCGGGGGTGTTCGGATACAAGGTAACAAGCACTATCTTGTCTTGTCTTATCTTATCTTGTCTTGTCTTGTCTTGTCTTGTCTTGTCTTGTCTTGTCTTGTCTTGTCTTGTCTTGTCTTATCATGTCTTGTCTTGTCTTGTCTTGTCTTATTTCTGTTATTAAAGTAATGCATGTGAGTACTTCTCCTCAGAGTCTTGTCTCCTCTGGTTCTGCAGGGCAGTAAAGGAGACGGCGGTGTGAAGGGACCTCGAGGCAGAGTGGGCGCTGGGGTGAGTGCATCTGAAGACACCGGTTCAATTCCAGACCAACACATGATCAAGTGTGCTGAGCTACTGACAGCAAAACTGTGGAAATACACATGTGACGGGCTTCTCTTTGTCCGTCCGTTGATTAAAGCTCAAAGAGATTTATAAAGACAAAAAAGTATATACAGAATATCGAAAGAGAATAAACTAAATAAACAAAATCAAAGTTGTCAAAATTAGGTTTTCTTTCAATTAAATATTGAATAAACACGAGCCGTTGCCTTCCAAACACTTTGTTTGTTTGCTTGCCTCCTTTCATTCTGTGCTTGGGAGTGCATCAGCCTTTTTATTACAGACTTCTTAGAGAGATAATTAATTGCAAATTTAGAAAGAAGATCTAAGAAAGGAACGTTATTCCAATAAGTTAAGCAGATTCCTAATTGTAATATAATTCAGTCGGACAACTCACGTGTTTCTTAACATGTTTATTAGAAGCAGCATATAGTTTGAGTTTGGCGTCTAGGCTCGGGCTCATCACTCCACAGATTTACAAAGAACATGGAGTGATGATTAGATAACTAGCCCCCGAGCCTACAGGTGGAGCTGGGGTGGAGCTGGGGTGGAGCTGGGGTGGAGCTGGGGTGGAGCTGGGGTGGAGCTGGGGTGGAAGCTGGGATGGAAGCTGGGGTGGAGCTGGGGTGGAGCTGGGGTGGAGCTGGGGTGGAAGCTGGGCTGGAGCTGGGGTGGAGCTGGGGCGGAGCTGGGGCGGAGCTGGGGTAGAAGCTGGGGTGGAGCTGGGGTAGAAGCTGGGGTGAAGCTGGGGTGGAGCTGGGGTGGAAGCTGGGGTAGAAGCTGCGGTAGAAGCTGGGGTGGAGCTGGGGTGGAAGCTGGGGTAGAAGCTGGGGTGGAGCTGGGGTAGAAGCTGGGGTGGAGCTGGGATGGAAGCTGGGGTAGAAGCTGGGGTGGAGCTGGGGTGGAGCTGGGGTGGAAGCTGGGGTAGAAGCTGGGGTAGAAGCTGGGCTGGGCTGGAGCTGGGCTGGAGCTGGGCTGGAGCTGGGCTGGAGCTGGGCTGGTGGAGGGGCAGGCGAGCAGCAGCAGCAGCAGCAGCAGCAGCAGCAGCAGCAGCAGCAGCAGCAGCAGCAGCAGCAGCAGCAGCAGCAGCAGCAGCAGCAGCAGCAGCAGCAGCAAGTGAACACAGCAGTGGCAGCATAGCGAGGCAGGAAGACCTGGCGGCTTCAATAGAGCGGCATGTTTAGGAGAAAGTGTTTGGTTGGTTGTCAGAGGGACGAGGTGCGTCACGTGTTAATGTATCATTGGTGCTCGAGTCGACTGCCTGAACTAGCTCGCAGGCTTCGCTCCATTTGTATATCCTAATTTATCTATCGAATTATTAAGTTTTATTGGCTTTTATGATGAAGTTGCCTCTTTTTTGTATCGCTTTGTTGTTGTTGTTTATAATTGACTCGCTGCCGTTGTAAATGTATGATATGTAGAGTATATATAAAGGTTGAATGAACGTGACGCCACAGGGCCCAGAAACACTCTTTCCCATTGACTTACATTGGGGGAAAACGTCTGTAAATCAGTGTAAATTCAATTTGAGGTAAATAGACGTCCCAGTACGGACACTTCAGAAAGCCCTCGTTAAACCCAGTGTGTCTTGAGAGGTGGAAAACGTGCGAATAGTTATTTCCCTCCTCTATATTCATTGGTTGGAGATGAGACCAGAAGGAGCGATGAGTTTTATGGAAATGAATGTAAAAAATCTCCAGACATTAGATCCTGAAAGTCCAGATGGTAATTGTTGTTTGCCCTACAGTGTCCTACACCTTTCTCTTCTCGTATGGGGACAGTCCCACACGGGGTGGTTGTGTTGTGACATTTATAAAGCTGCAGTTTCGGGGAGGCCCCTGACATTTAAAAAAAGGATGTTTATAATGTCGAGACCTTAAAAGAAAGGGAAGTGAAAAAGCCCTGTCCGGTTCAGACTCCCACGCACAGAACGTCTGGCGCATGTTGTTAAACCATGTGTTTGGAGACACGCTTTGAAAACACCGAACTTGAGATGTTGAAAGTTTAAAAAAGACATTTAGAGTCCTGAAACCTCCTCTAGAAACATCCCTTGCAATGTTTTATCAACATGTTAATTATCGTAATTATATCTCGATGGTTGAATACAATGGACGCTCCTTTGCTCTATCTTAACATCCCGAATCCAAAATGAGTCTTTTCAAATGTTTTTATAACGGGAAGTCTCCCATTGGCTGTCCAACCTGATCACATGTCAACAAGGGAAACCCTGAGGGGAAAAGCTCCAGTCCTGAAAGGGAAATACAAATAACTGAGAATTTGTTGTGGACTTTCTGAAGAAGTCAGCTTTAAATCTGAAATCTCAACGTGAGTCATGTGTTTAAGGTAAATCCACCAGCTACCCTGCAGTCTACAAAGTACTTCAGACTAGCTGCTCCTTCACCAGCTACCCTGCAGTCTACAAAGTACTTCAGACTAGCTGCTCCTTCACCAGCTACCCTGCAGTCTACAAAGTACTTCAGACTAGCTGCTCCTTCACCAGCTTTGAGAACACTTTCATGATCAATCATTATAAAACATATCATATATATTATTCTGAAATGGACCAATCTGCACAACGAATACTTTCACTGTCTTTCACTATATTTAGATGAGAATACTTTCCTACTTTCACTTGAGGAACATTTTGAATGCAGGACTTTTACTGTAACAGAGTATTCCTACACTCTGGTACTTCTACTTTTACTCAAGTACATGATCTGAGTACTTCTACTTTTACTCAAGTACAAGACCTGAGTACTTCTACTTTTACTCAATTACAAGATCTGAGTACTTCTACTTTTACTCAAGTACAAGATCTGAGTACTTCTACTTTTACTCAAGTACAAGATCTGAGTACTTCTACTTTTACTCAAGTACAAGATCTGAGTACTTCTACTTTTACTCAAGTACAAGATCTGAGTACTTCTACTTTCACTCAAGTACAAGACCTGAGTACTTCTACTTTTACTCAAGTACAAGATATGAGTAATTCTACTTTTACTCAAGTACAAGATCTGAGTACTTCTACTTTTACTGAAGAACAAGATCTGAGTACTTCTACTTTTACTCAAGTACAAGATCTGAGTACTTCTACTTTACTCAAGTACAAGATCTGAGTACTTCTACTTTACTCAAGTACAAGATCTGAGTACTTCTACTTTTACTCAATTACAAGATCTGAGTACTTCTACTTTTACTCAAGAACAAGATCTGAGTACTTCTACTTTTACTCAAGAACAAGATCTGAGTACTTCTACTTTTACTCAAGAACAAGTTCTGAGTACTTCTACTTTTACTCAAGAACAAGTTCTGAGTACTACTTTTACTCAAGAACAAGTTCTGAGTACTACTTTTACTCAAGAACAAGATCTGAGTACTTCTACTTTTACTCAAGCACAAGTTCTGAGTACTTCTCCCACCTCTAAAGTTCTAAATCTCATGTCCCGAGTGTTTGCTGTCTGTGGGGTTCAGGGAGCTGAAGGAGAACAGGGAGATGCTGGAGTTTCGGGGAAACTCGGAGCGAAGGGTCTGCAGGCAGCGACTGTGAGTATCTGCACAGATTCATGAATGACGACACTTTAATCTGAAATGAAGTAATTGAACCTGAATGTCTTCCAGGGAGCCAAAGGTGAGAACGGACCCGACGGAGAGACGGTGAGAGATTATTCCATCAAATACAACTTCATTTGTAAAGCACTTTAAAACCTCCAGACCAAAGTGCTGCAGCACAGAGAAATAAGTAAACGCATGACATCAGAAATCACACATCTCCGCTCACAGAACATCACACAAGTTAAAGAAACTAGAAGTGTTGCGACCATTGGATATAGAGAGCCCCAGATGAACATCATCTACTGTGGACACTTTTCTCAAATCTGTCCAATCCAGTTGTGCCCTGAATTCATCAAAAAGAGTCCACCAAGAGTAATAACATTGCAATTTGTTAGTTAAAGGCGGGGTAGGTAAGTTTGGAGAAAGCAGCTCGAGTGCGCTAGAATTTGAAAATACACAGCCGGAAAAAATCTACCACTTCCTCACAGAGCCCCTCCTCCAACACACACGAACGCGCACATGACCAATGAGGGCACGAGATAAGTTTGTGCCCAGATGGAAGGCTGACAGGCAGGTAGGCCGTCCAGTTACTTTAGCCGGCTCAGATGATTGGTCGTGCTTTTTACAGCGCTACGGCTTCCACAGATGACATGTGTCAAAGCACTTCAGATATTCATTGCTATCGGGACGTTAAGAGCACTCCATGGAATATAACAAATAGTGTATCTCGAGCCAGTTTCTCAAACTTACCTACCCCACCTTTAATTCTGCCTTTTTTGATCCTGGAAATGTCAGAAATGGACTCCTCAATAACCCCCTAAACCACTCAAAAACTGTGCAAGCTATAATGGTAATTAATGCTATTTACTCAACTTGTGCTAATTGTGCAGATGTCCCAACATATGCGCTGGAGACCCTGCTATACATTTCTAATATAAAAACATTGGTGTCAGCATCGGGTTCACAGCAGGACTGTTAACAGACTGTAATCAATCGCATGCTGTTAAGTTAGAGGAGTAATCCCGTCTTCTCCTCTGGGTGTGTCCCCTGCAGGGCTCAGCAGGAAGGAAGGGCATCAAAGGTGTGAAAGCCCCAAAGGTAATTTGTTTTTACAGTCTGATGATATGTTCACTTCCTCTTCCTCCACACCTGTCGGGTTTCACTGATGTCTGTTTTCTCTCCTTTCAGGGCGGCGTGGGAGACCGTGGAGACAAAGGACAGGTGTTTACTATATTTACTTCATAATGTACCCTGACGTCATAGAAATACACACTAATGCAGCTTCCTCAACACGCTCTGCTTTGAGCAAATCCTCCATGACACACGACGGCAGGCTAGCCTCTTTCACAGACTCCTAAGACAGATGTTTAGTGCAATAAGTAAAGCAGATTTTCAATTGTGTTATATTTGACATCTTAATTATCCTTATTTATCAAATGAATACAAGTTTGATTGGCTATTATGATGATACTTTGCAGAGTGTATGTAAAGAAGTAACCGGGATAGACAGAAGGTTTTATATTGTATAAAACAAACCGATATACTCAATGTAAAGCCTGGGAGATAGGAACAGATTGTTAAACAGCTGTGTAATATATAAGAGGTTCAAAGGCTTTATTGTCATATTCACAGCTGGGGTCGATGTGCAAAGTCCCAAGCTCCTTCAACGGTGCAAAATAATATGACCTAAAACAATAACACCTTTGAATCTTGATATTAAAATAGAATGAAATGCTGTTCAGTGAAATAAAGAACTGCTAATTGTAATAGTGCAGACATGTGTGGGATGCAACAGACCAGCTGTTAGAGAACTCTCCCCGGCTTGAGCTTCATCTCAGGATCCATGTGTCTGTGATCCTCTCCAGAAGGAGTCATCACGTACAGAGACTAGTTCCTGAGCAGTGTCCTTCACATGCTGATATCCAAGAGAGGGAGTCACACAGTCACAAGATGGAGGAACAGAAAGCAGTATTCAATGTTTACTTCAGATTAGCTCCACGTCAGAAATGAGCATGCTTGATGTCTCTCTCCATAGAGGCTGAATCATCATGTTAATCACATAGCTATCACCTGCCTCAAACAGTCCTGATGCTCTTCTAGGTAATCACACATCCTGTCATGTTCACAGCTACAGTTGATACCTTTGTTATCAGGCTACTCTGATACTGGAAGAGGACATTCAGTGTTTTCACAACACCAGTTAAAAATGGTTCCCCTCCGTTGTTTCGCTCCCTGTTCTCTCACAGCGTGGCCCTAGAGGAACTGTGGGGCGCAGCGGCCTCTCCGGGCCCCTCGGCCCCCCCGGGCTCCCGGGAACCAGAGGAGAGCTCGGGGCGCTCGGAGACCTCGGTGTTCGAGGCCAGGCGGGACCTAAAGGAGCTCCAGGCCCCTCCGTGAGTATTTCTATCTGCTCGAGCTATATCCACGTTTCTGATCTTATTGTTCATGAAAAAAAGGGTTTAAATAAATATTATAGATTGTTTTGGAAGGAAACGAAGGAGTCCAATAGAGAGGTGCAGAAACAAGTCCTAACACCCTAAATTAACTTTTTACTACTTCCTGTTCTCTCGTCTCGAATCAATGTTTCTTTGAACGTGTTTTTGCTCAGATGCCTGGAAATAAGGTCTGTGGGTAACACACCGGAAGAGATTTTCACTTTGTTCTACGACGTTGTCCCACTCATGAAAGTCAGCAGCTTCTATGTGTCATCAAATAACAGCGGTTGCTAACACGGGACTGAGAGTCACTAGAAAACTTAATTTTGTCGACATGAGTCCGTCTTTAGTTTGTTTATAGCCTAACCTTTTTACTTCTGTCCGTTGCATCTACGCTTCTGAAAGCACTAAGTACCGCCCATGTGAGGACGTTATCCTGCTGAGTATATACGCTGTTAAGTATCATGAATGTGTGTTAACCACAGAGCTTATGTTCTGCTATAATCTGAACTCCAATGTGGAAACCCATTGGACTTTGTCGAGGAACTTTGTGATGCTAAATAAATAAAATAACAAACAACTTAGTTATTCTTTCTTGCTTTCTTTCTTGATAAGGCTTATATAACTTAATAACTAATTGGACGGTTAAAAACTGTTCCTCGATGGCGTCTATCTGACAGGTTGATGCCCATCACTGTCACTTTACAGCGCAGTCGCCGTGGGAATTGTAGTCTTTTATAGTGTGTTGACTACAGACGTTACAATTAGGTAGCCGTTCTTATAAAAGCTCAATACTGGCTCTAACAGGGTGTTTTGTGTCTGCAGGGTCCTGGTCTGACGGATGAGCAGGTGCTTCAGCTCTGCAGAGGCGTGGTCACCGCCCAGATCTCCCAGTACGCCTCCTCCATCCGGGCCAAGTGCTCCCAGGGCTGCCCCATCAACAACCGGACCCTCATCGGACCCCCAGGGGGGATGGGGCCCCTGGGGTCAGCGGGAAAAACTGTAAGAGACCCTGTATTATTATCAGAGGTGGGAAGTAGTGGAGTACAAATACTTCCTTACTGTACTTAAGTACATTTTTCTGGTATCAGTACTTTACTCCACTACTTATTTTTCTGACGACTTTTTACTTTGACTTCTTACATTTTGAACCCAAATACCTGTACTTTCTACTTCTTACATGTTGAACCCAAATACCTGTACTTTCTAATTCTTACATTTTGAACCCAAATACCTGTACTTTCTACTTCTTACATGTTGAACTCAAATACCTGTACTTTCTACTTCTTAAATGTTGAACCCAAATACCTGTACTTTCTACTTCTTACATGTTGAACCCAAATACCTGTACTTTCTACTTCTTACATGTTGAACACAAATACCTGTACTTTCTACTTCTTACATGTTGAACACAAATACCTGTACTTTCTACTTCTTACATGTTGAACCCAAATACCTGTACTTTCTACTTCTTACATGTTGAACACAAATACCTGTACTTTCTACTTCTTACATGTTGAACACAAATACCTGTACTTTCTAATTCTTACATTTTGAACCCAAATACCTGTACTTTCTACTTCTTACATGTTGAACTCAAATACCTGTACTTTCTACTTCTTAAATGTTGAACCCAAATACCTGTACTTTCTACTTCTTACATGTTGAACCCAAATACCTGTACTTTCTACTTCTTACATGTTGAACACAAATACCTGTACTTTCTACTTCTTACATGTTGAACACAAATACCTGTACTTTCTACTTCTTACATGTTGAACCCAAATACCTGTACTTTCTACTTCTTACATGTTGAACACAAATACCTGTACTTTCTACTTCTTACATGTTGAACACAAATACCTGTACTTTCTACTTCTTACATGTTGAACCCAAATACCTGTACTTTCTACTTCTTACATGTTGAACACAAATACCTGTACTTTCTACTTCTTACATGTTGAACACAAATACCTGTACTTTCTACTTCTTACATGTTGAACTCAAATACCTGTACTTTCTACTTCTTACATGTTGAACACAAATACCTGTACTTTCTACTTCTTACATGTTGAACACAAATACCTGTACTTTCTACTTCTTACATGTTGAACTCAAATACCTGTACTTTCTACTTCTCACATGTTGAACCCAAATACCTGTACTTTCTACTTCTCTCATTTCCCAAACAGCTGGTTCCTTTAGTCTGAATGTGTGTTTGGTGGCGTGATCATTGTTATTTAGAGTCATTGCGTGCCTATTGATTTGAACACGATCCGTGTATCCATCATTTCCTGGTCTTCTCTAAAGAAGAGGGACCAATGGAAAACCATACGGTAATACTGAGAATAAATGAATTCCTGCTTATTGGAAAACACTTTGAAACACTTCCTGTATTCCTCTTTGGTGACCGACATTTGAGAGGATCATTTTGGAGTGCGACACACAGGGAAGACACGAGAATACTGATCGCATTGTTAACCATAAGTGATTTCCAGTGCGTCCTGAAGTAAGGTGTAATTGGACACCATGTCTTCCTTCTCTTCCCATCAGGGAAAAGCCGGGAAAGTGGGATCTAAAGGAGGTAGAGGAGCTCAAGGTGACCGAGGACTGGAGGGACAGAAAGGAGCACAAGGAGACAGCGGTAAATCACATTTTCATACATCCAGAACAACTTTTTAATATAAAATATATTTTGGACTACCTACACACACACTCATCTTCTCAATAAAGGTCTGTAGTTTTGCAGCTTTGTTCTTGAAACTGTGTATTTGTCAACAGGTCAAAAGGGAGGTAAAGCCCGTGCAGGTGATGCAGGTAAAGGCCTGCCGGGACCCGACGGACCACAAGGCATCAGAGGTGAGACGCCCTTTAGTTTCACGCAATAATTAAAAACTTGGAGATGCATTCAAATGATAAGCGATTGACTCTTCGCTCACCGCAATGCTGGCAAGACAGCCAGTTAGTTTAGTTTGTGTGGTTTGATCCTGAAGGTGTTAGAAAATGCTGGAACTTTACCGTGATTAAAACAGTTCATTCAAGTTGAAACTCCCTCTGGAGGAAACACTGGGATTTTAGCCTTTGCAGACCATTTACATGCACTATTAATGTAACACGCTATAGGAAAGGGAAAACTCAAAAAGCAGAATAGGGCCTCTTTAACCCATTCACCTTTTGTTTTATATTCTTCTTTTTACTTTTTGATTGGGTTGTATACTTGCTTCTAGTTAAACAAAATAAATCATAATGTGCTGCTCATGTTGTGCCTGTTTTCCACATAAAGCCCAGACTTCTACAGGCGCCTTCATTTTGTAATTTCCCCTCCGCAGGTTTGCACGGTCACCCCGCAGAACCCAAGAACGGCATGGAGGGTCCTCGAGGTCCCCGAGGATTCCCTGGTGCTGTCGGTCAGTTGGGAATATTCGGGATCGCAGGAGTGCCGGGAATTTGCGAGGCGCGGGACTGCAGCATTCATGCGCCGGTGTCGCGCAAAGAGCAGGGTCTGGTGAAAGGGCCGCTAACTTCATATAACATATGAACACGAGCGATGAACACACGAAGAAGGTCAGAGAGCTGAGTTTAACCCTCCTGTCATGTTCATGAGATCTAGAGTTACCCATTCATTTCCTATGGGAGTCATTTTTGTCCGGGAACAACTCAAAATTCAAAGAAAGTTGTGATCAGCAGTTTTATATGTTCACATACTGTACCTACTGTGGTGGACATGATAAGGCCTTGAAGCAATCAAATGTAAAAAACAATATTTGTGATTGATGAAACACGACAAGAGAGATAAATCAGACGAACAGAAAATGTCAGAGGACCGAGGATAGAGCCCTGAGGCACTCCACTTGGTGGCAGGTTTGGTAAGTAATGGGAAACTTTGCAGGAACTAAACAAGAAAATACTTTTACATCCGACCCGGACACTGATTTAGGAGGTTCTTTACTTTATAAAGATCTTGAAACTGTTACAGCTTTAACCAGGAACAAAGACGTCTGCTATGTGTGTTTCATTAAAACTCGTAATGATTCCCAACTGAATCCTTCGGTTGAGTTTTTGCATCAGTGTAAAAAAAATAAACAAAGAATTCAAAGTGCTATGTAAATATTTTGTAAAGTATCTCAAATACATGTACTGTGGTCTTTAAATGTACTATGAGTCTTTTTGTCACCACGGGTCTATTTGTTGAAAATAAGGATTTGCGTTTCTGTAAGAAAAAAATATTTTGGTTCCATATTTCTGATTCACTAAATGACCATGCATTGTGATTATCAAGCTTTCAAAATAAAGTTAAATCTGATTATCATGTGCATGTGTTTGACAAGATGACTTTACCCGTCAGATTCATTAAAGGGGACCTATCATGCAAAATGCACTTTCTGATGTCTTTTCTACATCAACATGTGTCCCCGGTGTGTCGGGGAACTCACGCAGCATCAGAAAATAAAACCCTCTCTCTTTTCCTCCGTAACCAAATCTCTAAAAACGGGGAGAAACGGAGCTGATCAAGATTTACGTCCAATATGACGTAATATCGGAAATGTGGACTCACAGGCCAATCAGAAAGTTTCTATCAGAAACGCCCGACTGATCACGGCAGCATTTAGTTTAGACAGTAGCTGCCAGGTCCCGCATAAGCTCCGCCCCTCCTTTATTATTTTAGCAATCTTTTCTTTTCTTTTTTAAGCTTTATCCTAAAATCAGCACTTTTAAAACAGGAAGTGAAATAGAGGGATATGAGGCATGGCTAGAATGGGTGATCTGTTTGGTATTTTGAGCAAAACACTTCATAGACATGTATATATTTTCATATATCTGAGACCTATGCTATTGCCTAAAAATAGCATGATAGGTGCACTTTAAGACTTTAAACTATTGATTTATTAATAACTGATGAAACATCTAGAAAAATAAACTCCCCTAGAGGAGGTTAGGTCCACGGTGTTTACAAAAGTTGGTTCCGTGTTGTGTGTAGTGAGAATGCGCGGGGGGGGGGCCAAGCCAAAGCTCGCTTAGGGCCCCCATAAGTCTAGGGCCGGCCCTGCTTACGCAATGATTACATTCAGGCAAACTGTAGAATACAATTTATATACTTATTGAAAACAAGCTACAAAATGTAATACCTTGGAAAATGCCGTTTAATACTTTGTAATACTTTTGAATAGCTTTCATTTTCGCTAAATTGATTTATCAACTTTTAATACTTTTTAAGACCCCGCGGACACCCTGTTCAACAACCAAAAATAGCATGCATTTAAATAATTGTACGAACTAATTCATCACAAAAAATACGAACCACACATTGTTATTTGGATAAATGATGAAACAGATTGCAAGGACCATTTCTGGAAAACATTTTATTACAGCTCGCTTCACAGAAGACACAGAAGCAGCAGCATTTACATACATGCACAAAAGCTTTGGTCTCAACTGGAGGAAATGTCATATCGAGGTTTTATCATGGCTGACAGTACAATACTTTTTAGAGCAATTAAAGATTAAAACAAATCAAGATAGAAAAATACTATACAGTGAAACAATCTTCAGCTTTGTGTTTCTTTTAAGGCAGTTTTCACATTATTCATTCGTCACAAGTCACATTTTTCGACGGATTTAGCAGCAATCTTTTGAACTTTGAGAACTAATTTTTAGAAATTAAATCAAACACGTTATCAGTGAAAACAGATACAGAAAAAGCATCGTTACCATAGCAACATGTGCGTAGTAAGCGGTGTTCTTACTTGGCTCTTTATAAGAAAATATCCCTTTAAGGTACCCCGTAAATAAACAGAAGGAGGATTAATGCCCGGTTCAAGAGGTATGATCGGTTTGAAGCAGGAAAGAGCATCTTTAGAAATGTAATTATATAAAAAGCCCAATATATATTATATAAATATATTGATTTCAAAGAAAGGTATGTTAATACGGGATTATAAAACTAGCTGAAAATGAAATGAAACCTGTTAAAAATGACTTTCTATCATCAGTGACCCAAGAATGCATATTTTGTATTAATTTGGGAAGAAGTATAAAATAATTCCGTTATATCTTTTTGACAATAACAATTTAACCTCAATAATGTTGATATGTTTACATTTAGGTCAAACTGATTGAAAATGTTGGTTATTTAATGCATTAGGTACATTTTGAGACTTTACTTTGAAAGGGTTTGAATAGTAAAATAAGGTTATGTTAGCTTGTTAGCTTGTTAGCTCGTTAGCTTGTACCTTGCAGTGGCTGTTACAGTGTTAGTCGTTGTGGAACATTCATTTATAGCGAGCAGTATTGTTTGGTTGGATATGAAAGAAAGCTCCAGAGTTTTGGACTTTTATGTGACATAAGACACTATTTTCTAAGTGATAGCAGGAGATGAAATAAAGAAGGTGAAGTTAGTAATTATGTAAAAGAAGAGGTAGTGTTGTAAAAGTGCAGGTAAAATATTACCATTAGCTTAAAGAGAGAAAATGGCTTATTAGTATCTTTGGCTTTAACGTCAATACAAAAACAATATAAATAAACAGGGTTCCCATACATTTCCAACAATAACTTCCAAAAATGTCCCTATACTATTTCACCACATTCCTATATATATTATCAAAATGAGGGGCAGCGAAAAAGTCTAGCGCGACCTCTGGTCCCGCCCCTTAGCCTATCAAGTGTTGGAGCGCTAGCCAATAGAGAGGCGAAGTCCCTCCCTTTCCGGTGGACCTCCATGGGACCTTATTTCGGAAAAATTATGTATTGAAGTCAACGGAGAGAGAAAGATTATCTTTCCATCACGTTTGAATTGTGCCACAAATTACACACATGATGTTTGTCAATTTAAAAGATAATTTTGTAAGTCAAAAAAATAAAAATGTGAAGTAACACATTTGTTTGTGTGAAACGGTCAATGAACTACATCTCTGGTCTCGCAGAACAACACACGTCACCAAGATGGCCGTCACTACTGTCTTGTCAACAAAAGGATCGACTACCCTCACTATCACCACAATGAAACACGTCCTGAAGAATGTCATGCAAAGCTGCCTTCCTGCCTTCCTTTGATTCTCTCTGAACTGCCTGATCTTTTTAATGTTTAATGTCAACCATTTGTGCAGATAGCGTGAAGTAGAAAAGATCGCCAATGCTAATGTAGCGTTAGCATTTCTCCCCCGGGCTTAAATGGTGTATTATAGAATGATCACACCGGTGTGACAGTTCTATTCAAAGGGTTCACGAAATATGACTACTACTCTTACTGTTTAACATTTTGGGTTACTTCATGTTACTTCATGTTAAGGCTAATACAAATGACAAGGCTAAGACTGTAATGCTAACTAACTTGCTAGCTACTAGCTAACTTGATCCAGCCACTCCTGGTCCTTTTATCAGACGGGAAGCGAAAGAACGAGCAAGACCCATTGCTGGTATGATAACAACCTGGTACTAAGCACACAGGCATCTTGTTAAAGTTATCTTATCTTAGCTATCTCTTATTTGGTGGAGGAAAACAATTGTGACATCAGTTATGACATCACTTACTTAGAGGTTTTTCATAGTCTTATATTTCAACAGTTTTACGACAAACTGCGACTTTTTGGACATGGAAATGATTTTTTAAGATCGACAAACATCATATGTGTAATTCATGGCACAATTCAAACAGGATGGAAAGATACGTTTTCTCTCTCCATTGACTTAAATACAAAACATTTCCGAAATAAGTTCCCATGGAGCGGAAGCAGCTGGGCGTGACTTCGCCACTCTATATAGAAAGGGAGAGAAACTCCCTCTGGAGGCAACGCAGGAATTTGA
Organism: Harpagifer antarcticus; assembly: GCA_902827135.1. Lineage (NCBI taxonomy): Eukaryota > Metazoa > Chordata > Actinopteri > Perciformes > Harpagiferidae > Harpagifer > Harpagifer antarcticus. The sequence goes on along the minus strand of CADEHL010001152.1, from coordinate 95,209 downwards.
GCCTTTGCAGACCATTTACATGCACTAACTAGTGGAATTAAATCCACTCTTTGCCAACACTTGAACCTACTGAATAGCCACAACTAACTCGATTTTGGGGATTTTTTTAAAGCATAAATTAAACAACAGACAAAATTAAAACGTCCGAATTTCTTAACGATGGGAAACCTGATAATAATACTTTTTGTAAATTCTCTTAGCAGCTCATGTTAAGTCAGTTAGAAATACAAATCTGCTCCGTAGCTTAGATAAAAGAGCTTACAAGGTCTTCCAGCTAAAACAAACAGGGGTAAAGAAAGTAAAACACATTTAACCTAATAATACCTTAATTAATAACAATACTGAGTCTCTGCTATCATTTTACCATCTGACTTTTGATCGAGTTCCTACAGAAATATAATCTCACTTGTAATTTTGTACTTTTACTGGCTTTAAAGCTAGTGTGTGCTAACCAATCAGATGCTCTTTCCTGCTACGACACTCTTTCACTTTCCTCCAGGTACATTTCAGACAGGACACACTTACACACAAGAGGGGAACATTTTACGGTGCAAACATAAAGTCAGTGTATGTAAACTTTTTTTCAAATACTAGAGATGACACTGAATCTATGAAACCGTTTTTGGGAGATTTCACTAACTGGAATTTATTTGATCCCTATGGAAATGTTTTAAAGCCACATTTGAACCCTAGACGTCCAATTAAATCTCCCTATGTCCTGTTGCTTGCTCCTGTAATATGGCACTCAAAAACAGTTTGCATTCATATGTGCGTGTGTAAATTCACTTGGTCTTTGGTTTGAAAACACAAAACGAGCTGGCTACATTTATGGCTTAACATTTAGTGTTTAAATAACGGATTATTGGCGAGGAGAATTGGTACAAAAGGTAAACAAAAGGGCGGCAGTATTTTGATTTAAAAGGTTAATTAAACCTGAATGGTTGTGTCTTAAATAATAACTGGAATGCTTTCTGTGGGTTTAAGTAAATGCCCTGAGGAGTAGTGAAATGATTAGTTGCATGATATATCTTCCTGATCACCGTAGACATTTTATGTAACAATGAGAGACTAAAACTGATGTGCAATATTGAGGCTTCTGTAGAAAATAGACATTCATGATGGTCAAACACTGTCTTCAAGAGGCAATGAATACCGGGAAGACTTCATTTATATTCCTATGTAAATATATTTAGACCTTTATACTAAAATCTACTAATAAAGTGCAGAGGACGGAAAGCAATAGCATAGAAATGTAAGTTTTAGAGGACCCTAAAAACCATACCACCAAAAACAGCATCACGAAAGTATCAGCTGCTTTGTACCTTTATGTACTCCACATTGCAGCGATCAGCACGGCCAACGGCAGGAAGACAACCCACCCTGCAGCCAAAAGAAAAAGAGAACATTATCTCACTGGTCCAAGTGTTAAGAAATCCACATTGTAGAAAACCTACTTTTTTCGCTAAGCTGTAAAGTTCTATCACGCATTATCCCATATTTTAGATCACATTAAAACAAAAAGGGTGCAATAGAGGTGCAGGAATGAGTCTTCCTAAACCCAGAGGTGAGTCAGCATTTTAACACTTCTTGTTCCCTCTTCTGAAGGTTTGTTTTTGGTTGTTAGCCTTAAATAAGGTCTGTAATTACCCCATTGGTGAAGTGTCTAAATGAGACGACTAGACGCCCAACATTAGCCTCCTTTAGCTTAGCGGTGATGACGTGAAGTCATGTGACCGTGCTGTAGTTCCTTTATAGCCCAACATTAGCCTCCTTTAGCTTAGCGGTGGTGACGTGAAGTCATGTGACCGTGCTGTAGTTCCTTTATAGCCCAACATTAGCCTCCTTTAGCTTAGCGGTGTTGACGTGAAGTCATGTGACCGTGCTGTAGTTCCTTTATAGCCCAACATTATCCGCCTTTAGCTTAGCGGTGGTGACGTGAAGTCATGTGACCGTGCTGTAGTTCCTTTATAGCCCAACATTAGCCGCCTTTAGCTTAGCGGTGGTGACGTGAAGTCATGTGACCGTGCTGTAGTTCCTTTATAGCCCAACATTAGCCTCCTTTAGCTTAGCGGTGGTGACGTGAAGTCATGTGACCGTGCTGTAGTTCCTTTATAGCCCAACATTAGCCGCCTTTAGCTTAGCGGTGGTGACGTGAAGTCATGTGACCGTGCTGTAGTTCCTTTATAGCCCAACATTAGCCGCCTTTAGCTTAGCGGTGGTGACGTGAAGTCATGTGACCGTGATGTAGTTCCTTTATAGCCCAACATTAGCCACCTTTAGCTTAGCGGTGCTGACGTGAAGTCATGTGACCGTGCTGTAGTTCCTTTATAGCCCAACATTAGCCGCCTTTAGCTTAGCGGTGTTGACGTGAAGTCATGTGACTGTGATGTAGTTTCTTTATAGCCCAACATTAGCCTCCTTTAGCTTAGCGGTGTTGACGTGAAGTCATGTGACCGTGATGTAGTTTCTTTATAGCCCAACATTAGCCTCCTTTAGCTTAGTGGTGGTGACATGAAGTCATGTGACCGTGCTGTAGTTTCTTTATAGCCCAACAATAGCTTCCTTTAGCTAGCGGTGTAACTGTAGCATATTATGACTACGTTTACTTATTTACTTATTTTTGTTTGGAGTCCCTTTCTGAGAGTTTTAAATAATTAGCCTGCAGGTAAATAAAAGGAGACTCACAATGATGCCCACGCTCCATGCTGTTGGATCTTACAGCCGCGCAGAGGTCTCCGATGTACTCGGTATTTTTCTCCTCAACCCTGTTGTTCTCCTGTCAATACAAGAGTGAAAATGAAGGTTCCCACGTGCCTCAGGGGTCGCTCGATACAGATACTAATACAAAAGAGGGTGTTGACCTACGTCTTCACACACGATGCGAGCTGTCACATTGGGACATCCTGTCAGCTTCATCCGTCCATCTCTCATCTCTGTGCACGGAGCGATGCACTCGCTCTCCCCATGAGCGGAGCTGGCAAAGTTCTGCAAGAAGGAACCAGGAGGTGGGAGAAGTGTTCAGAGGCTTTACTTCAGTAGAAGTACCAATACACAATTGTCAAAATAAAAGTCCTTTTCTATTCATAGTTGAGTAAAAGCAGAAAGGTATTATCAACTAAATGTAATTAAAGTATAACAAGTAAAAAATATATAATGATATTTATATACGTGACATTTTTTGTAGAAACAGGTATAGGTAAGAAGTAGCATTTTACTGTTGTAGACAAACAGTTCTGATTGACTTTTTGTAATATATATATATATAAAAGACTGAAAACAGGGCAGTTGTCTGGCGGGAGTTTCCATTCAGATGAAATATGATGTTCACCTTGCCACTGAGGGTGAATGTGGCTTCACAGTGAGGTTCATATGTTAGTGTGGCGTCTGGACAGCAGGAGAAAGGAGATGGGAGCTTCTTCACCGCGGATCCTTCCAGAAGCCCCACAGCAGCCAAGACTGCCAGGAAAAAGCAAAATACATTATTGTCAGGTTATATATTTGTATGTATTAGTACTAGTGTGAATGTTATCGTCATCGTCTACTTTGCTTCTGTCCTCTCTAAAACTATCTACAATCAGGAGCGCAGAAAAACACGTTTTACAGAATATTGGTTTTGTTTTTTTACTTTTCTTCAGAGGTGGGAGAAGTATCTGGTACTTGAGTAAAAGTAGAAGTACTCAGATCTTGTGCTTGAGTGAAAGTAGAAGTACTCAGATCTTGTGCTTGAGTGAAAGTAGAAGTACTCAGATCTTGTGCTTGAGTAAAAGTAGAAGTACTCAGATCTTGTGCTTGAGTGAAAGTAAAAGTACTCAGATCTTGTACTTGAGTAAAAGTAGAAATACTCAGATCTTGTTCTTGAGTCAAAGTAGAAGTACTCAGATCTTGTGCTTGAGTGAAAGTAGAAGTACTCAGATCTTGTGCTTGAGTGAAAGTAGAAGTACTCAGATCTTGTTCTTGAGTGAAAGTAGAAGTACTCAGGTCTTGTACTTGAGTGAAAGTAGAAGTACTCAGGTCTTGTACTTGAGTGAAAGTAGAAGTACTCAGATCTTGTGCTTGAGTGAAAGTAAAAGTACTCAGGTCTTGAGTGAAAGTAGAAGTACTCAGATCTTGTACTTGAGTAAAAGTAGAAGTACCAGAGTGTAGGAATACTCTGTTACAGTGAAAGTCCTGCATTCAAAATGTTCCTCAAGTGAAAGTAGGAAAGTATTCTCATCAAAATATAGTGAAAGACAGTGAAAGTATTCGTTGTGCAGATTGGTCCATTTCAGAATAATATCTATGATATGTTTTATAATGATTGATCATGAAAGTGTTCTCAAAGCTGGTGAAGGTGCAGCTAGTCTGAAGTACTTTGTAGACTGCAGGGTAGCTGGTGAAGGAGCAGCTAGTCTGAAGTACTTTGTAGACTGCAGGGTAGCTGGTGGAGGAGCAGCTAGTCTGAAGTACTTTGTAGACTGCAGGGTAGCTGGTGAAGGTGCAGCTAGTCTGAAGTACTTTGTAGACTGCAGGGTAGCTGGTGAAGGAGCAGCTAGTCTGAAGTACTTTGTAGACTGCAGGGTAGCTGGTGAAGGAGCAGCTAGTCTGAAGTACTTTGTAGACTGCAGGGTAGCTGGTGAAGGAGCAGCTAGTCTGAAGTACTTTGTAGACTGCAGGGTAGCTGGTGAAGGTGCAGCTAGTCTGAAGTACTTTGTAGACTGCAGGGTAGCTGGTGAAGGAGCAGCTAGTCTGAAGTACTTTGTAGACTGCAGGGTAGCTGGTGGAGGAGCAGCTAGTCTGAAGTACTTTGTAGACTGCAGGGTAGCTGGTGGATTTACTCCAGGTGGAACTAAAGTCTGATTTAACACTTGATAACATTTCACATCATTCATCCACATCGTTAAAGGTATTAAATATATGTAGTTGAGTAAGTACAGTACTTGAGTAAATGCACCACCTCTGCTTTTTGTTTTCATGTGGTCTGACAAGCATTAGCAGCCTCCCTTTTGTGTTATTCAAAACAAACTTTATCAAGCTCTAAAGAAATACCACAGTGGGTTTTTCCAAATGTCTCTGAAGAGTCAGGTTTCTAGTGAAACGCTCCTCGTGCTGGGAAGTCCCGGGGAATCCCATGTGACGCTTTAGTTTCTGCCCATTCATTATCTATGACTGTAAACAACCACCGGGTACTTTAGGGGGAGCTAAATCAACCACCTAGCACCAACACTTGTATAGCCCTCATTTAAATCTTTAGGGCCTAAAAGTTGTAAAATGCTCTAAAAGCTGAATCCCGATGTATTTTCTCTTTCCATTCATCTGACTGACAGAGAGCCGGAGACGAGACTGAAGGTGAAAACTCCACTGCGCATGCTCAATGGGCCCCGCCCCGGTACTTTCCGACCTTACCGTTGCTCAATATTGACTTAAACGCCATAATGTTACAGCAATTTTTTATGATACAGTTAGTTTACAGTGTTGACAAACCATACAAATATTTGTATTTCATTTTGTATATTTTATTAATAATTTAATAATAAATAAATAATAATAAACCAATCAGTAATCTTCTTTTTGGACGGAAACCCTACTTTTTTAATCTAGACATGTATACCTGGGTCCTGAGTCTGTAATAAAAGTTTTCATTCATATACCGTAACATAGTTATATCCGCTCTCTCGCACAGAGCAACGCTGAAGGTCATTCATTCATACCTGGAAGTATCCTGAGAGCGCCGTTCATATTTATGTTGGATATTATCTTCCTGCGTTCAATTATAAAATGATGGATACACAGATACACCGGCGACCACTCAAGTTTCCTGGATGTTCTTCTTCTTCTCTCGGTTTTTGGCGGATTGCAAACCACTTTCAGATGCATACCGCCACCTACTGCACAAGAGTGTCATCCTGTCACCACTTGTGGAATTATACCTGTATTTACGTTGTTTTAAATTCTTCCAATCAAACCTGTTTCACTCAAATACTTAACAATGGCCTTCCTGGTAGCTCTTACCCCCTCACCTTCTGTTCCCAGTGTCCCCATCAGGCTCCACTCCCTTCCTGGTAGCTCTGACCCCCTCACCTTCTGTTCCCAGTGTCCCCATCAGGCTCCACTCCCTTCCTGGTAGCTCTTACCCCCTCACCTTCTGTTCCCAGTGTCCCCATCAGGCTCCACTCCCTTCCTGCCTCTCTTACCCCCTCACCTTCTGTTCCCAGTGTCCCCATCAGGCTCCACTCCCTTCCTGGTAGCTCTTACCCCCTCACCTTCTGTTCCCAGTGTCCCCATCAGGCTCCACTCCCTTCCTGGTAGCTCTGACCCCCTCACCTTCTGTTCCCAGTGTCCCCATCAGGCTCCACTCCCTTCCTGGTAGCTCTTACCCCCTCACCTTCTGTTCCCAGTGTCCCCATCAGGCTCCACTCCCTTCCTGGTAGCTCTTACCCCCTCACCTTCTGTTCCCAGTGTCCCCATCAGGCTCCACTCCCTTCCTGGTAGCTCTTACCCCCTCACCTTCTGTTCCCAGTGTCCCCATCAGGCTCCACTCCCTTCCTGCCTCTCTGACCCTGTCTCTTAGTTGTTCCCTCTCTGTTTTGTACATGTTGCAGTGTAATATGATGTGTTCCACATTTTCTTTCTCTCCACACCCCCTGTATTCTTCAACTTCGCTTTTTCCCATTATAAACATTGTGTCGTTTAATCCTGTGTGATCCAGTCTGAGTCTAGTGATGTGATCTCCTCCGTCTGTTCCTTTCTGTATAGATCTTTTGTTATGACTTGGCACATGCGCAGTGGAGGTTCCCTTAAACCCCGAGGAAATGGCTGGATAAATAGATATACACTTTATTGATCCCAAAAAGGGACATGTTTCATCACAGCAGCTTGTTAAAACAAAAGGCATTGCACTTAAAATAATAAAAACAGTTTAAAAATAAACACACATAAAATAGAAAATGAAACAGCACTAAGAAATAAAATATATACATGTCGACAGCGAAAGATACACATATGTGGACTATCTGACAAATTAGAGCTTACACAATTTAAAAGGAGGATATTATTTACATTAAATGTACAATAAATGGCATATAAATTAAATATAAAAAATAAAGAAAAAAGTCCAGTCATCAGTTAGAAAATAACTTTTAAACCCTAAAATCCGGACTAAACAAGTGTTCATGCTGGGTGGTTAATTTAGCTTTAAAAAAATGATGTACATATTTAGTGTCATTCTCAATATAAATGAGGAAGCTGTAGTAGTACCGTGTGACCACGTGGGCGGGCACATCTAATCTGGGTTGGACATATAAAGACAAGAGCGAAACTCATAAACATCTCTCAAACGGACTCCTTCTCCAAACATCACCATGACTCGACAGATCCTGAGCCTGCCTCTTCTTCTCTCCCTGTGTGAGTAGCCTGTTGTTTCATCCTTCACTCCCATAGCCTGCACATACAAAGTGCAATCCTTACTACTAACGTCCCACTTCATGCACAGTTCTCGAAATGATTGCGCTGCAGCTAACAGCTAACACGTAAACAAGGATTTCGTAATGCTCATGAGTAGGGAGTGGGACTGCAGGAAGAATGAAATGGCTCACTTTGCACACAAGGCATCATATTAAAGGAAAACTAATATGCAAAACCCAAACCGTAGTGATACAAATGTTTATTTGCAGTGACTTTGAGGCTTTGCACTTCTGGATATATATCTGTCCAGTGGGAGATAATTAAGAAAGTGTTCGTATTGCAGGTTTAATAAACTGAAAACATTAATGTAATGCGTGTGTGTCTGTGTGTGTGTGTGTTCTTCAGGTTTATGGACCCTGGCAGTTGAAGAGGAATCGTTGGAGGTCAGATCTGTGGTTTCTGCGAACTGCACCCTTCAATGCGCGGCTCGGTACACGCCTGGAGTCCAGTACCTTGCAGTGAGATGGTACAAGGTAAATACTGCAGTGTTTTCTAATCTGCAAATACTTCGAGTAAATTATTCAACAAGTATGAAGGACAGATGTCCTTTTCTGATTGGCTGATTCAAATAAGGCTTAACTTTCAGTATCGTTTTCAGTGAAGTGAGAAGTACTCTGATCCTTTACTTAAGTACAATTAGAAATACTGTGGTTTTAAATTAGTATAGAAGTAATATCAGCTTACTGTACTTGAAATATCAGAAAAGTATGCAGATTGGTGCTTTTCACAGTATTATATTCACATAGTATATTTAGATACTTGGTAGATTAGCAGTACAGTACTGCAGTATATTATAAGCAGTTCATGTGGTGTGTTAAAAGCTTGTTACCAGTGTTTGAAGAAGTACCCAGATCCTGTACTTGTAGTAAAAGTACAAATACTATGGTCTTAAAATACTCGATTACCAGTAAAAGTCCTGAATTAGAAAATGTACTTGAGTAAAAGTATTGGCATCAAAATATACTTAAAGTTTACAAAAAGTAAAATGACTCCTTCACAATGGCCCATTTCAGAATAATATGAAGTACAGAAGTATTATCAGCTGAATCAAAAGTGAAAGTACTGGTTAAGCAGAATGGATCTTTTCATAGTATTATATTATGATGTATAATATGATCCTGTTTTTCTACATGAGAGCATTTCTGTGTTGCAGTACAGGTATTTGTGTTCAACATGTGAGAAGTAGAAAGTACAGGTATTTGTGTTCAACATGTAAGAAGTAGAAAGTACAGGTATTTGTGTTCAACATGTAAGAAGTAGAAAGTACAGGTATTTGTGTTCAACATGTAAGAAGGAGAAAGTACAGGTATTTGAGTTCAACATGTAAGAAGTAGAAAGTACAGGTATTTGTGTTCAACATGTAAGAAGTAGAAAGTACAGGTATTTGTGTTCAACATGTAAGAAGTAGAAAGTACAGGTATTTGTGTTCAACATGTAAGAAGGAGAAAGTACAGGTATTTGAGTTCAACATGTAAGAAGTAGAAAGTACAGGTATTTGTGTTCAACATGTAAGAAGTAGAAAGTACAGGTATTTGTGTTCAACATTTAAGAAGTAGAAAGTACAGGTATTTGAGTTCAACATGTAAGAAGTCAAAGTCAAAAGTTGTCACAAAAATAAGTAGTGGAGTAAAGTACTGATACCAGAAACATATACTTAAGTAGAGTAACAAAGTATTTGAACTCCACTACTTCCCTCCTCTTCAGGTCTCAGACGCTCCGGACCCTGGTCTCTCGGGCCTTCTGAGCAGAAAGCTCCCCAACGGGCCGACCCAATGGTACGTGGGCGTGCAGCGGGAGATGGACCTGCAGGGGGGAACCAGAGACATCGTCCTGCCCAACGTCACCTGCTCAGACCGCGGCACGTACGCCTGTCACCTGGCGGCGCCGGTGGGGCAGCAGAACCGGGAGGGGCAGGTGACCCTCACCCTCACAGGTAAAAACACTCATAACGCAGATACATTTGTTATTTAATTTAGCCATTATGACACGGTGTTAGAGAACTCTCCCTGGTCCCCGGCTTGAGCTTCAGCCTCAGGGTCCATGTGGCTGTGGTCCTCTCCAGAAGGAGTCATCACATACAGAGACTAGTTCCTGAGCAGTGTCCTTCACATGCTGATATCCAAGAGAGGGAGTCACACAGTCACAAGATGGAGGAATAGAAAGCAGTATTCAATGTTTACTTCAGATTAGCTCCACGTCATAAATGAGCATGCTTGATGTCTCTCTCCATAGAGGCTGAATCATCATGTTAATCACATAGCTATCATCTGCCTCAAGCAGTCCTGATGCTCTTCTAGGTAATCACACATCCTGTCATGTTCACAGCTACAGTTGATACCTTTGTTAGCATGCTACTCTCATGTTGGAGGAGGACACTCAGTGTTTTCCCAACACACAGGTAGGTTTGAAAGAGGGAGATAGAAGAGAAACTCCCTCTGGAGGAAACGGGGATTGTAGCCTCTGCAGACCATTTACATGCACTAAAACCCATAGAACACGGTTCCACCATGTGATCAAATGTGTATAAAGCTTATTCGTCTTGTTTTAAATCATTCTTCTTTGGACTTGAGCTGCTCTTGATCCCGCAGATTCCCAACGTGGCGTTCACAAAGCTCTTATCTTGTTTTATGTCCTGCATGAACTGAAGTAACTTTAATCTTCATGTTCAGATTGTCCCACAGACGGTCCCACAGACGGTCCCACAGACGGTCCCACAGACGGTCCCACAGACGGTCCCACAGACGGTCCCACAGACGGTCCCACCGAAATGACAGACGCCTACCTGGTGATTTTGGCCTCAGTGGTGCTGCTGCTTGCACTTTTAATTTTCCTCATCAGCTACGTAAGTGTTCACACAACATTCACCGTGTTTACGGCTTCTCTTACTGCACGTGTCTCACCTTCACTGCTTCCTGTGTCTCACCTTCACTGCTTCCCGTGTCTCACCTTCACTGCTTCCTGTGTCTCACCTTCACTGCTTCCTGTGTCTCACCTTCACTGCTTCCTGTGTCTCACCTTGCTTCCCGTGTCTCACCTTCACTGCTTCCCGTGTCTCACCTTCACTGCTTCCCGTGTCTCACCTTCACTGCTTCCCGTGTCTCACCTTCACTGCTTCCCGTGTCTCACCTTCACTGCTTCCCGTGTCTCACCTTCACTGCTTCCCGTGTCTCACCTTCACTGCTTCCCGTGTCTCACCTTCACTACTTCCCGTGTCTCACCTTCACTGCTTCCTGTGTCTCACCTTCACTGCTTCCTGTGTCTCCACTACAGAAGAGTCTGACCAAAACCCTCGGATACAGAAACAAGACGCTGCAAAAAGTAGCTTTCCTGCATCCAAACAAACCGCTGGATGAGAAGGACTTGCAGTCGATTAAGATCCTGGGTCCTAAAGTGTCTAAAGAGAAGCAGCTCTGGGTCTGAAGACCAAGATGAGGCTGGAAAGAGGGAGCCTGAAGACTCCACAAAAGGCCTTCTTTTCAACGTAAGGATCCACACTTCCTGCATGTTAGCGTCTATAGGAGCCACTTCAATTCGGACAGCCTTAGCAGGAGGACCTTCCTACAAACCCACCACACGACTCACGATGTCTCCGCACAGAAACGTTGCATTGGACTATCTTTTAATCGCAAGTAATGATTTTGAATTAACGAACCCTTCAAATTGTAATCTTCAGTCACGGATCAACTCAAACTCTCCAGAAGCTAAAACAAGATGTGGAGCCAGAGCGGGCTCGTCCTCCGCGGGGAGAAAACTGGACGTGGAGCAGAAGGTCAGCGAGGTGGAGCAGAAGGTCAGCGAGGTGGAGCAGAAGGTCAGCGGTTCGAAACCCCGACCCCTGGGTGGAAGTGTCCTGGGAAAAGACCCTGATCAACATCCGATTTGGGAGGAATATCTAATGTATGTCATTTAAATGTTGCTGCTGGTAAGGCTGGAGTCCTTGGAAGAAACACTGACCCTTAATCTGCTCGCCTTGCATCAATGCCGTGTCTGTGTGTGTCTGTGTGTGTGTGTGTGTGTGTGTGCGTGTGCGAGTGTGTGTGATCTTGACTAAATTCCCATTTTCTAGTTTTTTTCTATAGCTGTGAAAGATTGGTCCATATCGAATGATCTGAGGAAGACTGTGAGATTTGGTTTAAAAATCTAGTAAGTGGAACTTGAGTTAAGATGATTTTGGTTATTTAAAAAAGTCAACCAAACGCTCAGGAAACATAAAGTGAGCAAACATGTGGCACCACTGATAACAGCAGAGCCAATCAAGGCCTTCTCTCTGAGTCATTAGAAAGGGGTGCAGGAACTAGTGAATCACGAACCGGAGCAAAGTGTTGCACCTGTGGAAGAGCTGCAGCTATGAACTAAAGCTTCCGTAGCGTTTGATGGAAGCAGAGAGTCGGACCTGACTTCACGGCAGTGGATGTCGTGCTCTTCTTTGAGCCCTCAGACTTCAGGACGGATCCTTTATGTTCCTCTCCAGATCCCAATACTTTAAGTTCTGCATTAAGTACAATGTTGAGGTCATTGTGCTTGAGCTACTGGTTCATAATATGAGGACCTGCGGACGGAGATGCGTGGCAGGGTATTAAAGTTAGCTCCACCTTGACTAGCAGCAACATTACACTGAACACGTTCAGAACATTAGTGACTTCCATTTGTTCTCCCAGTACTTTTACTTGTAGCAGGATACTTCTACTTTGTCGTATTACTACTTTGACTCAAGTTAAAGATCTGAGTTCTTCTCACGCCTCTGAAAACGAACGCCCAGCTGAATAGTTGCAGCAAGTTGAGCTCACAGGAAGTTGACGGTTCATCCTGTTCGTCCTGTTTTAAACTCTTGGATACTCGTAAAAGAAGGGCAGGGTGTGGAGAAGTTACGTTCTGAGTGTTGGAGCAAGTATTCAGATCCTTTACTCTAGTAAAAGTACTAATACTACAAGTGCAAGTAAAAGTCCTGCAGCGAGAATGGTACTTAAGTTTAGGTAGACTCAGAAAGATGTACTCTTTGAAGAAAAGTCTCACACACACTTAAAGCACGCCCTATTGCGCTTCGTTGAGTGTTCCCTCTTATCGTGTGTTGGGTCCCTATTCTTCTTTTAGGGGTTTCCCTTTGATACAGTTTTGTGTGCATGTAAATGGTCTGCAAAGGTCCCTACAGAGGGAGTTTCTCTCCCACACACTCTGGTTTCAGACAGAGGGTGAAAAGAGGCAGAATGAGAACGTTTTGAGCATTAAAGCGTGGAGCCGGGTCACAGAGGAGGCTCTGAATACTGAAACATCAAATCATCGAATGAAAACAAGCAAATCGAAATTGACACACAAAGAAATCACAACAATGTTTTGAATATTGTAATCGATATTCAAATGGAGGCCAAAGTACCCACTAATTGCTTTGTTGTGAAATATGTTTGAGGGTTTAATCGCCACGTGCTTCACAACGACCAAAGAGTTATGTGCCTCTATACAGGAAGGCTTTTGTAGAAATACTTTGTTCGAGGACAAGAAGAAGAGTTCTTTATTTGTATATATTGTTATGTCTGTTTAATAAAGTGTTTTTGTTTGGAACATACTAGCAGATCTGCACGGTTTCATTCTGTAACCCTGATTGATATACTCTTACACATGCAGGTAGAAATGTTCCCTAACGCTCATAACACACAGCAGTCCTTATTATGTCCACGTGTTGCATCTGCACTTCAATCAGGAGACTCCATTTTGTTTAAAGAACATGTATTGACACATGTCACATGATAAGTGTGAAGTCTTTGGCGCTGAGCTTCATATGACAGTGGGCCGTGTACATGCGGATACATGAGCAACGTGGCGAAACAAGAACAGAAACTGCGCTGTGTAATTTCCATCTTATTGACCTTCATCTATGACACATGGGGAAATCCCGAGACGCAGACATGAAACCATGATTGTTAGGGAGTTTCTTTTACTCTATATATGTAATCTAACACTTCCCTTTGACGCCTCTTGAATGTCAGGTTTTTTTTCACTTCTGTTTTCGATCTCAAAGAGAAAAAATAGGTGATTTTATGATTATGTTTGTCCAATACTTCTGTAAACTGCGCTGTTTTGGTCCGACCTCAGAATTGTATTAACCTATACATGATAAAAAAGAATGTTAATAGAAGGGTTTAGTTGGTGTGTAGTAAAGTGTTACAAAGATGTTAGGGTTATTAGTGAGTATACGTTGCTTTAAAATGAGAAAATATTTCTGAAATGTGTTCTTGTTTTAGTTTAAAGCCCATTAAAGATTTCATTATTAAAAATGAATGTTGACACTTCATTTTAGGAAATAAGGTAAAGATGCTGGGCATTTTGAGGTATTTATTTGATGCTGGTTCTAGTTTGAAAAATTAGAAGTAACAGTTATTTCAGTTTTAAGCTGCTTTTGCGTCCTGGTTTTGTCTTTTCAATCGGTGCTGGTACTCGACACTGCTGCACAAACACTCACCATTTCAAGAAGATTTCCCATTAGTAATTATATTAAATATTGTTTTTAAAGGAGAGAAAAGTTCTGGTCATTTCTGTGATTCACCTTTGTCTGTTTTTGTTTTTAAATGACATTATTTGTACCTGTGTGTTTAAGGTGCATGTTACTAATGAAATCAAATCCTGAAAGCAACTTTTGTTTTATGGTAAGTCCATGTTTAGGGTTGCGATGAGTTTGCTCAATGTGGGGAATTGGTTTGACACGTTTATTTTGAGCACTTTATTCTGAAAAAACAAACAGATAATTTGATTAAACTCTGAGTGGAAGAAATCCCTGATTTTGTTTTGTCCTTTAAGTACAAAATAGCTGTTTTACCACACAACATTGTACCGTTACTGAATGTTTTGAGCCGTAAAGTACGCATAATCATAACATCTTCCTCGGTGTCAAGTGTGTAACACCCTAACAATAACGCTGATATTCATAGTTGAATATAATTTGCTTAAAAACTCCTCTTTTTCTGTGATTTCCTGGTCAACACGGAGATGGAATGGGCGTTACTATCCTTTCCATGTCTAGTGACGATGCACTGACTGTCATTGGAGGGTTCAGACCACGTGACGATGCACTGCCCTGTCATTGGTCGGTTAGGACCTGTTAGAACTTGGTCGCTAAAGTGTTAGGAACTGTTAGGAATTGTTAGGTAACGTGTTACATTTCATTCACTAGAGGCTGAGTCATATAAATACGTCATAGGTAACGTGTTGTTGTCATCAGTTGTCGTGGCCGAGTGGTTAAGGCGATGGACTAGAAATCCATTGGGATCTTCCCGCGCAGGTTCGAATCCTGCCGACAACGTCAATTTTCTTTTTCATTCTATGTTCAACATAAACACATTTACATATTTTTACTCTTGCATTTATCTCACTTTATATTGTGCGTTAGTGGCATTACGCTGAGCTAACCGAGCGTCGTGCTAACGGGTAAACCAATGGCATCGACAAATAAGAGTAATTCCTTACATATTTAAATAAAAGCCTCAATAGGTAGACAGATGAAGGAGCTGTTGTTCCATTGAGATTTGGTTTTAAACTATAAGCATTGCATAATAACTGTCTTTCTGTTTAATCCATCTCCAGTCTTCCTCCATCTTTAGTTCCCACATCACTTGTGGATTTTCTAGGAGAATAAACAAAGTACTGTATGGCAGATAATGAAGCTTTAAAGACTGGGTCCACACGTTGAAATTATACATTTGTAAATGCAAGGAGTTAATGTATGTCTGCCAACGTAAGCATTAGTGGTTCAAAGTGTACAAAAACAACTTATTTATGAGGTAAATATGAAAAGTATCATCTCACCTGACACTGAAATACGTAATGAGGAAATACACCTATCTCTGAGGTGGTAGTGTACATTTAAACTAACAATCTAATGTTTCTATGTGGAACAAATCTGCTCAAATCATCAGTGTTTTAATCAGGATTTAAAATAAATGCTGTCACGTAATGAGGTACCTATGAAAAGCAAACAGTGCCACATATTACGCCACTATTTCAACGAGTCCTCGAGTAAAAAAGCATTTTCTTGCGTGTTGTACGATGCAAGTTTTCTGCATGTTCACTAGTTTACATGCCGCTTTTTATAGCATTTTAAAAAATAAATAATGTCAGTTATTGTGTGTGTTTGATAAACCTGACAGTAACCCTAGAGGCCTAAGCATTGGTTCTAAATGTGGGAAGGCTATGCTCAAAGTGAATTGTAACATATCTGAAGACGGCGTCTCTCCACTTCCGCTCTTTCCTCCCGTTACTTAGCAACCAACTAACGCTTTTAGCTTGCTAGCTGGGTTAGCACAAACAACCATGGACAATGATGGCGACGATCTGGACGAACTGCTGGATGAAGTTGAAAACAAGTTTTGTAGAAATGTTTCTGTCGGACGTTCGGTCCGCGTGGACCCGAAGGAGCCCCGGAAAGACAACGAAGAACAGAGAACACAGAGGTAAACAAAGCTAACAGAGAACACAGAGGTAAACAAAGCTAACAGAGAACACAGAGGTAAACAAAGCTAACAGAGAACACAGAGGTAAACAAGGCTAACAGAGAACACAGAGGTAAACAAAGCTAACAGAGAACACAGAGGTACACAAAGCTAACAGAGAACACAGAGGTAAACAAAGCTAACAGAGAACAGAGAGGTAAACAAAGCTAACAGAGAACACAGAGGTAAACAAGGCTAACAGAGAACACAGAGGTAAACAAAGCTAACAGAGGACACAGAGGTAAACAAAGCTAACAGAGAACACAGAGGTAAACAAAGCTAACAGAGGTAAACAAGGCTAACAGAGAACACAGAGGTAAACAAAGCTAACAGAGAACAGAGAGGTACACAAAGCTAACAGAGAACACAGAGGTAAACAAAGCTAACAGAGGTAAACAAGGCTAACAGAGAACACAGAGGTAAACAAGGCTAACAGAGAACACAGAGGTACACAAAGCTAACAGAGAACACAGAGGTAAACAAGGCTAACAGAGAACACAGAGGTAAACAAAGCTAACAGAGAACACAGAGGTAAACAAGGCTAACAGAGAACACAGAGGTAAACAAGGCTAACAGAGGAAACAAAGCTAACAGAGTAAACAGAGGTAATCAAAGCTAACAGAGAACACAGAGGTAAACAAAGCTAACAGAGAACACAGAGGTACACAAAGCTAACAGAGAACACAGAGGTAAACAAAGCTAACAGAGAACACAGAGGTAAACAAGGCTAACAGAGAACACAGAGGTAAACAAGGCTAACAGAGAACACAGAGGTAAACAAAGCTAACAGAGAACACAGAGGTAAACAAAGCTAACAGAGAACACAGAGGTAAACAAGGCTAACAGAGAACACAGAGGTACACAAAGCTAACAGAGAACACAGAGGTAAACAAGGCTAACAGAGAACACAGAGGTAAACAAGGCTAACAGAGAACACAGAGGTAAACAAAGCTAACAGAGAACACAGAGGTAAACAAAGCTAACAGAGAACACAGAGGTAAACAAAGCTAACAGAGAACACAGAGGTAAACAAAGCTAACAGAGAACACAGAGGTAAACAAAGCTAACAGAGAACACAGAGGTAAACAAAGCTAACAGAGAACACAGAGGTAAACAAAGCTAACAGAGAACACAGAGGTAAACAAAGCTAACAGAGAACACAGAGGTAAACAAAGCTAACAGAGAACACAGAGGTAAACAAAGCTAACAGAGAACACAGAGGTAAACAAAGCTAACAGAGGTAAACAAGGCTAACAGAGAACACAGAGGTAAACAAAGCTAACAGAGAACACAGAGGTAACAAAGCTAACAGAGAACACAGAGGTAAACAAAGCTAACAGAGAACACAGAGGTAAACAAAGCTAACAGAGAACACAGAGGTAAACAAAGCTAACAGAGAACACAGAGGTAAACAAAGCTAACAGAGAACACAGAGGTAAACAAAGCTAACAGAGGTAAACAAGGCTAACAGAGAACACAGAGGTAAACAAAGCTAACAGAGAACACAGAGGTAAACAAGGCTAACAGAGAACACAGAGGTAAACAAGGCTAACAGAGAACACAGAGGTAAACAAGGCTAACAGAGAACACAGAGGTAAACAAAGCTAACAGAGAACACAGAGGTAAACAAAGCTAACAGAGGTAAACAAGGCTAACAGAGAACACAGAGGTAAACAAGGCTAACAGAGAACACAGAGGTAAACAAAGCTAACAGAGAACACAGAGGTAAACAAGGCTAACAGAGAACACAGAGGTAAACAAAGCTAACAGAGAACACAGAGGTAAACAAAGCTAACAGAGAACACAGAGGTAAACAAGGCTAACAGAGAACACAGAGGTACACAAAGCTAACAGAGAACACAGAGGTAAACAAAGCTAACAGAGAACACAGAGGTACACAAAGCTAACAGAGAACACAGAGGTACACAAAGCTAACAGAGAACACAGAGGTAAACAAGGCTAACAGAGAACACAGAGGTACACAAAGCTAACAGAGAACACAGAGGTACACAAAGCTAACAGAGAACACAGAGGTACACAAAGCTAACAGAGAACACAGAGGTAAACAAGGCTAACAGAGAACACAGAGGTACACAAAGCTAACAGAGAACACAGAGGTACACAAAGCTAACAGAGAACACAGAGGTAAACAAAGCTAACAGAGAACACAGAGGTACACAAAGCTAACAGAGAACACAGAGGTACACAAGCTAACAGAGAACACAGAGGTAAACAAGGCTAACAGAGAACACAGAGGTAAACAAAGCTAACAGAGAACACAGAGGTACACAAAGCTAACAGAGAACACAGAGGTACACAAAGCTAACAGAGAACACAGAGGTAAACAAGGCTAACAGAGAACACAGAGGTAAACAAGGCTAACAGAGAACACAGAGGTAAACAAAGCTAACAGAGAACACAGAGGTAAACAAAGCTAACAGAGGTAAACAAGGCTAACAGAGAACACAGAGGTAAACAAGGCTAACAGAGAACACAGAGGTAAACAAGGCTAACAGAGAGCACAGAGGTAAACAAAGTTAACAGAGAACACAGAGGTAAACAAGGCTAACAGAGAACACAGAGGTAAACAAGGCTAACAGAGAACACAGAGGTAAACAAAGCTAACAGAGAACACAGAGGTAAACAAGGCTAACAGAGAACACAGAGGTAAACAAGGCTAACAGAGAACACAGAGGTAAACAAGGCTAACAGAGAGCACAGAGGTAAACAAAGTTAACAGAGAACACAGAGGTAAACAAGGCTAACAGAGAACACAGAGGTAAACAAGGCTAACAGAGAACACAGAGGTAAACAAGGCTAACAGAGAACACAGAGGTAAACAAGGCTAACAGAGAACAGAGAGGTAAACAAAGCTAACAGAGAACACAGAGGTAAACAAAGCTAACAGAGAACAGAGAGGTAAACAAAGCTAACAGAGAACACAGAGGTAAACAAAGTTAACAGAGAACACAGAGGTAAACAAGGCTAACAGAGAACAGAGAGGTAAACAAAGCTAACAGAGAACACAGAGGTAAACAAAGCTAACAGAGAACACAGAGGTAAACAAGGCTAACAGAGAACACAGAGGTAAACAAAGCTAACAGAGAACACAGAGGTAAACAAAGCTAACAGAGGTAAACAAGGCTAACAGAGAACACAGAGGTAAACAAGGCTAACAGAGAACACAGAGGTAAACAAGGCTAACAGAGAACACAGAGGTAAACAAGGCTAACAGAGGTAATCAAAGCTAACAGAGTAAACGATGCTAATGTAGCTAGCTGTTGTTAGCTATCAGAGCGTGCTGCTCTGTGGCTGTTTCTCTCACTGTCTTTATTTGAACGTGTATCTGAATCCTTAACAAAATACCTGTACATAAAGTCTATGAGGTATACATTCAGGGCTAAGGTGTGTAGCATTTGGTAACATTGTTGGGCTTGTTTACGTGGTATATTTCCATGTCGTTACAATTGACTAATTTCTTCTGATTTAGTGCCACTAAACCCAAACAGTCGGTGAGCAGCGTCACTGACGATATTGACGCCCTCCTGAAGGAATTACTGGAGGAAGACTACAGCGATTCCCCTCCACGAAAGGTGATCGTGTACTTTATATTCAAATACTGATATCACCTTCCCAATTATTGATTTTCTCCACATGGAAAACTTTAAACCACACATGTTTTCTCAGATAAAGATCGCACTGTTGGCACACCTGTATCTGCGTGATTCAAGTACTTCACTGGAGAAAGTAGATCCTTTCAGAATCAGAACCAGAAACGGGTTTATTGCCAGGTACACATACGAGGAATGTGACTTGATGTCATGGTGCAGACATAAAATATAAAACAAGAAATCTTTAAGGACACTGTAATAAAATATAGTTAAATAGCAATAAAATAAAGCAGTAATTTACATGGAAATAGAATGCAGTGAATTATAAAATATGAAATAAGACATATGTGCAGTAAGCAGAATGAACATTAATGTAATGCATATAGTCAGAGGTAAAGTGTCAGGGGGCGGGGGGGCGGGCCTGGTTTAAGAGGCCGGTAGCGGAGAGGAAGAAACTGTTCAGGTGGTGAGAGGTTCTGGTCCTGATGGAGAGAGGTTCTGGTCCTGATGGATAGAGGTTCTAGTCCTGATGGAGAGATTCTGGTCCTGATGGAGAGAGGATTTGGTTCTGATGGAGAGAGGTTCTGGTCCTGATGGAGAGAGGTTCTGGTCCTGATGGAGAGGTTCTGGTCCTGATGGAGAGATGTTCTAGTCCTGATGGAGAGAGGTTCTGGTCCTGATGGAGCGCAGCCTCCTGCCAGAGGGGAGGGGGGTGAACAGTGTGTGTCCAGGGAGTCACTCAGAGTCACACAGAGTGATGGGGAGTCACTCAGAGTGATGGGGAGTCACACAGAGTGATGGGGAGTCACACAGAGTGATGGGGAGTCACTCAGAGTGATGGGGAGTCACACAGAGTGATGGGGAGTCACACAGAGTGATGGGGAGTCACTCAGAGTGATGGGGAGTCACACAGAGTGATGGGGAGTCACACAGAGTGATGGGGAGTCACTCAGAGTGATGGGGAGTCACACAGAGTGATGGGGAGTCACTCAGAGTGATGGGGAGTCACACAGAGTGATGGGGAGTCACTCAGAGTGATGGGGAGTCACACAGAGTGATGGGGAGTCACACAGAGTGATGGGGAGTCACACAGAGTGATGGGGAGTCACTCAGAGTGATGGGGAGTCACTCAGAGTGATGGGGAGTCACTCAGAGTTAGTGATGGGGAGTCACTCAGAGTGATGGGGAGTCACACAGAGTTGTGGGGAGTCACTCAGAGTTAGTTGTGGGGAGTCACACAGAGTGATGGGGAGTCACACAGAGTGATGGGGAGTCACTCAGAGTGATGGGGAGTCACTCAGAGTTAGTTGTGGGGAGTCACACAGAGTCACTCAGAGTGATGGGGAGTCACTCAGAGTCACACAGAGTGGTGGGGAGTCACTCAGAGTGATGGGGAGTCACTCAGAGTGATGGGGAGTCACTCAGAGTGATGGGGAGTCACACAGAGTGATGAGGAGTCACTCAGAGTGATGGGGAGTCACTCAGAGTTAGTTGTGGGGAGTCACACAGAGTGATGGGGAGTCACTCAGAGTCACACAGAGTGGTGGGGAGTCACTCAGAGTGATGGGGAGTCACACAGAGTGATGGGGAGTCACTCAGAGTGATGGGGAGTCACACAGAGTGATGGGGAGTCACACAGAGTGATGGGGAGTCGCACAGAGTGATGGGGAGTCACTCAGAGTGATGGGGAGTCACTCAGAGTTAGTTGTGGGGAGTCACACAGAGTCACTCAGAGTGATGGGGAGTCACTCAGAGTCACACAGAGTGGTGGGGAGTCACTCAGAGTGATGGGGAGTCACTCAGAGTGATGGGGAGTCACACAGAGTGATGGGGAGTCACTCAGAGTGATGGGGAGTCACACAGAGTGGTGGGGAGTCACTCAGAGTGATGGGGAGTCACTCAGAGTGATGGGGAGTCACTCAGAGTTAGTTGTGGGGAGTCACTCAGAGTGATGGGGAGTCACACAGAGTGATGGGGAGTCACACAGAGTGATGGGGAGTCACTCAGAGTGATGGGGAGTCACTCAGAGTGATGGGGAGTCACTCAGAGTTAGTTGTGGGGAGTCACTCAGAGTGATGGGGAGTCACACAGAGTGATGGGGAGTCACTCAGAGTGATGGGGAGTCACTCAGAGTGATGGGGAGTCACACAGAGTGATGGGGAGTCACTCAGAGTGATGGGGAGTCACACAGAGTGATGGGGAGTCACACAGAGTGATGGGGAGTCACTCAGAGTGATGGGGAGTCACACAGAGTGATGGGGAGTCACACAGAGTGATGGGGAGTCACTCAGAGTGATGGGGAGTCACACAGAGTGATGGGGAGTCACTCAGAGTGATGGGGAGTCACACAGAGTGATGGGGAGTCACTCAGAGTGATGGGGAGTCACACAGAGTGATGGGGAGTCACACAGAGTGATGGGGAGTCACACAGAGTGATGGGGAGTCACTCAGAGTGATGGGGAGTCACTCAGAGTGATGGGGAGTCACTCAGAGTTAGTGATGGGGAGTCACTCAGAGTGATGGGGAGTCACACAGAGTTGTGGGGAGTCACTCAGAGTTAGTTGTGGGGAGTCACACAGAGTGATGGGGAGTCACACAGAGTGATGGGGAGTCACTCAGAGTGATGGGGAGTCACTCAGAGTGATGGGGAGTCACTCAGAGTGATGGGGAGTCACACAGAGTGATGAGGAGTCACTCAGAGTGATGGGGAGTCACTCAGAGTTAGTTGTGGGGAGTCACACAGAGTGATGGGGAGTCACTCAGAGTCACACAGAGTGGTGGGGAGTCACTCAGAGTGATGGGGAGTCACACAGAGTGATGGGGAGTCACTCAGAGTGATGGGGAGTCACACAGAGTGATGGGGAGTCACACAGAGTGATGGGGAGTCACTCAGAGTTAGTTGTGGGGACAGGAGGTAAAACATCTCTTCACGTTTAAATGAAATACATGACATGTTATACACACGATGGAGTTAATGGTCTTTTCTTTCACCTTTTGATTTCAGGCAGAAGCCGCTCCTAAAGCGCCGCAGGAGAAGAAGCTTTCCTCTCGGTCCGGAGGGAGAAAGTAAGTGAATAAGTTCTGAAATAAAAAACCAACAGCTGGGAAAAAACTGACAGAATTAGGCCCTAGAAAAAACAAATAAGGTTTCCAGACTTCATGCAACTACTATACTTAGTGT